>VDFB02086081.1:105345538-105514822 GCA_007258455.2 Sequoia sempervirens | reverse complement strand
CCCTTAAATCCTATACCCTCTACCCTTGGACCTTCCCTCCTTTATCTCTATCTGAATCCCTTTCTCTCTCTCTCTCTCAAGTATCTCCCTCTCTTAGGTATCTCTCTCTCTACTTCACTTCCTCTATCTCTCTCCCTAGTACCCTTAACCCTCTACCCTATAAATGTACCATATAAAGCTTAAAAAACCCAAATTTATCATAATGTGAGTGTGTTATTTACTAGTAGAGATATGTCCGTTAAGGATTAAATAACGTGTTCATGTTATAACACAATCTTTTTATAACACGAGCACATTTTTTATAGCACTAAAAATGGTGAAAAAGTATAATATACCCATGATGTCAACCTACATACTGCATATTCTCCTGGTTCTATGCGTGCTCTAACAAAAAGTATCTTTTTGGTGATTGAGTGAAGTGTGCATGCATGATTTTTAGATTCCACCACCTTTTGAATGTTCTTTCCATCACCTTTGCATGAAATAGCAGAGTTTTCACATTGAAAGTCATATAATATCAATTCAAGATTGAATTACAGTGATAATTGATATACGATTGAAATTTGGAGGAAAACAAGCTTTTGAAGAAGTCAAATTTTTGAGGAGTTTGAGGAAGGAAGAAGCAAAGGCTGCATAATTGGGTAGAACTCCTCCATTTGAAACTTTTCTTTTTTAGGTATGTGAAATATTTGTACATTTTCTTTCATTCTATTATGGATTTCTTTCATTTTTGTTGTTTTGCTTATTCCATGTTGATCAAATTGTTTGTTTGTCATGTTATAACCTTACGTTGTCAATAGAAATTTTAAATCACACAATTCGATACACTTTCCTATTACATTTTTAAACCACATCTCTTTGAGGAATTTTGTTAAATTTAACAATTGACTTTCTTTATGTGTGCTTCCGAAGCTTTCATTGAGTTATTTTGTCAAACAGTTATACAAACCAGCTGATTATCTTGTCTATGCTACCAAATTTTCTATACATGTCTCTAAAAAATTGGAATATACTCCTAATGTAGTAGGGGAAGGGCTGCAACACACAAATAGACTCAAGGAATCAAGTTCCAACTTAGATTCAAGTTTCCAAAACTACTTTTTGTAAAGAAAATTAGATGCGAAAACAACTCTCCTAACGTCAAAACCTCAGGGAAGAATGCAGAGACACTTTTAATTCTTCAATTACAGTTCAATTAAGATGCACTTTGAAATAAATAGTAGAAACAAAGTATTTGAAAAACACATATGAACACCAGATATATGTGGGAAAAAACTTACGGAAGAAAAACCCACCACACCAAGAGAAATCACTTTGTATTACAGTAATGGAGATTACATACAAATATCAGACTTATCTTTCTAATGTCATATTACAACAACTTTCACAATGATCAATCTTTGTATAGGAACCTTTAAGTTACAGTCTTCACAAAATAGAATTCATCCACTGATTCAATTCGTACTGTCCATCCAACTGTTGATTGAACCAACCAAACCATCGAGCATCTGCAACAACAAACTATATTCATGTCATTCCCTGTCTGTCGAGCTTCCTCACAAAACTGCCTCAATGAACTATCTTCCAATGGTTTCCATTTGGCTTCTCTGATTGGTCCACATGACGCCACATAGGAAAGTCTCACTCGATCAAATGACTCCAAGCTATGTTGTCATATTAATGAAACAATGACCGTGTCTCCTTGATGCCAACATAGTAAACATTTGATATCACCAAGACTCCATCCTATCACTAAGATGTTACATCGAGTCCAGAGAGCTATCACTTAGCTTTCTCCATGTCGCCAAGACATATCGCTTTTGTTGAGACATCATATCGAAGCTTCAAAGTCACACAACTGTGAGTTTTCCATTCAACAAGATTATCGCTCTTCGGTGAGACAACATATCGATATTCAAAGTCACAACAATCTCAACATTCCTATCGAAAATACTTACCACTCGCCAAGAGGTTTCATTGAGATACATTAAATTACATCGAAGCCATTAGTAGTCACCAAGACTATCATCCTTTGTTGAGACTCTACTCTGAGATCCTTATGTTTCACTGAGCACCGAACGGTCGACAAGACATATCTTTTGCCAAAAGGTTTCACTGAGCTCTCATATGTTACTCTGAAACTATACTACTATCAGCAAGACCTTTTTCCATTGCTAAGACCTCACATCGAGACCTATGTGTTCCTTCGAGTGTATACTGTCAGTGAGACACACCAACTATCGCCAAGAGTTCTTCTCGAGTGTTCAAGTCACCCCGATGTCTCCAGAATAAAGTTTTCGGTGAGACATCCATATTGCTAAGAGCTTATAGCGAACATCCAAGACTCTCCCCGATATATGATTGAATGGCTTGTTAGCTAGAGCTCTCCACGAGTGGTGAGAGGTTACAACGAACAAATTGTCACAGCAATAGGCTCCAAAGTAAAAGCATTCGACGAGACTCCTACAAGGTCACAGTGACCTGTACAAAACAAAATGCTACTAATTTGCTTGTCGGCCAAACATAGAATATGTCACATCGACATGGCTCCATTAGAGGTTACAACCTATGATGATTTAGGCACATATTTCCAACAATCTCCCACTTGACGAAGATCACATAGGAACCTCTAGAGCACATAAAAACTTACTGAAAATCATGGGCACTAAGGCCCATTGAACTGGCACACCACTTGAACTTGTCTATGCTCATTGGATTCGTCAATGCATCTACAACATTCTCCAAAGTATCAACTTTTTCCAAACTATTCCAAACTAACCTTTCCATCCTCCACCATATCTCGTACAAAGTGGTACTGTACATCTATATGTTTCATCCTGGCATGGAAAGTAGGATTCTTTTCCAAAAAAATTGCACTCTGACTGTCACAAAAAATAATTATTTTCCCTGCATCAAAACCAATGTTAGAAAACAAACGTTTTAGCCAAGCTGCTCTTTACAAGCATGAGTAGCTGCCATGTATTCAGCTTTTGTAGTGGACAAAGTGACTATAGCCTGCCACTTACTCATCCAACTCACTGCACCACCATTCAACATGAAAGTATATCCACTGATGGATCTCCTGCTATCAATGTCCCCTACGTAATCAGAATCTACATATCCATGAATGCTAAGAGTCCTCTATGATTCAACCAAGTTCCCAAGGTAACACAAAGAAAAATTTGAAGTCCCCTTCAAATATCTAAACACTCTCTTCACAGCATCCCAATGTGTTCTTCCAGGATTAGCCATAAACCGACTAAGTACTCCCACTGCTTGGGCAATGTCTGGCCTTGTACAAACCATTGCATACATGAGACTGCCAACTACACTAGCATAGGGTACATTGGTCATTTCCTCCATCTTAGTAGAGGATTTTGGACAGTCTTCAATAGATAGCTTCATTCCCTGTAAGACTGGAACAACAAACTGCTTACAATCATTCATGCAAAATCTCTTTAGAACAGTCTTGATATACTTACTCTGACTGAGCCAAAGTTTTCTACTATCCCTGTCCTTGGTTATCTCCATCCCCAGAATATACCTTGCTGCACCAAGATCTTTCATTTCAAACTTACACTGATACATTTTGAACCATTTTTCGACGATAGCTCATCAAAATTTTGATGGCTGTTTGTCTTTATTTTTGCGTTAGAATTTTGACGGCATTTGAAACGTCAAAATTCTAGGTCGGCATCCGAGCTGTCAAAATTTTGACAGGCTGTCATCAAAAAATGGTTCAAAATGTATCAGTGTTAGCAGACAATTAAGACTTAAGATCAGAAATCATTAGCTTACTATTGCCTATGAACAACATATCATCAACATAGAGAGCAATAATAAGAACCCAATCACTCTTAGCTTTATAATAAATAGAATGATCAAATTTTGATCTCACAAATCCCAAAGACAATACAAAAGTATCAAATTTTTGGTACCACATTCTAAGTGACTTCTTTAACCCATATAGAGACTTCTTTAATTTGCAAACCAGTTTCTCTTTACCTTTTTCAACAAAGTGCTCAGGCTGGGACATATAGATTTCTTCTTCAAGATCACCATGAAGAAATGTTGTCTTCACATCCATCTATTCGACCTCTAAGTCATACGTTGTTGCAAGTGACAAAAGAAATCTGATAGATGTTAGCTTAGATAGATTTGAAAATATTTCCCCATAATCAATTCCCTCTACTTGGGAATAACCCTTTGCAACCAATCTTGCCTTGTACTTTTCCACACTGCCATCCAGACCAATCTTCTTTTTAAATACCCATTTGCAGCCAACAACTTTTCTGCCTTTAGGCAAGGGCACCAAACTCCAAGTTTCATTCTTTTCTAGTAACGCCATTTCTTCATTCATGGCTTCCAAACAAGAGTCTAAATCAGGCATTTTAAATGTCTCTTTCATAGTCCTAGGCTCATCAGTGCTAGAAATTTAAGCATAGGCACAAGTAGAATCTATCAAAGAGAACCCATACCTATCAGGTTGTTTTCTTTCACGGGTTGACCTTCTCACTTGCTAAGGCTGAGGTTCTTCTTCTTCTTCAGAACTTTTAGAATTTCTTGAGCTCTCTTCAGTTTCAGGTACATTTTGAATTTTGAATTCCTCTTTCTCTGGAGTAGGAGGAATTCCAACTACATCCTTATTGTTTTTTGACTTTGTCTCTAACTACAGATCCAAAGTGGAAGGTTTCAGCTCACAAAAGATTACACTTCTGTTGTATACAACCTTCTCTGTATCAGGATTCCAAAGCTTGTATCCTTTAATGACAACACTATAGCCAATAAAAATACATTTGACAACCTTGTTCTCTAGTTTAGATCTTGTCACATCCACATGAGCATATGCCTCACAACCAAAAATATGAAGATGTCTTAAAGAGGGCTTCTTACCAGACCATGCTTCCACATGTGTTTTCTCAACAAGAACATAATTTGGAGAACGATTAATCAAGTAACATGCAGTAGCAACAGCCTTAGCCTAGAACTTCTACTCCAAGCCAACACTACTCAGCATACTTCATGCTCTCTCCATCACTGTCCTATTGAAACTTTCTGCAACTCCATTTTGCTGTGGAGTACAAGGTGTAGTCTTATGTCTTTTAATCCCATGGTCTTTGCAATACCTCTGAAATTCATTAGAAAAAAATTCACCACCATTATCAGTCCTTAAGATTTTTATTTTTCTACTAGTCTAATTTTCTACAAGGTTCTTAAATTCCTTAAATCAACTGAACACTTCTGATTTACTTTTTAGAAAATATACAAATGCTCTTCTTGAACAATCATCAATGAATGACATGTAGTATCTTGACTTGGATAGAGAAGGAACATTCATTGGACCAAATACATTAGAATGGATATAATCTAGCAAACCATAAGATTTATGTGGATTGGAATAAAAAGAAACACGGTGTTGTTTTCCATATATACAATGCTCACATAATTCAAATTCAAGATTACAATCTTCAAGCCCCTCAACCAGGTTTTTGCTCTTCAAGGTTTTTAAACCTTTTCATCCTATGTGGCCTAGCCTATGATGCCAAAGCATAGTCTTCTCTATAGGAAGTTTTACTTCCATAGAGTTTACATAATTAGGGATATTTCCCTCTTTACCTCCACGGGTAGCTTTCTGTGACTTTACAGAGACACTGTTACATTGAAAAACTTGTGCATCCATCTTGTACAGGGTACCAATTCGAGCACCTCTAGCCAGCACCATAGAGCCTCTAGTCATCTTGCAGCCATTTCCAGAGAATGATACTTGCACTCCAATATCATTCAGCTTATTGACAGACAATAGATTTTGAGCCAGACGTGGTATATGTATAACATCCTTGATTCCCTTCACTCTACCATTGGGGAATTGGATTCTGACTCTTCCATGACCAAATATATCCAAAGTTGAATCACTCACCAATTACACCTTTCCACCATTGTATTCTTCATACTTTGTGAACCACTCTCTATGAGATGTCATGTGGAAAGATGCTCCAAAATCAATCAGCCAGACATCATCTGATGCCTGTGTAGCCAAGGCTGCAATGAAGGTGTCTCCATCATTGTGAGAAGAATCATTATCAGAAGAGCCCTTCTTCTTATTTTTCTCCTCTTTACAATCCTTTCGAACATGACCAGGTTGCCCACAGTTCCAACATTTCACCTTGGACTTCTTGCCAGGAGACTTTGATCTACCCTCTGATTTTGATTTGGACTTCTTGTCCTTCTTCTTTCCTTTCTCCTTTGACCTCCCTCTAATAGTAAGGGCCTCCTTCACCATCTCAGAAGATTTCCTTCTCATTTCTTCTGACAACAAAGAACCAACAACATCTTCCATCTTGAAGTTGGATGTTGTACTCCCAATAGCCATCACTAGATGATCCCAAGAGTTTGGCAAAGAACACAATAATAGCATACAACAATCCTCTTCTTCAGTATTCACACCAACAAATGTTAATTGAGCAAGCAACATATTAAATGCATTCAAATGATCAGCTATAGACCCTCCTTCCTGCATTCTCAAAGAGTATAACTTCTTCCTCAGGAACAATTTATTTACCAAAGACTTCCCCTGATAAATAGATGCCAATATCTTCCACAAGGAAGATGCAGTCTTCTCTTCATGACATTGAGAAGAATGAAGTCTGCCAAATAGAGCCTTATCAGCCCCTTAGAATTTCTATCTGCAAGGTCCCAATCCTCTTGCTTCATGCCTATAGGTTTCACTCCAGACACAACAAGCCACAAATCACGATCCACTAAGAGATCCACCATCTTAAGTTTCCACAACTTAAAATTGTTGTCATTGAACTTCTCTATTTCAATCTTTCCTAACGTGATTCCCATCTTAATCTGTAATTAGAAATTGAAAAACTTCTACAAGACTCCAACTGAACAAAAATTGACTCAAAAAACCCAACGTACCCACAAGGATAACACAACTAGCTAGGCTCTGATACCACCTGTAAAGAAAATTAGATGCCAAAACAACTCTCCTAATGTCAAAACCTTAGGGAAGAATGCAAAGACACTTTTAATTCTTCAATTATAGTTCAATTAAGATGCACTTTGAAATAAATAGTAGAAACAGAGTATTTGAAAAACACATATGAACACCAGATATACGTGGGAAAACCCTTACAGGAGAAAAACCCACCACACCAAGATAAATCACTTTGTATTACAGTAATGGAGATTACATACAAATATCAGACTTATCTTTTTGATGTCATATTATAGTAGCTTTCACAATGATCAATCTTTGTACAAGAACCTTCAAGTTACTATCTTCATATAATATAATTCATCCACTGATTCAATTCGAACTGTTCATCCAACTGTTTATCAAACCAACCGAACCATTGAGCATATGCAACAACAAACTATATTCATGTCATTCCCTGTCTGTCGAGCTTCCTCACAGAACTACCTCAACGAATTGTCTTCCAACAGTTTCCATTCAACTTCTCTGATTGGTCCACGCGACGCCACAAAGGAAAGTCTCACTTGGTCAAATGGCTTCAAGCTATGTTGTCATATTGGTGAGACACTGACCGTGTCTCCTGATGCCAACACATTAAACATTCGATATCGCCAAGACTCCATCCTATCACCAAGATGTTACATTGAGTCCAGAGAGTTATCACTTAGCTTTCACCATGTCGCCAAGACATATCACTTTTGCTGAGACATCATACTGAAGCTTCAAAGTCACACAGCTGTGAGTTTTCCATTTGGCAAGACTATCACTCTTCGGTGAGACCACATACCAATATTCAAAGTCACAATGATCTCAACATTCCTATGGGCAAGACTTACTGCTCGCCAAGAGGTTTCATCGAGATACATTAGGTTACATCAAAGCCATCAGTAGTCACCAAGACTATCGTCCTTTGCTGAGACTCTACTCTGAGATCCTTATGTTTCAATGAGCACCGAATGGTCAGCAAGACATACTTTCACCAAAAGGTTTCACCAAGCTCTCATATGTTACTTCAAAACCATACTACTATTGGTAAGACCTTTGTCGATCGCTAAGACCTCACATCGAGACCTTTGTGCTGCTTTGAGTGTATACTGTCGGTGAGACACACCAACTGCCACCAAGAGTTCTTCCTGAGTGTTCAAGTGACCCCGATGTCTCTAGAATAAAGCTATCAACAAGACATCCATATCGTTGAGAGCTCATAGCGAACATCCAAGACTCTCCCTGATATACGATTGAATGGCCTATTGGCTAGAGGTCTCCACGGGCGGTGAGAGGTTACAATGAACAAACTGTCACAATGATAGGCTCCAAAGTAAAAGCATTCGGTGAGACTCCTGCAAGGTGACAACGACCTGTACAAAAAAAAATGCTACTAATCTGCTTGTCGGCCAGACATAGAATATGTCACACCGATATGGCTCCATTAGAGGTTACAACCTATGATGATTTAGGCACATATTTCCAAAAATTTCATCAAATCAACACCATGGCTTCCCAACTCACCAAATCAACAAAAAGACCTATCTTTTAGAGAAGAATGTAAGAGAACCATCCCAATCTCCAAATAGCATCTACAAAACATCAAAAACAAAGAGCCAAGCTTACATGTGAGATTCTCATTCAATAACATAGAGAAACTTCAAGTCACCCTGCTCAATAGTCTACTAGAATTAGCCCCATTTTACAAACAAAGTACCCTTTAGACTTCTTTCCACCTCAAAATCTCTTGGAAAATCTTTAATTGTGATACAAAACCATAAATTCTTAGGTCATTTCTTCCGTACAGGTCTTCTAGGGTGTTGTTCCAGCAAACCCTCCAATTTCACCCTAAAACCTAGGGTTTCTCTATATTTACACTCTAACAATCACAAAACCTCAAACAAAAGTTCAAAAAACCTTTTCTTAGGTCTACACAGACCCTCCAAACCTTTCTACACTCAGTCCCTTCACAAATTCACCAATACATAATCTTTAGCCTTCATTTTCACTTAGCAACACGTACATACCCAGCCTAGGGCATCACTATAACATGACCTTGTGGAATCCCAGTGCCTTTTAACTTCATTAAACATCAAATATACATTTATACATGTCATCCCACCAAAGCACAAGCCTACACAGTAGGTGGGATGACCAAAAAATCCATATTGCTCACAAAACATGGGTATTTCTGACTTTAGCAGGCAGTCCCAAAAAAATCAAGATTTCTCCCACAAGATTGAATGTTAGAAGCTCAAAATTGATGCAAATAAGAGCTACTAAAAAAAAATACATGAAATAAAGAATGTTAGAGCCTTTATTGAATGTGCGGGTTCGTACAACTGTGATGAAATTATGTTAACATAGGAAAAATATAGAAAACAGTGAAATAAAAGAATGGAACGTTGAATTCTTCAAAATGATTCACCAACCAATATTCATTCTATTTCCAATGATCCTTTGAAGGTCTTTAACAAGATTTTACAATGATCTTTTTTCCTTCCTAGTGGAAATAAATATCTATTCAAATTCTGACCCTTCAAATTCCTGTATTTTCACAATTTTCCAAATTTTCCAATATCATGTGCAACTTTTGAAAAATCAATCCTAAGACATCTAAATACATGAAAGATGGTCTCCAAATACCTTATTTGACCTGAAGAACATCAAAACACCTAAATTTCTAGACTCATCACATGAACCATCTCATTGAGCAACTTTTACATTTTGGACTCCATTAACCTCCAAATCCCTAAATACATTGAAAATGGTGTTTCTAAACCTCATTCAATGAAAATAGTGACTTCAAACTACCTATGACACACCTACTAATCAAATGATCAAATGATCAACATTCAATGATTCAAGTTTTGAAAATATGGTGTTCATGCTCCTACACCAAAAACCCTATGTTTTATTGAAAGTAGCACTTGCCAAACATTCCAAAACTTGACAAATATTGAAACAAGCCTAAAATACCCTGCTCATGCTCAATCTAACATAAAATCATGTTGCCCAACTCAAAAAATCAATTAGTTCATTTGACAACTTAGCACATTTTGCACAGGTAAAATTATTCGTCATGCCGAAGAAACGAACTATTAAAAGGAAAAAACTAACAGATGATCAGCATCAAGCCTTCAGAGATAAAGAGAATAAAAGGATGAGGGAATATCGTGAAAAGCAAAAATTGGGAACGATTGATGAAAACAATCCAGTTGTAGAGGAACCTCAACTGTCAAAAAGAGAAAAGAAATTGGCAACACAAACGGAACGAATGTGAAAGAGTCGTGCTAGGGGAGATGCAAATACCATAGTTGGAGACACACCCTCTACCACAAGTGAATACGAAGGGACACCATTAAGCACAAGCGAATATGGAGGGACACCATCTAACACAAGTGAGTATGGTTGGACACCATCCACCACATCTGAAGTTGAGAGTACATCATCACTCAGAGTTGACAAACAAGGTATGCCATCATCCCCATGTGAAACTCAAGGTATGTCTTCTATTCCACCCTTGATCGAAGGTATGCAATCTAGCCCACCTCAATTCAATATTGATAAAATTGCTAATGTTGAGATGTATGTACCTAAGATAACACCACCTAGAAATTTGCGTAGAAAGCCAAAGTTTTTTATTAATATTGATAAGGATATTTTGCAGCACATGGAAGGTAAGATTCCAGAATGCACTTGTAGAAGATATGCTGATAAGATTTGAAAAATGTTCTTTGAAAGGCTAAATGAGACTACAAGATTTCAACTATTTGTTCAAATGATGCAGGGTTTAAAGTATAGAAACATCATGAAGACTAGAAGTTTGGGTTGAGAACATCGAATGCATCAAGTGAAAACACTATTGTGAAGAATCTAATAGATGCTTATGACAATGTGGGTAAGACCTCACACTCAAAGGATAGTAATGTCACTCAACGTGTCATTACATTGACTTTGGTAAGCTATCAAAAAAAGAGATCTCGCCTCATTAAAAAGACAAGTGAAAAAATGGGAATTAGTAGAAAAACTTTATCAAAATCTGTTCAAAGGCGGCAAAGAATTGAGGGCACTGATTCAAATGAATTATGGGCATTCTTGGAGAGACTACCACACAAAGATATTTTTTTTTTTGAAGCATTGAGAACACTAATTGAAGATTATTGGAAGAATAATACAAGGCCATCTCTAAATCAAAGGGATGTTGTAAGAAGGAGAATCAGTAGTCAAAACTGTGAGCCACATCCAAATCATTTTTTGGATACGACTCAAACCCAATTTTTTCATAAATTTCAAAATGCTTATCCTCAAATTAGTATTTCTCAAAGATTCTTTGAAATGCTTTAACATTTTTATGTCAAGATAAATCACACACATACTACTTGTTGTTGTAGACTACATATTGAATTTGCTAACCATTATGATGTTTATCATTCTATATATTTAGATTTGCATACTAATGATGTGTTTACAGGATTGTGGCATAGAAGCCCCACCAAAATATTCAAGAGAGTTCTTATCAAAAATTTTATGTCAAATAGAGGATGGCCAAATATTCTATAGGAGAACATGCTTGGATGGTTCACGCGAGCATTGTGGTGGCTTGCAACGAATGCGAGTATGTCAACATATGGAAAGCACAGATGAGGTGGGGCATAAACTAGTAGATTTAGGGAAGTATAAAATAGTGACATATGATACAAAAGATGGGTCTCAAGAAAAAAGGTGTGATTTGGTTGTTGAGAAGATTCTAGTGTATCATTTTATGTCCATGTTTCGTGATAATCTAGTGTATGAGTATGCAGGGCATACCCATAGAGCCCGATGGTTGGACACACAATTCAAGCTATGCAAGGACATCTTTCCAATTTGAAACATAGTATCGGTGGTTGGATTTGTAGAGAATTGCACTCTAGAGCCACAACATGAGGTGCAGTCACAGTATTACAACTCCACATAGGTTTTGATATTTGTGCACATAGCATTCATTCATGCAGCTGATAGTACAGAGGACCAAAGGAAGGTATTGAGGGAGTATCACTTTTATATTAGTGATGATCACATGCATTCTCTAGAGTTCATGCAAGGTTGCTTCTAGGTGTTCTACATTCATTTGGATTAGAGGGTCATATGATATGGTCGACATATAATATGGTCGGATAATTGTGCAACATAGTTCAAGAATGCGCACATGTTCTACTGGTTGTGCAGGACGCATCTCACTACATGTGTTCAACATATGTGGAACTTTTATGAGGCTAGACATGGAAAGGGGGAGCATGACAGTGTAGGAGCATGTGTGAAAATAGCATTAGCACGAGAAGAGTTAAAGTATAAAGACAGTGCATAGTTGATAGATGCAAGATCAATCGTCGAGTGGTATAACGCTTCGATGGGTCCAGATAATTAAGGTATGTCTTCATTTCATAGATTTTTTGGTTGATGGATGATACTAACATTGCACCATATGAGGATTGTTGTACACTAATAGGATTGAGTGAGTTGCACTCTTTCCTTAGTTCAAATGCAAGTTCATGGAGTATTGATACACGTAAGATGGCATGCTTTTGTTCTTCATGTACAATGTGAGCTTGGAATGATTGTGAGTTAGGGGAGTGGGTTGATGAATGGTTGACAAGTTACCTTAGCCCACTTCACACGTATTGCCCTTCGATGGCATTGGAACTAACACAGATGGAATCATCAGTCGAATTTGACCATGTATCAGATCTAGTTCAACTAGGTAATATATCTACTTGCTTGGTATTTGAAATTCCATATTGTTATCTTACTTTGTACTATATTCATAATGCTAACTAATTTCAAGAGATATGCTGCACATATAAATGCAAGGAATGTTTATGCAGTTATTGTAGATGAAGACAACGAAGAGGGAATAGAATATTACTTGTGTCATTGTGTTGAGGAAAAAACTAAATTGGAAGCCCCAATTATAGGAGAAAAAATTGAATACCCTACAAGATCATTTGTTGTTACTAGAACTTGACTGAGAAGGTACCCACATAAGAGTGTTAAACATTGGCTGTTTGAGGAATTTGACACGCATCGTAAGATTCTTCATTACTCAAACCTTGTCATGGCATCCAATGTTCATTTGACCAAATATGGGGGTAGAACTTTGAAAAAGACCTTGTGGAAGGTCCGTGAGTTTGACCATGAGGCAATACTTGACACAATAAAGAGTAGAGCAGACCTGGATGGTTCATTGGGTTAATTTGTAAGTATATGCACAAGGGTTCTTATTAATTTATACTAGTATCCACGTCAATTTGGTTAATGCCAATGCTATCATCTTATTTTACTTTGTGTATCTATATGTAACCAGGAAAACATTGATTGGTGTCCCCTTGCATAAAATGTAGATTTATGATCCATCCAAGAGAATCTCAAGCAAAAAAGTAATGCAACATCCTTATTTTGATGATCTTTACAAATCTCAATTATGATTTTAAGCCATTACAAAAGTGTGTGTGAAGCTTGGTGAGGCAATTTCAAGTTATTCATTTGAATTTAACCTTATCATGACCACCTATGATGTAGACAATATAAGAGCATCTCAAATTTCAAGAAATTCTATTCATGAGAGGTGTTGTGTGCAATAGGTATCTTGGAACTCCTAGTGAAGATGTATGACCAAGACTAACTAAGTTGAGAGACTGCCATGCCTATCTATAAGTGCCTTCCATCTATTTTGGATGAGCTATTTCTTTTTATTCTTTTCCTTTGTGTATTTGTAACTAAACTAGTAAAAATTAATTGGTCCCTCATTGCAGAAAATGCTGATTTTTTAGCCATCAAAGAGAATCTCAGCCAAAAAAGCAAAGCAACATCCTTATTTTGATGATCTTGACAAATCTCAATTCTGATTTGAAGCCAGTATAAAAGAACGTGTGAATCATTTTGAGGGAATCTCAAGTTACTCATTTGAAGTTAACCTCTAAATTAGAACCTATGATGTAGACATTAGAAGAGAATCTCGAATGTACATGAGTGACATTGTAAAATATCTATGAGAATAGCTTGTACCTAAGGAATTGTAATGAGATTTACATGTATAATAGCCTTCAATGCCTCGAAGGAGAGGTTTTTGGTTGATTTGTAACCCATTTTTGATCAATAAGAATGTTATTTTCTAGAAATTTACTAGTTTTTTCTCACTTTTATTGTTGTTGTATAGTTTGTACAGATGCTAAGATGATTTGAAACCTATTCCTTACTCTTAACTTTACTCTTAACTATAGGACATTCAATGGTCCCTACAACAATGCTTTCATGCAAATTCCTTGTCAAAGCACTTTTCACCCCTGTGTTTACAGTCACACATGCTTCCCCTACATTATCAGTCCTAGGATAGGTAACAACATCAAAAAAAAATTCTCCTTCATTACATTTATAGGTTCCTTCCTACCACACATTATTACCTGTTCTTTACCTTTGATATCTTCTATAAGACGATTTAAAACAAAATAATAACCATCTTTGACTATGGTGTAGGTATTTTCCCTACCATCATACAATGCCCTCTTGTCATATTGACAAGGTCTTCCTAATAGGAGATGACAACAATCCATTGAAAGCACTTCAAAAACAACACTATCATGATAAACACCAATTTGAAAGTCTAGAACGACCTTTTCATTCACCAATAAATATTGGTCATCATTTAACCATGAAATTTTATAAGGACATTCATGAGGAATTCTTTTCAAGCCTAACTTGTTTACCATTTCACATTGACACAATATTTTCAGTTGAGCCAGAATCAATGACCACTCTAAATACCTTGTCCTTGCACATACAATTGGTGTTGAAGAGACTTTTCCTTTGCAAAGGTGCTTCCTCTTTTTCTGCTTTCAAGATTGTCTTTCTCACCATTAAAATTTCCCCTACTTTAGGATCTACCTTCTTACCTGCAGAATAATGGCTTTCACACTCCTCCTCTTGAACCAATTGTGCTCTCCTATCAATCTTCTTGTCTCCACTTGATGAACTACCAACCCTCTCAGGACATTTCCATGAGGGATGGCCAAACTCATTGCATGTATATCACCTTCCTACAAAATCATTAGTACCTCTACTAGCACTATACCTTCCTCTACCTCTAAAACCAAAACCACCTCTAGAATCAACATTGTGATCTTTACCTTTGTTTGCTCCTTCTTGATCTTCATTTGGCTACTTTGATGTAGAAATCATTCCTCTTCCTCTTGCATTAAGACCATGATGCAATATCAGATTGCAAAACTAGCTCTGATACCAATTTGATGCAATATCAATTTCTAAACAACACAAACACAAGGAACTTCTGTCCCAAACTCATCTTGTAGAAAATCAATTGACAAATTCTTCAAAATTCACTATTCATTTCACCAATTTTACTTATCAACTAAACTAAATATATCAAATTCACTTTGGACTACAAGGCTACTAGTCATCAATTTTTCAAATCAGTAATCCACACTTTCATCAAATTCATTATAACACTATTAGAAATTCAGAATCACTACAACTTTCACTATTACCATCCATTTAACTTGATTCAATCAAGGAAAAAAGACCACCACTCATTCACTTCTTCCTTCAAACCTGTTATCAGACTTCCATGACACTGTAATCATCATCATTCTAATTGGAACAATACCAAGATCATATTCACAAATGTTGTTTTTATCATATTCCTTACTTTTAGTAGTCAAAACACCATTTTGCTTACTCAAAACACCATGATTCCACATTGTTCAAGACATTAAAATGACAAAACTTGCTTCAAGACTTCTTCCAGACCTTGAGTCACATTTTTCATCATCATTTAGATAGTTACAAACCCAAACCAAACACTCAAATCACTGTCTACACATAATCTCAATTTCTTGCATTCAAAAGGCCAAAATTTGCCAAAACACCAAATCGGGTGTAACTTGCAAACTATAATGAATCTCTATAGGATAAATACATTTTTTAGTACCCATTTTTATCATTAAAAACACATCTCATTTTTAGGTACACTTGTTTTGGAAGACACACCTGCTGTCTTGACTTCTTTGTTACTAAAGAGCCCCAAATAGGCCAATTTAACAAAGGAGACACCTTTAAAACAACTCCAAATAACTTAACAACCATAAAAATTATTTATAAAGGTGGAAAAACTCACAAATCATCAATCTTCAAGGTAAAAAATTCCCAACAATATAATTAAATAGTAAACCCTTGTTTATAGGCTTTCAAAGCACAAGCAAGTGAGGGTTTTTAAGAAATATCATCTACAAACCTCCAAATCACCTGCCACTATTGAAAACACATATGAATAAGTCTTCCTAAACATAATAACCCTTATCCATATCAAAAAAAATTCTATTCCAACCGTTCCAACTTGTAGGCACCATCTTTCATATGGAAAACTCAGATTTTCCTCTTGGAGCAGCAGCTATCTTCATATCCATGCCTTCCCTGTTACTTTTTGACACACTTTCCACTAAAAAACATGTTAAATAAACATAAAAAACCATCCATCCCACCATTATACTAGCCTATAATGGTGGTATGGAGAATATTTTCCTTATAAGACTCTTAAAATCACAGAGTGAGGATCACTGCCCAAGACATAGAAAATTGCTCTTCCTTCTTTTATTTCTCAAAACTAACCTTCCAAATTCTTTGTAAATGAAACTAACTCTACCTACAATGAGATAACACAAGGATTTAAACTTTTGAAGTTCCTAAATTACCAATATAAGATAAAATCCATGGAGAAAGTGTTGCAAACTTAGAAAAAGAGGATTTTATTTCAAAATCTGATTACAAAGACTCAACTTCTATTTTTTCCATGCCTTTTCATGCTTTTTATAGCTTTTACAATAGTTATGAAAGTGCCTTTTTAGTTTCCAATTGACCAAAATATTTCCTCTCCCACTTTGTCTCTTCACATTCTGATTTTTGTGTTATTTTTTCTGATTTTTGACTTTTCACAATTTAGACAACAAATGAACAATTTTGGAAACCTTATCACCTAGGGAAAAAAATGACATTTTTTTGTATTTTGACTCTATTTATTTCCTAAAGACCCTTCAATGAATTATAATAGCCTTTACAATGCCTTCATATTTTGAAAACTCAAATCTTTACAAATTTGTTTTCTGATTCAAGGTGCTCCTGCACCAGACCACCTCTTCCTCACTAATTTCTCTTGTCTCCTCTTAAGCTTCTCCTCGACTCTTATTTCCATTTGATAACAATCCTCTACACTCCTAGGGTTAGCCAAAAACAATTCATCTTGTATGTTTAACCTCAAACCACCAATATATCTTGCAACTTTTTCATCTTCATTCTCATGGTGACCAGACCTTAAACTTAATTTATAAAACTCCCCAATATAAGAATTAATATCCATTTATTTTTGTCTGAAGATTTAGAATTTCTTAAACATTTGAACTTAATGATCCTTGGGTAAGAATTTACCTTTGAGTTTTGATATCATCTTGTCCCATGAGGTGATTTTAGACTTTCCTTGCTTCCTCCTCTCAAATTGAAAGTAGTCCCACCATACCAAAGCATGGCCTTGCAACTTTGTCTTTGCAATGCTTACTCTTTGCTCCTCAGGAACCTCATCACATTGAAAATGATTATCTAATGCAGCAATCCATTCAAGTAGTTCTTCATCATTTAAACTTCCACCATATTTAGGAACATCAATTTTTACCTTAGGCTTGTCATCTTTAACTGCCCTTACCAACTTTGCAATCCTTTGGTCTTCTAGATCAAGTTCTTCTTCCATGTATTCAAACTCATCATCTTCTTCTTCATCTAATTCACTCTCTTCCACATCCCTTTTTTTTTTTGTTTGTCTCCAAGGCTATTATTCTTTCCTCCAACTCTTTGATTTCTCTAGCATGTTTTTCCTTCATCTCCTTCATCTCTTTAGCCATATCTTTGTTCTTTGGAGGAATCTTTGAATACAAAACTCTTCACTTCTTCCTTGCTCTTCACAACTTGAAAAATGAAAAAAAATCTACTCCTTGAAGCTTTTATACCACTATGATGCAGAGTGGTAGGGGAAGCAACTTCCTTTTCAAAAGCTTCTCTCAAATACTCTATATGCACACACCAACTTCACTATTTCTCTCAACAATGCAACTTGACCACTCAAATTGATTCATACAACCAAACATCTCAATAGGACTTGGGGATGATGTAAAAAATATTTACACAACACAACATGACCAAACAAATAGACCTTGCACCCAAAAAATCCACTCTTCCATGGCTTCTACACAAGCCCATGCAACTTTGCAACATTCACTGACTATGACAGTCAAAATAAAAAATGAGTATAGGAATTAGCTAGTCAATAAAACATGGTTTTATACTCCTAATACTATCCTCCACAAGTTCCCAAAATCACAAGATCAAACACCCAAAACAAATGTATCGAAAGATTGATTTACAAGCCATAAACAAGGCTTAACTAGGCCTACATAAGGAAGCTTTCAACTTTTCAAGGCACACCCCAACACCTCTATGATGCAATATCAAGGTGGTGGAACACATAATCAGGCTCAAGGAATCAAGTTCCAACTCAGATTCAAGTTTCGAACACAACTATCATCAAATCAACACTATGGCTTCCTAATTCACCAATAACAACAAATAGACCTATCCTTTAGACAAGGTTGTAAGAATACCAACTCAACATCCAAATAGCATCCATACATCATCAAAAACACTGAACCAAGCTTACACATGAGATTCTTATGCAACAACACAAAGAAACTTCAAGTCACCCTGCTCAAAGGCTACTAGAATTAGCCCAATTTTACACACAAAGTACTCTTTAAACTTCTTGCCACCACAATATCTCTTAGACAGTCTCAAATTGTGTTACAAAACCATAGATTATCTAATCAATTCTTTCGTACAGGTCTTCTAAGGTGCTGCTCTAGCAAACCCTCCTATTTCACCCTAAAACCTAGGGCTTCTTTGTAACTCCACTCTACTAGCCACAAAAACTCAAACCAAAGTTTAAAACATCTTTGCCCAGGTCTACACAGACCCTCCAAACCTTTCTACACTCATTCCCTTCACAAATTCATCAATACACAACCTATAGCCTTCATTTTCTCTAGGAAAACTCACATACCCGACCTAGGGCATCACTAGAACTCAGTTTTGTTGACTCCCAACACTGTAGTAACTTATTAGAAAATTACGCAAAGTGCATTCTAAAGACCATTTCCATACATTTACAAGGGAAAAATTGACCTAGGGAATTAGATAACTTTTGCAAACCTCCATCTTTCATTCTGAAAAAAATTTCAACATGAAGAGGACCCCTAAATCCACCATTCCACTAGGTTTCAAAATTTTCCCACACACGGCGAATCGCTCTGAGCCACGTTCAACCTGATTGATCCCTTAAGGGTCCAAAGGGCAAAATGGCTAAAAAATTTAGCATGAGGTTACTCATATACCATGATGCTTAGAAACTTCTTGTCTAATCCTATGGGATCGTGTTGGGACCCTCTATAATAACCTCTCTTGATTTTTGTTATTTCAGAGTGGTTTTCCCGTGGTGTCCAGTTTTTAGTTGATGAAAAAAGTGTCAAATGCAAGAAGTGGAAAGTTGCAAAGTCGTGCAACTTTTGTTCTCCAACTCTTGTGACCAAATAGATTGTTCCAATGCATATGAATAAGAATGTTTATGCTAGGCATGGTCCTCTTTTGCACCCAAACACACAGAATTGCTCTGAGCTATGTTCAACCGGATTGATCCCTTAAGGGTCCAAAGGGAAAAATGGCTACAAACTTCAACATGAGGTTAATTAGACACCGTGATGCTTAGAAACTTATCATCTGATCCTATAGGATAGCGTTGGTCCCCTCTACAATAACCTCTCTTAGTTTTCATTATCTCAGAGTGGTTTTCCTGTGGTGTCTAGTTTTCAATTGATGGAAAAAGCGTTAAATGCAAGCAGTGGAAAGTTGCAAGGTGGTGCAATTTTTGTTCTGCAACTCATGAGACCAAGAAAACTATTCCAATGCATCCAAATAGGCATGTTTATGCTAGGCATGGTCCTCTTTCACACCCAAACACACAGAATCGATCTGCGCTATGTTCAACCAGATCGATTCCTTAAGGGTCCAAAGGGCAAAATGGCTGCAAACTTTAGCATGAGGTTACTTGGACACCATGATGCTTAGAAAATTATTGTATGATCCTATGGGATTACACTGGGCCCCTCTACAATAACCTCTTTTTTTTTTTTTTATCTCAGAGTAGTTTTCCCGTAGTGTCTAGTTTTTAGTTGATGGAAAAAGTGTCAACTAGAAGTAGTGGAAAGTTGCAAAGTGGTGCAACTTTCGTTCTGCAACTTGTGTGACCAAATAGACTGTTCCAACACATATGAATAGGCATGTTTACACTAGGCATGGTCCTCTTTCACACTCAAACATGTGGAATCACTTCGAGCTACGTTCAACCAAATCAATTCCTCAAGGGTCCAAAGGGAAAAATGGCTGCAAAATTTAGCATGAGGTTACTCGGACACCGTGATTCTTAGAAACTTCTCGTCTAATCCTATGGGATTGCGTTGGGCCCCTCTACAAGAACCTCTCTTGGTTTTCGTTATCTTAGAGTGGTTTTTCCATAGTGTCTAGTTTTCAGTTGATGGAAAAAGTGTTAAATGGAAGTAGTGGAAAGTTGCGAAGCAGTGCAACTTTTGTTCTGCAACTCGTGTGATCAAATAGACTATTCCAATGTTTCTAAATAGGCATGTTTACACTAGGCATAGTCCTCTTTCACACCCAAACACGCAAAATTGCTCTGAGCTACATTCAATCGGATCGATCTCTTAAGGGTCCAAAGGGAAAAATGGCTACAAACTTCAGCATGAGGTTACTCGGACACCGTGATGCTTAGAAACTTCTCATATAATCCTATCAGATCATGTTTATCCCCTCTAAAATAACCTCTTTTGGTTTTCATTATGTCAAAGTGGTTTTCCTGTGGTGTCTAGTTTTCAGTTGATGGAAAAAGTGTCAAATGCTAGTAGTGGAAAGTTGCAAAGTTGTGCAAATTTCATTCTCCAACTCGTGTGACCAAATGGACTATTACAATGCATCTGAATAGGCATGCTTATGCTAGGAATGGTCCTCTTTCACTCCCAAACACGCGGAATCACTCCGAGCTACGTTCAACCGGATTGATTCCTTAAGGGTCCAAAGGGAAAAATGACTGCAAACTTCAACATGAGGTTACTCGGACACCGTGATGCTTAGAAACTTCTCGTCTAATCCTATGGGATCATGTTGGGCCCTTCTACAATAACCTCTCTCAGTTTTTGTTATCTTAGAGTGGTTTTTCCTATGGTGTCTAGTTTTTAGTTGATGGAAAAAGTGTCAAATGCAAGCAGTGGAAAGTTGCAAGGTGGTGCAATTTTTGTTCTGCAACTCGTGTGACCAAATGGACTATTACAACACATCCAAGTAGGAATTTTTATGCTAGGCATGGTCCTCTTTCACAACCAAACATGAGGAATCACTCTGAGCTACGTTCAACCAAATCAATCCCTTAAGGGTTTGAGTGTAGTATGTTGAAATAGGCTATTCCTCCTATTGTTCAGGCTATGTCTCGGTGATATGGGCCTGATGTAACTTGAATTGTGGTAGCTTGATATAAAGAGTCTATTGATGCTAGGGTTCAATTTGTATGATTTTGAAAAAAGAAGCCAACTGAGTAGAGTTATCAACATTATCTGTAAATCATAAGAATTTGTTTAGTACACTAGCCATTTTGATGCCTTCTTGTAGTCTCAAAAATTATTTTGTATCATTGTTACATTGGTCTTCAAAGTGGTATCTTAATATAGCTCGATAATACAAAATTTGGTTCATGCTGATTTTCACGTGAAAAAAATGTGAATAAAATCATGTTGATTTTCACGTGAAAAAAAACCATGAGACCATAGCTTGTTGCTTATTATTATGCTTTGATAGATTTTTTCCAAGCATCCATAGCTTGTTTGAAAGCACCTGTTTTAGGCTTTTAGCCATAGAAGCAAGGAAATGAACTGTTTGATAAAATGCTTTGATAGACATGTATGAAAAATGTGTTAGCATAGACAAGGTAGTGAACTCTTTAAAAAAATGCCTCAAAGAAATGTGGTTTCATGGTGATGGAATGGCATGACGAATGCCATGACAAGCAAATTGCTATGGATTTTCATGGCATTCCATCACCATTGAGACCACATTTCTTTGAGGCTTTTTTTCAAACAGTTTGTTGCCTTTTCTATGCTATTGCTTATTAGTATGCTTTGATAGATTTTTTCCAAGCATCCATAGCTTGTTTGGAAGCACCTATTTTAGGCTTTTAGCCATAGCAACAAGGAAGCGAACTGTTTGATAAAATTATTTGGTAAACATGTATGATAAATGTAATAGCATAGACAAGGTAGTGAACTGTTTGAAAAATAACCTCAAAGAAATGTGGTCTCATGGTGATGGAATGCCATGACAATCCACAACAATTTTCTTGTCATGGCATTCCACCACCATGAGACCACATTTCTTTGAGGCATTTTTTTCAATCAGTTCATTCCCTTGTTTATGCTACTGCTTACTATTATGCTATGATAGAATTTTTCTAAGCATCCATGGCTTGTTCGAAAGCACCTTTTTTAGGATTTTAGCCATAGTAGCAAGGCAATGAACTATTTGATAAAATGCTTTGATAGACATGTATGAAAATTGTGTTAGCATAGACAAGGTAGTGAACTCTTTCAAAAAATGCCTCAAAGAAATGTGGTTTCATGGTGATGGAATGGCATGCCAAATGCCATGATAAGAAAATTGCTATGGATTGTCATGGCATTCCATCACCATTGAGACCACATTTCTTTGAGGCTTTTTTTTCAAATAGTTTGCTATATTTTCTATGCTATTGCTTATTAGTATGCTTTGATATATTTTTTCCAAGCATCCATAGCTTGTTTGGAAGCACCTATTTTAGGCTTTTAGCCATAGCAACAAGGAAGTGAACTGTTTGATAAAATTCTTTGGTAAACATGTATGATAAATGTAGTAACATAGACAAGGCAGCGAACTATTTGAAAAAATTCCTCAAAGAAATGTGGTCTCATGGTGATGGAATGCCATGAAAATCCACAACAATTTGCTTGTCATGGCATTCCACCACCATGAGACCATATTTCTTTGAGGCATTTTTTTCAAGCATTTCATTCCCTTGTCTATGCTATTGCTTACTATTATGCTATGATAGATTTTTCTAAGCATCCATAGCTTGTTTGAAAGCACTGTTTTAGGCTTTTAGCCATAGCAGCAAGGAAATGAACTATTTGATAAAATGCTTTGATAGACATGTATGAAAAATGTGTTAGCATAGACAAGGCTGAACTCTTTGAAAAAATTCCTCAAAGAAATGAGGTCTCATGGTGATGGAATGCCATGAAAATTAAATTCGAACAAGCTATGGATGCTTGGAAAAAATCTATCAAAGCATAATAGTAAGCAATATCATAGACAAGGCGTGAACTCTTTGAAAAAATGCCTCAAAGAAATGAGGTCTCATGGTGATGGAATGCCATGACAATCAAATTCTTTTTATTGTCATGGCCTTCCATTAGGTCATGAGATCTCATTTCTTTGAGGCATTTTTTCAAAGAGTTCACTGCCTTGTCTATGATATTGCTTACTATTATGCTTTTGATAGATTTTTTCCAAGCATCCATAGCTTGTTCGAAAGCACTTCTTTTAGGATTTCAGCCATAGCAACAAGGCAACACTTGAACTATTTGACAAAATGCTTTGGTAGACATGTATCAAAAATGTGGTAGTATAGACAAGGCAGTGAACTGTTTGAAAAAATGCCTCAAAGAAATGTGGTCTCATAGAATGCCATGAAAAAATGCAATTGGCAATTGGCACTCCTAGTTATTAGTTATGCAATGTGAAGTAATTGCATAACTGCTTAGGTTGACTTTGTAAAAACTATATTGTAATTGAAATTTTGTCATCTATCAGCATCTAGTTATTAGTTATGCAATGTGAAGCAATGCTTTAAGTTTGAAAGATGTGGAATGCAATGTAATCAACGTTATTAATATAAACTACAAAAATCTATTTTTTACTAAGTTACTAGTTTGGTTTTGGGTTTGACAACCTAGTTCACCAGTTTTGGAATTTTTTTTTGGGGGGTTGGGTTCGTTTTGGGTTTGGTAATACAAAAACATAAAAAAATCATAAATATATACATATTTGCAGCAGTAATTAAGTTCAGAATACACCACCATATTAATAGTCAAATAACATAGCAAAAATACACCACCACTTTCATAGTCAAATATTAAAATATTAGTGATACTCGAATGTCATGATACAAAATTATAAATTAAAGTTCAAACATAAAAATGTCAAGTGTTTACAATCACCCATTATTGATCATTGATCAATCTAAAAAGTGTGAACATTTTTTTGTGTGGAAGGCAAACAAGAAAATAGTGTTACATAATTATTTACATTGTGAAAGAGCCAAAACCTTTTTTCTTGCAGATCGTAGAAGAATCTCAGTGATTTTTTGGGTGTCCTTGCCTTGGAACAGAACTATCATGAGCCATGAATGATTGACCAGGAATTGTGGGAAAGAAATAAGATAAATCATGCAACTTGTTGCAATTTATTTCCTTGGGAAAAAGGGCAAATTTTTCTTTTCAGGGAGAATCTCCTTTAGAGTTTGAACGCATTGATAATTTTCAAGATAGACAGCCAAATATGTCATCTAGGTTTGAAGCTTTTAGGTAAAATGTTTGCTTCTTAAAATTTTGTTGAAACTTCAAGATGCAGGCTCTCCTCCCATAGGGAAGAGAAGGCCTATCAAACCTAACACTCTTATGCAACACTTCTTAATTTCTTGTTGATGCAGTATTAGATATGAATTTTCAAAATAGGCATGGTTATATAAATTCTCATCTCAGGACTATCATTGCATCAAATTAAGAATTTTCAATCCTTTATGGTCTAGACAAGAGAAGTGTGGAGTAGTGTTCCAATGCTAAAGTCTTATTGTGAATCTCTTTGCTATGAGTGGTTCAAAAATGAGGAATTTTTCTTCTACACCAAATGAGAAATATTCACAATATGTGCTAGGAAGGAATAAGTCCATAAGATCGAGTATGCAAGAACTAAGAATTACAAAATTGGCTTACGTTTGACTTCCACACACATAAATTTTTGCATTTTTCGATGTTCACACATAAGTCAAAAATTATATGTGCATAAGTTGTAAAGTATACACTTGAATACACGTAACTCATATCTATTGAACCATGAATTTATAATGCAAATATGAACACCATCGATAAAAAATATTTGTATTAAAAGCAAATATCCATGTACGCATACATTAATATATGTCAATATAAGTATAAAATATAGTTACAAAATAGCCATATACGCTTACGAGAATGCCATATAGGCATACAATGTCAAATATATCCAATACAAAATATGTACAAAATTGCCATGTAGGCATGCAACAAAGGGCTCTATATTCAAAATTCATTTCTCTCCATGCTTTGGTTCAAATACAATTTTCTTTCCCTTTTCTTGGTGATCCGATGGCGATAAGTCTATCACCCATTTCTATTGTGCTCGAGGAGTGCTCCTGGTGAAGTTTTAACTGTTACAATAATAAGTAAAGACATTAATTTATAGAAATTACATTATAAAAATTAATACATTTAACAAAATAATCACTTATGACCATCTCACGATCACTCTCCTCGATGGAAATATTTGCACGCTGATGTTGAGGCATGCTCAAGCCCTGTATAAACCATCCAAATGGGAATTAAACTACTAATCAATAATGGTTTGATTTTTCACTATAACTAGTTCATCTATAACATTGAATGTAAATTGAAATTTAGTAATTTGCCTCATACATCCTCTATTAGAGCCATCGAGGATTGTATAGCGGAGGAAACACCAATATCCATTGCCCTCGTAACATTTGGCGATGTTTCTATCACCAACATCTAAAAATAAAACAAAAAATTATTCAATCATAAAAAAGTTACAATAGCGATCCACGTGATGACTTATAATGTATGAGATCTAATGAACAAAATTTTGAGTACAACTATTAAACTATATATTTTTTATTATTAGTTATTGAATTTGAAGTAATTCTTTGAGTTTGAATGATGTGTAATGCAACGTAACCAACAATATGAATATAAACTAGACAATTCTATTAAACTTAGAATTCATTAGTTAAGTTCTCTTTATTCTATATCACCTCCATGAAGGTTTGATCAAATCTACTGGCACTAGGAATTGTTTCCTTGAAACCTCCAACATTACCCTGTTTAACATCCAAAATCACATATTAAAATACCATTCATAAAACAATGCTATTAACATGTAATAAATTTATAATTGTTTACTAGTTACATACCCCACTAATAGGTGTACTGCAAAAATAAGTAGGGGGACAACTAGTGTATCCAGTCTCAACACTATGACCCTGCAATTTTATTAAAATAATAAAACTAAATTAGTTAATCTTGCATTTCACAATCGAAATTTAATAAATTAAATTCAATGAGCATGTTGAATTTTACTTGAGTGTTAATGCCATATGCATCATGCAAAATGTCAACTGTCCTCTCCATCTTCGTAGATGCATACAGATCAGAGTGCATAGTAGCATATGGATCCTGTGTAGCACCCTCTTGAGTGCCGGTAGGGTCATACAAACAAGTTTCCCCACAAGATTGACACACATGGGTTTGAAGGCCACCATCTAAAGAATCCCCTGGATGGCATTGTACAATAGGGCTAGTGTGATGGATGACACTCCAGGTCAAAATTGTGATCAGTTGTAATGTCTCTATGTCGACACTCTCCTTCACAATGGTAGGAATCACAATGTGCTCACGAGGAATCCTAGCAAGAAGTTGTCTCCCTTGCTGCGTAGGATCCGGTTGTGCACCGGGCCTATCCTGAGCTAACCCCCACCTCTCCCTTGGAACTCCCTCATATCAAAATAATTTGGGATTTGGTTCAATACAAACTCACTGTATAGTTTCCTAAGAAAATATTGGAGGACTTCACAATTATTGCATGGTGGGAAATCAAAGACTGAATACCATCTATCATAAAAATGGTTCCTAATCTCTTGGTGGTGGCACCAATGAATAGGAAACCTCTTTGCATTGAGGGTCAAATTTTGATTTGTTTTAGGGTTAGTGAATAGAGAGCACAAATAACCTTTAGTAATTTTTAAATCTTTTACTTGTTTACATGATAATTTGTCTGCATAATATGCCCTGGTTGCCTGCCTCCTATCTTTCCATCTATATATTTGTTGGGTAATTGCATCTACATTTTTTAACATCTCTTTCAATGAATTTTCTAGAAGCATTCTTTTTGTGGTTGAAGCATTTGGATCACTCAACCTACTGATAAGATCCTCAAGTTGTTTTCTATTGTTCTCAATTTCACTCCTCAAATTTTCTTGAGTGCCAGGAGGGTATTGAGTGATTGGTGGGGGAGGTTGATTTTGTTGAGGATTTTCTTGCTCTTCTTGTTGAGGATTTAGAGGATTTCCTACAAATTTAAAAAAAAACAATCAAATCCAACCTAAAACAAACAAAATCAATTTCAAACTAAGAAATTCAAAACAAATAGCAAACAATACTTACCTCCCGCACCTCTTCGTTGTCGTGGCACCATATTTGCAAAGAAAATCCAACTGTTGTTGATGAAATTCGTAGAAATCCTTCCTCCTAGAATGTGAGCGTGAAAGCGAGGGTTTTTGGCCATGGGCAGAGCTGAGAAACAATAAATAGAAAATGATAAAGTTTTCACTTTTTTTTTTCTTTTAAAAACACATAACACACTTGCGTTATCTATTTTCAATTTTTTTTTTCCATTTGGCCACAAAAGTGCAACCAACTTCATGCACCCGCTCTCTGCTGTCTCCCCCTCTTCCATTTCAAGTAAGCTAGGGTTTCCTGCCTCTGAGGTGAGTGTTCCTTGAATAAACTCTTCTTCTTCAACATTTATGGGGTTAGAGCTTGTATCCTGAATTTATTCTATCACTAGGTGTACCATGGGTTTGTATTTAGACTTATTTTATTTCACTTTCTCCCACATAGCACCTCATTTTTCCACCTTTTCTTTAATTATAGCTTCATCTTCTTTAGAAATTTCCTCTAGAGCTATAGGAGTCTTTCTCAAAGCTAGTTTCATAATAGCCATATTAACAGAAGGGGGAGAGGTAAATAATGCTCTAGCCCTTTGAGATGAACATCTAGTTTGTGCACCAACATGCTCTGTTGCTCCTATTCCTTCACCAATAATTACTCTTGTTCTTGGTTTAGCTATAGAGGAAGATGCACCTTTAGGTATCACTTTTGAGTTATCTTTTCCTGTCTTTGCATCTTTTTATTTATCAGATGGTTTTATGGGAGCTTCTTTTCTTGTAGTTTTAGGGGTTCTTTCTTCAATTCTAATACCTGGAGTCTCCTTACTAGTGTTTCTTTTCTTCTTGGTAGGATCTCCACTTTAAAAAGTAGTTTCATCTCTTTGTTTCCTTCTTTTATCTTTTGAGAAGATGGGTTCAATCCCTCTTTCTCTCAAACCTTTGCAAAAATCATCAATCCAGTGTTGAGTATACCTTAAGACTGGTATAGTAAAGTCATCAATTGATGTCATATCTTCATCATCAACACCTGGGTTTGGAATGGGTTCATCATATACCCTGTCATCATTATAAAATTGATTCAACACCTAACCATCATCTTCTTCCAATTGGACTGGGATGTCATAAATCTTGAGCATCCAAGCAAATCTTAAAGTCATTCTTTCATATTTTCCTCTTCATACCACATGCTCGTCTTCATAGTTAAGCCAATAATCCTCTAAATGAGGCACATGAGCATGAAAACCAACTATATTTTTAGCAATATTTCCTTCAATATCATAATACATTCTCTGGAGTGGGAACTCTTCAAACTGGTAGGTCCTCAGTTCTTCTTCACAGAAATCAGTTACTCTAATTGCAATGCACTTATAATTTCCTATTGCGATGGGAAATTTAAAAGATACCTTTTTGTGAGCATGGCTATAAAGAGCCTGAGATGGTTTTAACTATCTCACTAGTTCCAATAAAAAATTTTTATTTATAGGATACTTGGGTAGCATGAATGGGTGTCTATCAAATCCCTCCTCTCTAATGTAGGAGTAAGTTGGGAATTGTATGTAGCAGCCTACCATAGGCCGAATAAGCATGTTTAGTTCCCTTCTTCTTCTTCTTCTACTACTGCCTCGCCTATTGCTTCTTCTCACCCTACTGTGGCATCATCAAATTCTACTCTTAGGCAATTGCTAGAGAATCTGATGGTGCCCACTTGGCAAAAGTCCAAGTGCCTGAAGTTTGAACTTCCCATCTTACCCACAGTGCCTCAACCCATTTTTATATGCTAAAGGGATGGGTCCTCAAGGGGAGTCCTCTATGTATCAGCCTCCAAGGCCTCCTATTGCTCCTACCTCTAAGGTATTGAATGGGAAGAGGCCCGCCATTGAGGCATTAGAGCCTTCTTTCCCGATTGTTGTTTCTTCATCCTCTTAATCTCTCCCTCCTGTTACCATCTAGAATTCTCTCCCTCTATTGGAAACATCCATGAGGGACACTCTAATGGTTCAACATGAGTCTTTCATTCTATCTTAGATCCCAACCTCTAGCTCCCCGAGTCATAGGAAATGCCTTGCGCGTGAGTGAAAGTGTCAGAGAAAGGCCCTGACCACTGAGCAAGCCACCTTGTAGAGGAAGAAAGAGGAGTCGACAACCCCTACCTTAGAATCTTCTAATGTATCCTCTTCTCCTACATCCTCTTCTTTAGTTCCATCATGTTGATGATGGTTTTACTCATAGTAAATAGATAGAATAAAATCTCCACAGACAAGACTGCGAAGAGCCTATCCTTCTTGAAAGATGTGGAACAAAGACAACCTAAGGGGAAATTTTGCATTCATAGGAAAAATATTGGATTTTTTCCAATCCCAAGTCTTTGATAACTAGGTCATGGTTGCACTAGGGTCGCTCTTGGGTAATGATGTGATATTTGCTATTAATCTCAAAGGGACTATGGTTATTTCTAGATTTGCTAAGAATTGTAAACATTTTGCATAAAATTTCACTTCATTCATCAAATATCATGAAACCAAAAGATTAAACATAATATTTCATGAATATCACAAATTCTTTGCTATCACTTAAGTAGATTTAGCATTAAGCATTCACCAACTTCATGGAAAATAAAAGATATTGAATAAAATTCTTTCCATTATTTTATATTTTTTGGAACATTTTCAAATATTAAACATCTATTCTAAAACAAAGTATTAAAAAAAATACTAAAAAATAAAAGTTTCTCTCGGTTATTCTCCATGGATGCCCCAAAGAATTAATCAAAATAGAGCAAACTGCTTTATATTTCACCAAATTGCTTCACAACTACGTATAAAACGGTGCAAGCTTTTAAAGAGAGGGTTTCATTTATGGACGTCGAGTAGGTTCTGTATGCACCCTTAAATGGTGCAACATACAGTCCTATTCAACCAAACTTACAAAAACAACTACAAAAGATACTGAGATAGGTAGCTATCCATAAAGCTCCGATATCAATTAATGTCTACGTGCATACAAATTTTTACACCAGAATGGTTCAGAAAATAAGAAAAAATAAAAAAAATTAGAAAAAGTTTATGCTCCTCTGACATCCACAAATTCTAAACTTAAAATAAAAATGTGGGAGGAGATGACCCTTTATAGAAACAAGGCCCCAAAAATTCAACTTAAAAGTTTTTCATAGAATAAAAAAAAAACTTAAATTGTGTCATGTGGCATCTGCCAAGTGTCATGAAGAACATTCTAGAATAATTAAGGCTTTGACTTCATCCACAACAACATTTCTCTTCATACTTCAGCATAAACACTTTGTATCAATCAAGGCTACCAGCTTCCTTCAAAAATGCCTGAATGAGGAACACCTACCGAGACCAAGATCAACCTGCAAATTTAAAATTGAAACAAAAAAAAAATCATCATATTTTTGGTATCCAGTATCCGGTTCTTTCTCTTTTCGCTTATGACTCGGGCTATGGGATTATGACTTATTTCTTCAACTAATATTCTTAGAAAGCTCTTAATATTTGATGTATGCACTCTTTTGAAATTCTTTGTATTGCTCTCCAAGTGAGCTTGAGCCTAATATATTCTTCAGTTACTTGAAGTATGATGTCATTTTTCTATGCTTTGTCTGCTTCATACTCAGCTATAACATTTTTGCATTGTATTATTTCATCAATGACCTCCCGCATAAGCAATTGAACAAGATCTCTATTTATCCTTTTTATCCATTCCTTGAAAACTTTAGCTTCCTTTCCCTCTTGTCCTAATGTTTGGGGATCAAAACCTTGACGTGCCAATATTTGAATAAATTTTTGATTTTCAATGATCAAACTTCTACACTCGATGGTGACTCTTTCAAATCCTTTAATACATTGTATTAACATGTCACCTTCCCATTTCAGTTGTTTCTTCCACTTTCCTAGCAATGAAATTTCATGTCCCAATATTAAATTATTGTGTGTTAACTCTTGGATATATGACTACATGAGAATTTCAATGTTTCGCCTTTCATTAATTACCTACTCCTGGTGAAATCTACATTCATCTTCAAATCTCTTCAATTTTATTGAATGATGGCATGCTTCCTTGTACTTTCTTATTGCATCTATATTAAATTATTCTCTTTGCTTTACCCAGTATTCAATCCATTCTTCAAACATGTTCATTTTATGACGAATTGCAACAATTGCATCTACTTGCTCTTGTGACATTAGCACCAGATGTTGGGGCAGTTCAACTTGTTCTCGACCAGATGAAGTTAATGAATTAATAAAGTGTTCCAAGGTAGCAACTTGTTCTTTCAATAATCTTTTCTTCTATTTATATTTATGTACTCTAGCAATAGTAGCATTTAAGTTTACTTTTATTTCCTCTAATTCTTGCTACCAAGATGAGTGTCCAAGATTAATACTTGTAATCTTATACTTAGGAATTATCTCATGTCTTTCCTTATCGATTGTTGTAGTGGCTATCTAAATAGTTCTATTTCCATCTGCATTCCTTTGTATGACATGATTTGTCTTTGCTCTGCGCCTAGGTTTAGGGGTACCCACTTGTATAAAATTATTAAGATTCAGAGGTAGTACTTCCACTTCCATTGGAGAAGCTAATTCGTTGATTAACCAATCAGGTGTATCATTATCTTGTTGTACCTTTGTAACATTTCTTTGTCCCTATTTACCACTTGTTTCAGAAAATTCTTTTCTTTGGCTTGCCACATTTTCCAAAATGGGGATTTCTTTAGTGATATTTGGCATAGATTCAGGATTGGTCGGGTTTGACACTGCCTCCTCTGTTTGGAGACTTATATTTTCCTTTCTATCTAGATTTCCAATTTCATCTCTCTGAACATTACCTTCTTCATTCATTGCTACATCAGGATTCTCTCTATTTTCAATTCCATCTCCTGCAAACTGTGTAGCTTCCTCTTCTGGAATTTCATTTTCAATTTTAGTTTCAGCATGGCCTTTCTTTGATTCTTCAAAGACCTACAAGTGTTCATTAACAATTTTCACATTCCCAAATGAAGGATGGGAATGAAGAGTATCTTCAACAATTCTTTCATCAATAGGATTCTACTCTATAGTCTCCCCTACTTCCATTTCAAGTACACTAGGGTTTCCTACCTCTGGGGTGAGAATTCCTTGAATAAAATATTCTCCTTCAACATTTATGGGGTTAGAGCTTGTATCCTGAATTTCTTCTATCATCGGGTGTACCATGGGTTTGCATTTAGACTTTTTTCTTTCACTTTCTCCCACATAGCACCCCATTTGTCCACCTGTTCTTGAATTCTCGCTTCATCTTCTTCAGAAATTTCCTCTAGAGCTATAGGAGTCCCTCCCAGTGCTTGTTTCATACTATCCATATTAACATAATGGGGAGAGGTAAATAATGTTGCAGTTCTTTGAGATGCAGATCTGGTTTGTGCACCAACATTCTTTATTGCTCCTATTCCTTCATTAATAATTACTCTTGTTCTTGGTTTAGCTATAGAGGAAGATGCACCTTTAGGTATCACTTTTGATTTATCTTTACCTGTGTCTGCATCTTTTTGTTTATCAAATGGTTTTATGGGAAACTCTTATCTTGTAGTTTTAGGGTTTCTTTCTTCAATTCTAATATTTGGTGTCACCTTACTCGTATTTCTTTTCTTCTTGGTAGGCTCTCCACTTTCAAAAGAAGTTTCATCTCTTTGTTTCCTTATTTTATCTTTTGAGAAGATGGGTTGAATTCCTCTTTCTCTCAAACCTTTGAAAAAATCATCAATCTAGTGTTGAGTATACCTTAAGACTGGTCTAGTAAAGTCATCAATTGATGTTGTATTTTCATCATCAGCACCTGGGTCTAGAATTGGTTCATCATATACCCTGTCATCATTGTAAAATTGATTCAACACCTGAAAATCATCTTCCCCCATTTGGTCTGGGATGTCATGAATCTTGAGCATCCAAGAAAATCTTAAAGTCATTCTTTCATATTTTCTTCTTCTTACCACTTGCTCATCTTCATAGTTAAGCCAATAATCTTCTAAATGAGGCACATGAGCATGAAAACCAGCTATATTTTCAGCAATATTTTCTTTAATACCATAATACACTCTCTAGAATGGGAAATCTTCAAAATGGTAGGTCCAAAGTTTTTCTTCACACAAATCAGTTACTCTAATTGCATTGCACTTATAATTTCCTATTGTGATGAGAAATTTAAAAGAGGCCTTTTTGCGAGCATGGCTATAAAAAGCCTGAGATGGTTTTAACTTTCTCACTAATTCTAATAAAACAATTTTATCTATAGGATACCTCGACAGCATGAATGGGTGTCTATCAAATTCCTCCACTCTAATGTAGGAGTAAGTTGGGAACTATATGTACCAGCCTCCCATAGGGTGAATGGCACTTTTTTCTTCTAGGGATAATCTCTTAGCTTTATCACCTTCTATTGTTTGCAACAATTTCATGGAGAAGAAATCATTAACTTTCCTGTAATCATCTGTATACCTGTGGACAGTGATCTAGGTAGATGTACATATATCAAACTATTGCCAACTTTTGTGCCCAGAGTACCAATCTATTTCAACCCTTGTTTACTGGCTCTCATAGTATAGGAGTAAATAACATATGATGACATGAAAAAGCATATAGTTTTGGGGAATGTAGTCATTTTTTCATGTAATCTATAACTTTTCAATTTCCCCAATGCAACTCCATAGGATCCTCTATCATGCGGGATATTATCACGAACATCCAAGGTTCAATTTTTTTTGCATCTCTTAAACCAACTACTCTACTAAGTAAAGTTATAATTTCTTGCATTGCTTGTTTAATCATAGACCTCTAAATTTTTTGGTTTGTTGTGTAATTGGATGTTGACACCATTGGGTGCTCATAATTTCTCTATTACGCTCTTCAACGCTCTGATATAACCTAGTTTTGGCCTTTAGGTTGACATTGAGCATCTGTGTGTAAATGGGGAGACCAAATGTGTCTATGATTCCTTTATGTGACAGGTCTGCATTAACTCTTCCTTCTTTCTCATCAAACCTCTTGGTTGGGTTGTAATGATTTATACATTGCATAACTAATTCAAGAGCTTCCATTGCTGGCGAAAACCCTCATGAAGGAATTAACCCATTTGCCACAACATTGTTGGTACATTGAGAAGAATTCTCTTGTAATAGCCATGAATGGATTTCAATGTTAGAAGACCATCCCATGTGGGTTTCTGTAACCACTACGTTGATGGGTATGACTTGTGAATTGCAATACTTAACCAAAACTTATGTTTGCTAATATGTGTGTTATGTGTGAGATAGGGTTATATTTAACCAAAATTTATGTTTCCTAAAATTTTTAATTCATTTTTGATTAAATTTAACAACTCAGAGAATAATTAACATTTCAATTTCAGAATGGGAAATACCATTATCAATATTTTTAGCCTAAGAAACTCTTAACAAAATATCAGTTATTTGAAACATACCAAGTTCTGGTTAATAATGGTGATTCTTCATAATGCAACTTCAAAACCCTTGGTAGTTGCATCTTAGTTTCTCAAAATTTTACCTCTCTTTGTGCGCCAATGTCGTTATGTTAACTTAATGTATTTAGCAATGCAATATGACATGAAGTGGAGTGTTGTAAAAGAAATTGCATGCTTGAGGTGTTGCTAAGTACATGGGTAGTTCACCACCTTCATTAATTACTTGTTATTTCACATTAATTCCTAGAATAAAGGTGCAATCATTACAAATTATGGTCCAAATCATGAACACCTATATTTTTATGCCAGCTCATTATTTAAGAAGAAAGACAACATGGTGATTATATGTGGCAATCATATTTCATGCTAATTCTTTGCAAGGTATATGTCATTTAAGATATGTGATCGATTGGTGATCGTTGGTATTAAAGATTTCTGATATTGCTTCTAAAAGGAACAAACAACACCGAGATCCAAGAAATACCTTCTAAAGAATGAGAAAAGAAAAATGAAAGGAAAGATTGGAAACCAAGTATAAAAGATAAATTTAACACAATTTCAAAGCAAACTCCCTAATTCTCAAATTTTAGGGAACAGAAAGAAAAAGATACTAGACTTCGATAAAAGAGAAATTACCAGGATTAAAATTTTGATCAATGAAATATTGGGCGGAGCTAGAATCTTATGAAGATACAATTTCTTTTGGCTCAAACATAGGACTCCAGGATTTTGGTTTCTGGTAATAGACTAAACGTTAAGAGCATACCAAAACACCAAAATCAAGAAACAAAAGGTTATGACAACAAAGATGCCAAGTGAAAATGAGAGAAGAAATCAACAACCAATCGAGCATCAAAACAACGTCGAAGTGAGCAAAAAAAAAATAGCAAGGAAAAGAAAATAAAAAGAGGGGGTCCACATTTTTCCAAGGGGAAAAATGGGGCATGCTGTGAGACCACACAACACATCAATTTTGTTCTACTTTTGGCTCCTACTGTGAGTGTAAACAACCCTAACCAAAAAAGGGTGTAGGTATTTATTTCTCTTTCAATTGAGCAACCTCTTTTGATGTCCCTCCCAAACATCCCACCATTTCCAAAGCCTATGGACATGCCGAATACCTCGATGGAATCCATCATGGTTTTCTCCTCTTTCTCCATGCTTTTTGCCTCACCCATGGGGATCTTGCATCCTATGACAAAGTAAAAGATGGAGGATGACCTCGCTAGAAATGGGGGTTGAAAGAGGGGCTAACCTTCTTCAAAGGGTGGTTCTACATTAGCATGTGTCATTCTTGTGAGGAAGAAGTCCCGACATCCCTAGAGTTTGTCACTGCTCCCAAGTCTCTTGGTGAGACTAGCAGTGAAAATCACATGTTGCCTCCCTCTCTCATTGAATTAACACATGACACTCATGTGAAGTGCATGTTTAATTCTATGGATGAGGTCCCAGTCATATTAGTGATTTTTGCAAAGTCATTTACTTTCACCCCACAAGAACTAAGTAGAGAAGACCTTGTGGGCCCTTCTTTCTTGGATCTTGTTGTGGGAGGCTTGGAGGGTCCCCCCCTTGATATTCCACCCTTGCAAGCTTGTCTACCTTCCCCTTATGATGATCTATATTGGGACATTGAAACCTCATGGTTGATGAGGAATAGGGGGTGCCTCTTCTTTATCTATAGAGTAGATTGTGTGTGTTTGTGTTCCCCCATAATTGCATTATGTGTTCCTGGATGACCCTTGTCACCCCCACAGGTGCTTGGATACAAGAGTTTTTATGTGTCATAAAACTTCCTCTATTTGTTACATCATTCTTCCTCTATTGTGTATTGAATCTTGATTTTTGACAATTGGGGATGATGTAAAGTGTTGGAATAATTTAGGCTTCCCTTCCTTGTTGGCCCAATTTTTTATTTTTATTTTTTCTTCTCATACATTCTTCATATGGTCTACTATAGTGAGGGTTGATGATAGTTCATTTATATACTATTATATCCATTTCTATATTTATGAGCAACTTTGACCCCAACATATTAGACCAACCTTGTTTCCCTTGTTCGTGATGTTATTGTCTCTTTTTGTATCTTTTCTCTCTTATCTTTCATGCTTTTTTCATGATGTTGTGGTTCTCATGTGTTCCTCATGTGCATGAAAACATTACCATGGTTAAATCTTGCTATGTTACATGGGCCACAACTTCACTTTTTCATTCTTTCTTTTCTCTCCTTAGGATTCCACATTCCTCTACATTCAACACACACCATCATAAGGGGGGCCTATCATGTCACTTTGATTTTTAGAAAATGCATTCGATGGCCAATGAATATTTTCTCAAAAATCATTTCAAAAATTGTATTCCTCAACAAGGACCCCTAGCAGAATATCCTTCCTTCATCATGGGTTCATAAAGAAATAATTTGAAAAGCATTCCTTTGAGGAGGAAGTACCTTCTCCAGTGGGAGTACCTGAGGGCACCTTCTTTGCAGGTTTGAGGACCTATGAAGTGTTTGCATCCTATGTGATTTATCCATTGTTGGTCTACGGGCCTTTAGTGCACTTTGATCAACTTTGTAGTTTTGAGGATCTACAAAGTCCTTTGTTTGAACCTCCTTAGGAGGGAGTACCTATGGAGTTATTTGTTTTCCCTACGCTTTCAAGATTCGCTAGATTGCGGCCTGCTTCCTCGATGGTTCAGGTATACATTTCTAAACTCTCCAATCTACTTTACCGAACATTCATTAACACTCATGCTTGCTAAAGTGGGGGAAAAATGTATAGGAGTGAATTTGTACCCCTCTTTTAAATTCTTCTTTTACACCCTCTGCTTTAGGAAAATAAAACTTGAATAATAAATTCCACATCACCTATATCTACAATCCATCCACTTGGTGCTTGTCTTTTATGTCAGTGGGGGAATTTTTGTCAGGACATAGCATGGTGTGTTGTCATCCTCAATAGATTCCTACCTTTAAAATCCAAAAAGATGTTACATTCTCCATTAGTGATGAAGTGTAATGCCTCTGCACCTTCCTTTCAACCCAAGAACAACTCTTTCCCTCCTAAATCCTCTTCAAATTCCTATCTTTCAACTACACTTCATCTCTTTAGCAATCTCTTGAGCAATTGAAACCATCTTCTTCACAATCTCAAGTGCGAGCTTGATCTTGTTGGAAAACTCTTGAGCTTCTACATGACTTCTCTACATCATTCTACACTTTTTCCACCATTGGAGTTGCAACTTGGTGTCCTGAGGGATTGCTTCTTCATTGTTGCAATAGTGTAGACCTTACCAAGCTTGCATCCTCCTCTATGTGCTTTAGGCACCTTGATTGAGAAGGTGATATTGTATCTTGATTTATGTAGCATAGTGCTATTGTTATTGTTTGGTATACTTTCTATTATTCTCTTTATCACATTTTCTATCTCATGGCATTTCTAGCTATTTGTGGAGGTGGAAACACCAAAGTAGGAGTTTGACTATAGTAAAACCCTATATAGCCCCAAAATTTTTCCTTTCTTGGCTATGTGTAGGTACGTGTTCATGTGGAGCTTGCTGGTGAACTAGACTCTTTGTGAGTTAATCTTCATCATCTTCCCCTTTATCATATTCTACATCATTATTTAGTTACTTTTTCCATTATATTTATTATCATTCCAGTTAGTATTTTAGACCTAAACCACTACGTAGTTAGTAGGATTTTTGTGCCTTTTACTATGCCTTTGTACTTTATGGCCATATAGATACCAACACTTTAGTGAGATTCTAGTGTGTTACACTGTCATCATTGACCTGCACTACTATCCTCTAATAGAGAGTTGTCTGAGGTGCAGTTAGGGTTCCAAAAACCTGCTCATTTAGCCCCATCAAATCTCCTAAGTTAGTAGAGTGACAGAAGCACTTAAGAGTGCTTTTCATTTTCTATCCTTGACCTAAAATATCCTATCCAACTTTATGTAGATTAGGGAAGCCCTTCACTCTTGGCTCTCTATGACTTAGAGCCTTAGTGTGGTTGGTCCCCCTCTTCTACATATGTATGAGCAACAGTATTATAACTTTGCTTCTACAAGACATTATTCTTAGGTGGGTAAAGGATAAGTTTGGGTTTTTTTTGAGTTGGAGGTTAGTGTGAGGGTGGGTAAAGAATTAGAGGATTGTTAGGAAGTCCCACAGAGTATATAGGAGGTCCATTAATCAAGGGGGCTCTAATGGACACTTGTGCATTCATAACCTCAGTGGTTTTAGTTTTATTCCTTTCTAATGAAGGAGAGTCTAGTTTCCTCTTTTCACCATCATCTAAGGAAGAAAAAAAGATGTTATTTTCTTGCACCATGATATCATCCCTATATGGAGAGATTCTAGGAGAACTAAAAACTAGATGTTCACGACATTCAAAGGTTGGTTCTTCTAAAATGGCTTCATCACAAGTAAGAGATTTTTCAATGGTTGAATTGTCTTGTTTATCAATAATGTTTTCCCTAGGGAAAGAGAGGAAACTAATATTTTCATGAATCTTATTGCTTTGATATTCTAATTAACATCAAATTATCTTCTTTACCAATAGTAGAGATATTAGGAGAAGGTCCAATTTTATTATTATTATTGCCAATTATTTCATCCTTATTTTCTAAGGGCTCATTCACTCGTTCCCTAATATCTACCCTAGTAGGAGAGCTTTTAAGATGTTCATCACATTCCATGGTTATATTTTGTAAAGTAGCTTCATCACAAATAGAGGAGCCATAAAGAGAAGGAGAATCATGCTTTTCATGTCTACCAATGATTTAATCCTTTTTTTTTAATAGGTCTTTCCAAATGTTAGGGACATTAGGAAGGGGAGAAATAATGCTATAACTTTCAATCCACATGTCCTCACAAATGTGATTTTCATGATCGTTCTCGATTGTATCCTCTTTCACTAAAGCACTCTCACAATTAGAGGAGGTGTTGAGGGATGAATTTAGACCAAGTAAACTAGTGGCAATTATCTCATCTTCTTGTGTTATAATATCTTCCCAAGGGGTAGGAGGAGAAGGGCAAGCAATAATTTCATGATTATCAATGATTGCATCTTCTTTAACCAAGATACCTTCATCACTAATAGGAGAGGTATTGGGAGAAAAAAAACTATGATCTTCATGGTTATCTATTCTTGAATCCTCTTCTATCAAATCATTCCCAAAAATAGGAGAGATATGGAGGGGTTAGATTGAAGGTAAGCATCAACATTTTCACTTTCTTGCACTAAGAGACTCTCATAACTAGGAAATGTATTGAATGAATGAATAACATGTTTATTGACTAAATTTTTCTTTGCAAAATGGAAAATAAAGATACTAACATTTGTGAAAAGTAATCTATGAAAAGTTAAAAGAGAAACTTAAGATGTAATGAAATGACCTGGAATGAAATGTGCAAATGCAAATTTTAGATTCCAAACAAGGTAATTTATCGATTACACTATGCAACAATTTGAAAAAGAAATGTTGTAAATGAAAATTTGAAATTAAGCAATGCATGAAATGAACCGATTTAAGCTAGATCTACTAAAATGCATGTAACAAGAACTCAACTAATTGAAATAGATAACTAATGACAGCAAAGAGAAGTGCGGAAACATGGTTTTCAATATTGTAAAAGGAAATTTTAGGGCTGATCTAGGATTAATTCACCTAGAGGGGCATATGAGTCCTAGTTAGGGTTTTCGGAGGGTCAAATGTTGGAAAATGCACAACATAGAAATCCTAGAAAGTAGGAAATCTAACCTATACTAGGACTAAATTTCCCAGAGGGGCGTATGAGTCCCATATTAGGGTTTTTGACCAATTTCAGTAAATTCTGAGTAAATGTTATGATTCTTGGTTTGAATGATGTCTAGGCAATGTGAAATTATAGATTTTAGATGAAATTCAATGATGCAAGATGCAAAAATGCAACATATATGCACTTTCACTAATGCAAGATTTAGAAACCCTAGATGCTAATTAACTAGTGCAAAACCTAATACAAAGTTAATGCAAGCTATATCTAGGACTATGATGGAATCAAAATAAGAAAATAAGGTGTTCTCAAGGCTAGGTTCACCAAAATGAAATGTTGAAAATTGTCATCCTATGTTTTAGGACATAGAACAACAAGTTTTCCCCAAGTTTCATTCAAGGAAACCTTAGAGATCTCAATCCGAAGGTTGAAAGGGGGAAAGAGATCTTGTAATAAGTTATCCTAGGGTGTGATTAAGGAGTAAAAGGGGGTTCACCACCAAGCTATGGCTTGGAAAGAAAAGTAACATGCAAAACCTAATGATCAAAACTAATGATGTGAAAAACTTGAATAGATGACCTAGAAATGAATACAAAATAGAACAATAAATTGGAAAAGTATAGAGGTGCACTTAGAAATCTATAACAACTTGAATGAAGACCTAAAATGTTGAAAATATTGAATTTAATACACATTGTGATTGATATGCTAGGTTAAGAATTTAGTCCTAGATTAGGGTTTCTTAGAAGGAACAAAGATATGGTTATGAAAAGTATGGATCTTTAGAAATCTAGAAAAAAGGCCTATACTGGGACTCATACGCTACAAGTGGCGTATTAGTACCACTTTTTTTTTTAGAGGGTCAAGACCCGAATCTGCTCTCCTATCTCTACTCTTCCTTCCAAACTTTGTTTCTAGGTCTAAAACCCTTATTTGCAGCTTGTAGGTGAATTTATGTGAAGATAGCAACCTTGTGATGACTTGATAACTCTCTTCAACCTTGTAACTTAATCTTTAAAGATCCTTCAAGCTCCAAGACACCTAGATCTGTAATCACACATGTAGAGAGATATATATTTTTTTTTTTAGGAAATAGAGGTTTGGCTTGGTCAAACCCCATTTAGGTAATTAAACCTTGTGATGAAACAATGAAATATGAACATGAAACATGAACAATGATACCTTGAATGATTTCTTGAGTCGTAAATAAAAAATCTAACATGAAGCAACCATGTAGAATGTAGATCTTGATCTTGAATTGGATATGAAATAATTCTTGCAAATGGATCTTCAATGCTACATTACAACAGTTACTCAACAACATGTTTTATGCATTATGATCTTGACATGATGATGGATCTTGAATTGTTGAAACAATTGATGAAGAAATCTACACTTGAATTCCTTAGAAATGATCTTGAATGTCCTTGAATACTCTTGTAAAATCTTGAATGATCTTGTGAAATAAAATTTTCTATAAGGAATTTTCTCATGAAAGTATTAGGTGAAAATGAGTGAAATAACCTTATACTTTTTTATGCCAAATTTCCCAAAATTACAATACTACTGGCCAACATCAGTTCTAGGAAGATAAAATGCCACCAAGAATTGAATTTAAATTAGGTTTAAGCCACACGACTCATATGCCAAAAGTGGCATATGAGTCCCATTAGGCTAGGCTTTGGGACACATTTTTCGAGAAAGGGTTAGATTGATGTGAAATTAGGATCGAGGCCTTAAAGCTTAGGTGGGACTCATATGCCCAAGGTAGTGTATGAGTCCCAGATCACTAAATTTGGGCCATATAATCCAAAATAACATGAATTATTATTGGATGTTGGTAAATATCAAGATTATTCTCAGAAAGATGCATTAATTAATGCTTATGGATAAATAAGGCCAAATAAGGCATAAAGAAGCCCAATTAATTAATAAAACCCTAGATTAGTATGAAAGTGTAAAGGTACGCTTTACCAAACCCTAAATAAGGCATAATTAAGTTCATTTAGTTTACAAGGGCCCAAGATTTAATCTGAATGTCTTAAACACATTACAACACTAAATCAAGGCAACATTAGGCTCAATTTAATAGGGAGGGCCCAAACAAGCATGAAAATGTAAGGGGATACATTTTTTGTCATTACAATCATGTTTACTTTATGCATTCTATTATATGTACTCCATTGATTGTTCATTGATGGATCTATGTATGGTTGAATTTTCTTTAAATATGGTATGTGATTTATCTGCTTCATATTTTTCTTTACATTATGGATTGATGGGATCCTAAGTTGGGGGATTTCACACCTCTCAACTTGGTGGCATCCTATCTCTTTAGTGTATTGATAAATAAATAAAATTTATCATTACTTTATTGTGAGCATGAGTACACATTCATATTCTCACTAAAGTGGGGGCTAAATATAGTGTCGTAAATTATCACTCCTAATAATTTCATGCTATATTTGGCTCCCCTATATGATTGGACCTAATTGTCCTTGTAATTTTCTATTTTATGGTTATTTTTAGGAAATAAAATTTAAATTGGGAAAATTTATTTAATATTTATTTTAATGGTACACAAATCCCCAAAATGGATCTAGACTAGGGTGCTAGTGCCCTTGTCCAACCTATTTTGGCCCCAATTTAAATATTTCATTGTCAAAATTTAAAAATTTAAAAATTCAATTTCATTTGTTGGTTGTTGGTAATTAATTTAGTGGGAATTAAAGAAATTCATATAAATACAAGTATTTTTCACCATTTGAAATAATAAGGCAAGAGCTAGCAATTTTGGAATTATAATTAAGCATCCTAAAAGAATTTAAGGAAAAATTAGTAGCATTATTACAACACTTTAATCAATCAATATCATGCTTGCAAGACATTTAGAAGAAGGAATAAATTATGAACAAGGAAATATTACGATCAATCAAGAAATTTTTATGAAAATGTATGAGTTATCCTCTATATGATATGTACAATAATTTAGTTTTGTTGTGGAAAAACCTATTGTAGGTTTTCAAGTAATTCAAGAACATCAAGAAAATTTTGTGAAAACTTGTGGTGTGGAATCATTTCATCAAGGCTTTAATACCAAAGATAATCTTGTCAATTATCATTTACTATTTTAGTCAATTATTATTTTTTCCTCTTCTTGACCTAGGGATTACCCTCTTGATCATCATCATTTGATGTACATGGAGGTGGAAACACCAAAATAGGGTTTGACTTAGGCAAGAGCCTATATAGAAAAACCTTTCCCCCTCTATTCACGTGTACAAGATAGATCTAGAGGATTCATTAAGAGCTAGTGATACGAAAAATAGTGTAGACTGTAACACAACATCTAAGATTTACAAATTCTTAAAATGATATTTCTCTTTTCTAGGGTACCCACATCCCTATCCTTGCAATTTAGGCTTAGATTTCAGTCATAGGTTAATCTTTGTCATCATTTTTTAGATCTGGGTATGTTCTATCAATTTCCATTTTCATCTGTGTGATATATTACATTTTTAGATATAGGGTTTATATCAAATAGGCTTGTTAAAATACACATAAAATTCTCCTCTTTACATCTCAAGAGAACACAAAACCAAGGAGATTGACTCTCCCTTGTGGAAGCAAGCCAATCATCAAACCCTAATTTGATTTGTGTCAAAATGTGGAGTCAAGTGAAATAAGCAAATCCTAGTTGCATCTAAGATCACTTTTCCTACTGTACAAGTAGAAATCTAGGATCAAGAGCCCAATCCTAAATGGGTACCCATTTTTATGAAACAAGTAACTATTTCTATCAATTTTTTTTTCAAGTTTGACACTTCCACTAAAAGAGGACCCGACTTCTTGCACTTATGTGTTGAATGAACAATGTATGTTTATTATATATTTCAAGGTCTACTATCAAAGGGCAGTACATCATAAACCATCCTCCCCACACCATTGAGTACCCTTGTTAATAGTGTCACTTATGACATTGGTTTCACTAAGGTCCATTGTAGCATGTTTTAAATTTTTATTTTACAAAATCTAATGTTATTTCTTATGTTTATTTGAGTTTCTTCGTTAAATTATTGATTTTTATTTAACTGGTGACTTCATCTAACACACTTCTTGTTCTCTAAAAAAAAAAGAATGTTAGTGCTACTATAGCAGTTTCACTCTCAATGTGTTAAATACACTTATGAGTATGATCATATGGATTTAATTATCATTATTTTTTTTCAATTAAAAAAATAAGGTATAAAAAATAATCAAATGATATATACTACTTTTTTTATGCTATAGATTGGCGAAGATACTCTTGTCTAAGGACACACCTCTATTAATGATGGTGAACATCACAAATAATAATAGATAGAATACAAGTTTATTTTGTGTTTATTATTTTAATGTTTTTTAAAACAATATTTATTATATAAAGAGTTTGGTATAATATATAATTTTATCATATATATATATATATACTAAACCAAAGTAAATAGGGTTTCACCTTTTAGGAGATGGAACTAAGGGGACCTATTTCACTCTCAGTTCATTAGGAAACTAAGATACCTCAACCAAGTGACTCAATTGTGGGAAGTGTTGGAATTAGGGAATACTGAGAGGGGGGGTGAATCAGTGTTGTGAAAATTTTAACTTTATTAATCTGATCTTTGAACCACTTACAACATTGAACCAAAAGATGCAAGCACATAAAGAAATCATCCACAACACCATAACACAAATATTTTTACGTGGAAACCCTGTTAGGGGAAAAACCACGGTGGAGGTCAATCCACAATTTGAGTAGTCAAATATAAGTGTTTTACAAATGGGGAATGTACATGCATTCAGACACACTTCCTAGAGCTCACTGCTTAGATACAAAAAGAAAACTCACTTTCTTACAAAGGATTTGAATTACATCCAAAAAAATTAAACTAAGAGAATAGTATCTGATAATGCCTGATTATAGTTTCGATTAAGCTCATCAGTTGCATTCTTGACTTGATTGTTTGATTCTGCTCTTTTGCTTTGTTTGCTTTCATTCACATCACAAATCCTTTTATGCAAAAGTGAAACTATGCATAATTGCACTACAATCCTTCTAACTTTTGCAACCTACATCAAAACACTTCGTTCATTGCTCAAAATGATATAATCGATCACTTATATATATCCACAGCTAAATATTCAATCACTACAAGTCAATTCCAACTAAATATAAAATATTTACAAACTGTCGGTACAAATCTCAAATAACTTTCAATGTGCATCAACCAAAGTCGGCCACAACATAGTGATGACCCAAAAAAAAATCCTCAAACCTGAAAATACTTCAATTTTTTTCCTCAAACATCTGCAACATGCCACACTCACTTAGTCAGACTTCTAGCACTATTAAACAAAAAATAAATCAACCGAATCTCCTAACTCATACACCAATTGATGCGATGAAACAAAAATTGAGAATAAGATATTCTGGATACCCAATCAACTCCCCTAAGATCCACAACCCAAACTAATAAACTGGTAATGCAAATGGATTGACAGATTCAACTTTAGTTGGATACCTTGTTCTTTACTCTGTCTCCCAGTATGGATAGATACTGAAGTGTGGACCGGATCAATCACTTAGGTTGCCATCAATGACAACACCAAAAGCCATATTCCAAAAATCTCCCCCTTTGGCATTGATGGAAACACTTAGTGAAAAATGACTAAGTTTCATAACCAACATATGAAATCCTTCAAGACTTCAAAAAGTCATAGCTAACACAACTCCTCCTGAATTTGATAAGGCAGTTTTCATTGCTCTCTCTCCCCATTTGACATCAATGAAAAATAGATAATAAAATATTTTCCTATAGTATTCCCTTTTGAAGTGTATCAAAAAATTTACTTATTCAAAAATGGGTTCAAACATTTTAAAGAACTATAGCCGCTACTTGTGTTAGAAAATTATTTTGTATTTTTCCTTCATCTCTGGAAGAAACTTCTTCCATGCTTCTACTGCAATCCCAATCATTATGATCATGTTGTTGTTTTTAGATGTCTGGTTGATAATCTTGATGAGGGACTCCAGAATGGTGATGACTTCTTCTAATATCTCTCCTTTCCTTAGTATCTCAATTAATTGTTCCACTATGCATTCTGTTATGTCCTTTACTTTCCAAAAGGTTCAATAATCTTGTTTCTAGTGTTTTGAACATTTGCATGTTTTTTTTCTGTAATTCTTGAATCCTTTTCCTAATTGCACAATCTTGATCCTGAAACATGTTAAAATATTGTCCAATACTATTAAGCTTTGTTTCAATTTGTTTCGACTTTTCTTTGTACTTGCTAATTGCATGAGGCCATCAAAGATAGTAGTTATAGATGTTGTTTGCTATGTTCATACATTGCCTTAGTTGATTCATGTTCCTTTTTAGCTTGATGAGTGATAATTTGTATTGCTTCTTCAGGGGTAGAATTACTTCTTCTTATTCCTTTTTCTAAGACTCAGAGTTTGATTTCCTTGATGCATTCAATCATCTCTTTTGGAAATGTATTTTGTAAACTCTCTAATTTAATATGGTTGTGCACAAGATGAGAACTTAGTACGTTTAAGATCATGTCTTGCTCATATGAAGGTTTGATAGACCATATGTTTGTGATTTTCTGCATTCCATCTTCCTCATGAATAAGCTGCAATAGCTCTTCTTTGGTTAAATCACCTTCTTCTTCACTTTCTTCTGTCATTTCCTTTTCTTGTTCTGGTTTGGATATTTCCAATTCTTTTCTTTAGGTGTCCTCAGTTTCCTTATCAGATTCCTCATCTGGTATATCCACAATCACCTGTTCTTTTCCTTTCCCTTCAACTCTTGGAGTCTTGCATGTTGGTGGAGTACAAACAACATTTTTTTATTCCATTTTACCTTCCATACTCATGTATTGATTCTACCAAAGAATTTCTTCAACCGCACACCAAATTAAATAGAAATTTCTCAACACAACTGAAGTACCTGATGGATTAGGGTTCCACCACCAAATTATCTTCACGCTTTCAAAATTCTGATGCAGAGTGCTCTCCTCCTTCTTTTCTTTGATATAAAGTGGAAAATAAGGGTTCCAACTTGCTTTTTATAACTCACACACCTAACCTTTTGTTGTAATAAATGTTTTTTCCCTAGGTGTTCCAGATACCTTGTTTTCTCAGTCAGTGAAAAAAAAACTTGTGCATACCTTCAATTACTTGAATTTCTTTACAAGTGTTTTCCAATGCATCTGTAAATTATTAATACAACTATTGGCAATCTTCCGCATTCTGACACCAACTAACAATAGGGGGGAAATTATTTTCTTGAAAAACCCCCCTAGGCCAATGGCCTAAAATAAATTCCCAGAGGAATTACCAGCACCATATTCTGGTATGGAACCATTTCCTACATTAGAATCACTCTTTCTTATCCATGTATTCTTCATCTGATATCTTATTTCATCCATAGTAATTTTCCCTTTTCGTTTATCATCTTTTTATGTATTTCTTCCTTTGTATGCCAGACCTCTTCTATCCATATTTTTTTTTCTGTAGAATCTTGTAATGTGATCATATTTGTTGCAATTGTAACACAAAAAAATTCCTTGTATAGACCAGTCATTCCATTGATTTCTTCTTGATCTGTATTGGTTAGCAATATACCCAAATCTTCCATAGGTATAACATTTAACATTCCTTCTATTGACAAAGTTGTTTGACATATTTCTGCATTCAATTGACATATGGCCAAACTTATTGCAGTTGAAACACTAGCCGGAAAATGATGGATCACTTGATTTCATTTTACTTCTACATTGAATAGCCATATGACCAAATTTATTGCAAGAAAAATAGTATCCATTAAACTTTTGAGCATTAGGTTGTCTTACTAGATGCCTTTTTGCTTTGTTCATCTGATTTCCTTGCCTAAAATTCCTTTGTCTAGATCCAAAACTTTCTCCTTTCTTATATCCAAGACCTTGCTTGTCATTTCCATTCTTTTGACCTTGAGTTAGCTCATCAAGCTTAACTGAGCTAATCTTCAACTTCTCCTTGTATTCATTTGTAGTAGCAAGTTCATCCCTGAGAATAACAATCTATCTTTTAAGCTCTTCTTCATTGTTTTTGGATTTTTGTAGTTCAATCTCCAACTAAATGAATCCTCCATTAATTCTACTGCATTCATCAGATATTTCTTTTAAGGACTGAGCAAGATTCTCCTCATTCTTCTTTCTCTCTTCAATATCCTTAGTCAGCTTCATCACCATAGATTCCATCTCATGCTTTAGGGTAGCATTGTCTCTAGCAAGCTTTTCACATTCTTCAATTATTTCCTTCAAGGTTTGATTCAGGTGATCATCATCCATGCTTTTTCTCTCTTTTTGCTTAATCTAATCACATAGATCCTTTCTCTTCTCCTTGGACTTAATAATCTGATCCCTCAATGTTTGAATGAATTTCTTAGCATCCTTAAGATTTTCTTTCAATTCCCAAACTTCTACTTTGGAGTGATCAAGATCATCAAGTGCCACCAAAAGCTACTGCTGAAGACTACTAGGTTCCATTACATTATGAGATCCACATCAAGCTGTTAAACTTCTTCTAAGGAACTAGGATCTGATACCAATGTTGGAATCAGGGAACACTAAGAGGGGGGGTGAATCAGTGTTTTGAAAAATTTAACTTTATTAATCTGATCTTTAAACCACTTACAACATTGAACCAAAAAAAAGATGCAATCACATAAAGCAATCATCCACAACACCATAACATAATGATTTTTACGTGGAAACCCTGTTAGGGGAAAAACTATGGTGGAGGTCAATTCACAATTTGAGTACTCAAATATAAGTGTTTTACAAATGGGGAATGCACATGCATTCAAGCACACTTCCTAGAGCTCACTACTCAGATACAAAAAGAAGACTCACTGTCTTATAAAGGATTTGAATTACATCCAAAAGATTTGAACTAAGAGAATAGTATCTGCTAATTCCTGATTACAGTTCTGTTAAGCTCATCAGTCACATTCTTGACCTGCTTTTCTGATTCTGCTCTTCTGCTCTATCTTCTTTCATTTGCATCACAAATCCTTTTATGCACAAGTGAAACTATGCATAATTGCACTACAATCCTTCTAACTTTTGCAACATACATCAACACACTTCGTTCATTGCTCAAAATGATATAATTGATTGCTTATATATATCCACAACTAAAGATTTAAACGCTACAAGTCAACTCCAACAAAATATAAAATATTTACAAATTATTGACACAAATCTCAAATAATTTTCAATGTGCATCAACCAAAGTCAGACACAACACAGTGAGGACCCAAAACAAAATCCTCAAACCCAAAAATACTTTAAACAATTTTTCCTCGAACATCTACAACATGCCACATTCACTTAGTCGACCTCCTAGCACTGTTAAACAAAAAATTAATCAATTGGATCTCCTAACTCGTACACCAATTGATGCGAGGACACAAAACTTGAGAATAAGATATTCTAGATACCCAACCACCTTCCCTAAGATCCACAACCCAAACTAATGAACTAGTAATGCAAATGGATTGATAGATTCAACTTCAGTCGGATACCTTGTTCTTTACTTTGTCTCCTAGTATGGATAGATACTGAAGTGTGGACCAGATCAATGACTTAGGTTGTCATCAATGACAACACCAGAAGACATATGCCAACATGAAGGAATAAAAATAGGAGGTGGTTTCCTTAGGTGTGAATAAAAGCGGGGGTTCACCATTAAAATGAAGCTTCAAAGGAGAAATGTAAACAATCATGCACTAAACCCTAGAAACTTAAAACATGAAATCAAACTGAGAAATAGAAATCAAATAGAAAGGAACCTATAAAATTGATGGATTCTGAGCAAGTCCTACAACTCTAAAATTTTGCATTTTGAAGTGCACTAGGACTCATATGCCAAACTAAGTGATTTAGTTACTAGAATTTGGGAAGATCTGGAATCTCTATTGACAAATCAAGATCTACAAAAAATTGGTAAAAAGTGTTATACTAGGATTCATGCACCCAAAGGGGTGATTTAGTCCAAGTATTAGGGTTTTACTAAAATTATATAGCCTCAAGTGATCTTTTGTATGTTTTTTCTTGTCTGATCTCCAAGTTTGAAAAGTCTGATTTTTGATCTATAGGTTAGTTTCCGTGAAGATGACAAATTCTTGACAACTTTCTTCAATATTGCATATTTTTCTTCAAAGGATATTCAAGCTCCAAATCACCTAGATCTATAAATATCCCTTTGAACAATCCTTTACATGCATAAATTTCCATAAGTGCATAACACAACTTGTTAGGCCTTATGAAGCTCAAAGTTTCATTTTGTGGTGCACTATTGAAGTTATCAAAGGGATAGCTTTGGTATGGTTAGTATGATGAAAAGCCTAAACATGAGCATGAATTTCTCATTGTACAGTGAGAATCCAATACAAAGGCATGAATTTCTCACTAAGCCACCCTTTTTGGATACTCAACCATTGGATAGCCTAGAGTTCCACTACCTCAGAGTGGGTGTGCATTTTTTGGATAGATAGTTGAGACCTAGTCCACATCACATTAGATAGACAGTCGAGGCTTGATCCACCCCTTTTATTCTTTTTTTTCTTATTTATTATTTTTCTTTCTATTAGCCATTGACATTGTATGTTTGTGTATCTTGAAGCTGCATACCATACACCTTGTGTGTGTCCCTTTGTACTTATGTTGGTTTGACATAAGATCTTGGATCTTGGGGGCTTGGTAACCTCCTTGATCTTTTTCATCATATACCATCTACATTGGTACACTTGGATCCCTCTTGAATGTCTACTTTAGTGTAAGTTTGAAGCAAGTTCCTCCTCCCACTAAAGTGGGGGCTAATGTAGTAACATAAAAAGCATCCCTTTTCCTCACTTAATTTGGGAATAATTAATAAAATGAGCTAAGTGATGCCTTAATTTAGTGTTGTAATATGTTTTACATATTCACATTAAGTTTTGCACCCTTTTTATTAAAATTTGGCTTTTCTATGCCTTAATTGGTCCTATTTTTCATTCACAAGCCTTATTAAATGCATTTTTCTATGGATATGTAGTGTAGTAAAATGCATACCCTTGCATTTTCACACTTGGGCCCGGCTTGCTTTATTTATCCCTATTTATGTCTTAATTGGTCCTATTTTGCATCCACAAGCCTAATGAACTATATATTTTTATGGCTAATCCCGATAATCATCAAAAGATAAATGATCATTTAATGATTCTATCTATGTGTTCCTGATTTGTGGAGTGGGACTAAAACACCACCTAGGGAATCTTTATCCTCCATGGGTCTTGGGACCTTGATTTTGAATGTACCTGAAAAGGTCCCTTTTTGGAGTCTGTGCCCTAAGATTTGAGCCTTGGGACTAAGATGCCACCTAGAGCATCTCAGTCCTCCTTGGCTTATTTTTGGGATTCAATTTCAAATCTTGGTGGGATTTTTCCTCCTTTAATTAATGCTTTCCTATGTGGGCTTGTTGTGGTGTAATTTCAGGATATTAAGCATAGATAAGTATAAATACAAGGTTCCCTTATTCAGTTTCAATCAATTCTTTTTTGAGAGAATTCATAATACCAAATTGAGTTCACAAGAGCATTCAAGAGAATTCTATCAAGCATTTGGAGCCATTATCAAGATTCAAGCATCATATCAAAGAGCTTCTTGCATCACGTGTGTTATTGTGCTAACATTTGTGATGTAGGGTTTTGATTCAAGCAACCAATCCAAGCAAGATCTATCAAGCATTCAAGATCCATATCCATTGTAGCCATTGCACACAAGTTTGTAGACTTTACAACAAGGGTTTTGGTGAGTTGTAGCATTGCATGTTGTTCATTCACCATTTCCCTTCATTTCTTTATTTCATTTCAAGGTTTAATTGCCAATAAGGGGTTTGACCAAGGAAAACCCCCATTCACTAACAAATAAGTTTTTCCCTCCTTGCATATTTGTGATTGCAGATCTAGGTTGAAGTCTTGAAGATCATTTGAAGTGAAAAGTTGTAAAGGTTGCAAAGTTGCATTACAAAGCTTTCATCTTCACATAAACTCACCTACAGGATAAATCTGAAAGTTTCAAAACCTAGATCGAAGGAGAAGCAAGTGCAGATCTTGGAGCTCAGGACCACAATCATAGTTTTTCATAAATCTAGAGTGAGAATAATACGCCACCTTGGGTGTCTTAGTCCTCTCAAGCATATTGTGTAGAGATTATTTCAGATCCTATTCTTACATTCAAAGCTTCTGCATATAACCCAAAAAATAGCAATGGGACTAATACACCACTCTGGGCATCTTAGTCCTCCATAACATTTTTTGGTAGCTTCTTTGCATTTATGAAATCCTCACATCTCTAGACTTCCTAGGTACATATACCCTAACTTGGTGTAGCTTAATTTTATCATTTGCACTCATTACTTGGCTTGTATTTGTTATATTTTGTGAGTTGAATGTTTATTTGTCTTTTCCAAGCATTTTCTTGGTGGTGAACCCCTTAAAGCTTAAAAAAAACCACTCCTAGGTCCTCCTTATTGAGAATTGTCTGACCTTGTGAGGTTGATAGTCAATCCAATTGATACTCCTAGGAAATTCTTGAATGAATGTGTGGAGAAGTGTGATATATCCCTCTATCCACTTTTTCTTATTATCATTTTGGTGATCCCAAATTCTTGAGTATTCATCTTCTGATTTGGAGTCCATTAAAGTCCTAGATCTAGGTTGCATTCATTCTTGCATTGCATCTTGCATTAGTGAAATTGCATCTAGGGTTTCTCATATTTGCAATAGTGAAAGTGCATATAGGTGGCATTTTTACTTTCTTGCATCATTTTATTTCATTCAAAAACTAAAAAGTGCATTATTTGTCATCGTAATTGCATTTAGGGACATTAATATTGCATTAAAAATTGAAAAAAATGCATTTACTTTTTCATCCAATTGCTTATCACTAGTTACTTTTTCTTGCATTCATTTGCACAATTTTTTGGTTTCAAACATCAGGTCCCTGGGTAGGCAATCTGGGAACACTATTAACAACTCAATTTTTTTTGTTTTTCTAAAAAAAACCTCGACTAGGACAAAAACGCCCTTCCTAGCATCTTAGTCCCTCTCAAGGTTTCTGGCTCATAACCCTGTCTGAGTTGTGTGCTTTCTAATCTACTTTATGGACCCTCCAAATTCCTTCTGTAGGACCAAGACACCCATGTTGGTGTCTTAGTCCTTGTTGAGTTTGAAGCTGTAGTTTCGAGGGTTTAAATGTGTGTTTCTACAATTTTGTTGGCTGTCATTACTTATTTGTTTCAATGGGTTGAATTTCTGTTTCATGCATTTTACTAAATCTAGTTTAAAGTGATTCATCTCATGCATTTCTTAATTCCAAATTTGCATTTACAACATTTCATCTTTTAGGTTGTTGCATAGTGTAATCAACAAATTACCTTGTTTCCAATATGAAGATTTCATTTTACTTTAGATCATTGCATTGTGCACTTTCTTTACTTTTCCATAATAGCATGTTTTCTTTCAAGAGATGTGGCTTTGATATGGTTAAAAATGGATTGCATAAGTACAACATCTGAGCCTCTTATGAGTTCAATTTATATTACACCAATGAGGTCATTAAGAAACATGTTAATCATCAAACCATTGACACAATCATTAATATTGCATTGCCCATTGGCGAGGATGATAGTATAGACAATCATAACAATCATACTTGTTCTTTTCTTGATAGTTCTCCTATTAGTGATGAAGGTATCTTGGTGAAAGAAGATACAATCATTGAGAGTCTTGATTGTCCCTCTCGTCATCCCCCTTTGGAAGATATTAGAAAACAAGATGAGATCATAGAAACATTTCTAAACACCACCTTACCTAGTCTCCATTCATCCCTTTCTTGTGAGAATGTTTTAGCGAAAGGGGATGATATCATAGATAGCTATAATTTTCCTCTTAATATCCCCCCTCGATATAAAGAGGATAGGTTGGTATTGGAAGATGCACCTATTGAGATTCATGAGAATATTGTCCCTCCCTTCCCTAATTCTCCTACCATTTGGAAAGATCTATTTGGTAAGCATGAAAATCATATTTGTTCCTCTCTTGATGCCTCCCTTACTTGTGATGAAGCTACTTTACAAAATCTAACCATGAAATGTGATGAACATCTTACAAGATCTCCTACTAGGGTAGATGGTATAGCACAAGAGAATGAGAACTTAGAGAAAAATGACAATCAAATAGATCCTTCTCCTAATATCCCCACTATTGATGAACAATACAATTCAACCATTGAAACTCCCTTACATGCGATGACATTTTAGAAGAACCAACCCTTGAATGCCAAGAAAATTTGGTTTTTAGTTCTCCTAAAAACTCTCCTACTAGGGAAGACATAATAGTGGAAGAAAATGAGAACATTGACAATAGTAATTCCTTAGATGAAGAGGATGAAGTAACATTAGACTCCTCTTCACTAAGAGATCATGAAAATAATGAGAATAATTTTAAGGTTATGCACATTAGATATCCCTTGGAGTACTCTCCTAAGCCTAAACTTATCATTTATCCACCCTCTCAAAAACCACAAGTTCAAAACAAACTCATCCTTATCCTCAAACCACCTAAGAACAATGTTTTGTAGCAACTGAGTTACAATAATGTTGCTCATACATACAACACTAGGAGAAATCTACAACCAAGATAAACACCTTCAACATCCTTACCATTGCATAATCCTATCTTTTCGAGTGCCCCTTCATTTTCCTTCGAATAGCGGAAAGGAGTATGATCTTGTTGAACAACTTAAGAATACTCCCACAAAGATATCCCTCTGGGACCTGATTCAAAATCACTTAATTATCACACTATGCTTCAAATGACCTTGCAACAAGTTCCTATCCCTTCTAATGCGCAACCAAATGACATGGCAACCAATATTCAAGGTATGAATGCTAATATTTTTTTCCACCAAAGTGATCTACCTACTTTAGAAGTGCAAAAAAATTATGATGATTTCATGATCATAGCTCAATACGATAGCATGGGGATAAAGTGAACCCTTGTTGACAAGGTCTCAACCTTAAATGTGTGTAGTGCAAACCATTTGGATAAGCTTGGTGTTGATAAATTAAAAATTCAACCTAACTCTTTATCTATTAAGGGATTTGATAATGGGAAAGAAATCACTTGGAGTGATAACTTTACCCATTACAATTGGAAAGGCCACCTTACAAACCCCTATTCATGTTATGCTTCATGATCTTTCCTAAAGTCTTCTTTTGGGAAGGTCGTAGATTCATGAGATGCATGTGGTACCTTCTACACTTCATCATAAAATGAAGTATGTCTACAACAACAAAGTGTACACATTGGACACTAATAATGAGCCTTATAGTGTCTTACAACTCAAGAAAAACAAAAACAACCCCTTGAAAACATTAACACCAACTACATAAGTGGAACCCGCACAACAAAAAAACAAAGAAAGACACATTGAGGAAATCACAAAGTTATTGGAAGATGATTGGGGTTCCTTAGAATTCGAACATACATTCATGGGAGAATACAAGATCATAAACAAAGATTCAAACAAGGGAAAAGAAAAAGAGGTAATGTCAACACAAAATTTGGATGACCCTTCGAAAACATCCACCTCAACCACTTTAAAACAAAAGAAAACAAATTACACAACAAAATTTAATGAGCTTAATTATGAGCAACCACCAAATCCAAAAGAAATGAAGAATCTTTATGGAAAAGGTTATGAAATGATGAAACAACTCAGTTATAGTGGAAAAGGATGCGGTGCTAGAGAACAAGGTATATGTGTCCCTATAGAGCCTCACATGCAATAAAATACAAGTGGTCTTGGTTATTGTCCCTCCAAGGACAAACAAGCCTTCACTTAATATCAACACTATCACAAAACATCCTTATAAGCTGATTTTAATAGTGGTGCATCCTAAACTATTAGACACTAGTGGTCTTGATTGTTTTCCTTTGCAAGAAACAAAAAAAACAAAGAGAAAATCACTTAATGTAAATGTCATCATACAAAACACTTACGATTTGAATTCATTAGATTTTACACCCTCCAATAAAGAAGAGAATAAAATCTCGCAATCCAAATCATCTTGTGTAAGTATGACATCTTGTACTAAGCAAGAGACATCTTTGTCACAAAATAATGAAATATCCTCTACTTTTGACCAAGAGAGTATCTTGATGAGACTTCTCCAAGATCATCTAATCTCTCTCCCTCTAAGAACACACAAGAAATTATACTACAAGAGTTCATTTTGCACATATCATAGAGTTCATTGTCATGCTACTAATGAATGTAGGGCTTTAAATAACAACGTCTTAAGGACCATGGTGTTGTCCCTTGGGTTGAAGCAACTAGTTCCTCCTTTCATTTTGGCTCACCCTTTCCCTACACTAAGTGGGGGAAATGGGTTAAATAGCTTTATCCTCATATGTCACCTGTCGTTGCCTCTTTTGAATAGTTGATCACCTTTCATGTATATGTAAGATCAAGCTTGGGATGTGGGTGACATGCCTTAAGTCATCTCGCATGTGACATACTATATTTTGGGGGAATTCACTTATTCATGACATAGCTTATCAGAAACATATGACTTGGCATAGGGAATTTTGAATAACCTCTCATGTCTTCTTCTACTTTAAAGTAAATTCCCACAACATGGTGTTAGCACTTTCTTTAAAGTGGGGGCATACATTGGCATTATTTTGACATGATTTCATTTGCATTTGTTTGCATGTTTTATTATGCTATTTTCTCTCTTCTATTAATGTGTTTCTTTCTTGGTGGTGTCATTGGGTTTGATTCCCTCTGAGAGTGTGATATTTGTTTGACTTTTCCTCTCTTGGAAACATTAAGCACAATGTTCCTTAAGATGAGACCTTGAATTAACTAAGAAAAATCCCCTTGAACATCCCTCTTTCTTATTGCATTTTCTTTTTGTACCTTATTAAAGTCATGAAGGCATGGATTTGATATGGTCTCCTAGGGCTCACCTAGTGAACAACTAGCCTCACTAGCTCTTGTGAGTGTGCAATTTCTTTTGTCCTTATCATAGTTATGAGAGTATGATGTTGATATGGACTTCCTTGGGCTCACCTAGTGGACACCTAGATTCACTATCCCTTGTGAGTGTGTGTTTTGTTTACATAGTGGACAGTACATTTCACTTGTAAACCTTTTTGAAAAAATAGACTAGACTTGGTCCATCATGTTGGACGACCAATCAAAGCTTGATCAATATCATTTTCCCTTTTATTTTTATCTTTATTTTCTTCTTTGATGGTGATGTTTGTGATCTGATTATGGCTTCATATATCATTCTCATGTTTTTTCCTTTGTGCCTATGTTGGTTTCTTATAGGATCTCGATCTTGGGGGCTTGATCATCCCTCTTGACCATTGTCATCCTATCTTACTAATATTGGTACATTTGAACCCCTCTTGATTGTGTGGTTGGCTATTTTAGTGTGAGTTTGAAGCAAGTTCATCCTCTCACTAAAGTAGGTGCTAAATGTAGTGTAGTAAAATGCATACCTTTGCATTTTCACACTTGGGACCGCTTTGCTTTATTTATCCCTATTTATGTCTTAAGTGGTCCTATTTTGCATCCACAAGCCTAATATACTATATATTTTTAAATCTAATCCTTAAAAAATCATCAAAAGATAAATGATCATTTAATGATTCTGTCTATGTGTCCCTGACTTATTTGTGGAGTGGGACTAAAATGCTACCTATAGTGTCTTTGTCCTCCATGGGTCTTGGGACCCTGATTTTGAATGTACCTGAAAAGGTCCCTTTTTTAAGTTTGTGCTTCGAGATTTGAGCCTTGGCACTAAGACACCACCTAGGTCATCTTAGTCCTCCTTGGCTTATTTTTAGGATTCAATTTCAAATCTTGGCGAGATTTGGCCTCCTTTAATTAATGTTTTCCTATGGCGGCTTGTTGTGGTGTAATTTACATATATTAGTCATAGATAAGTATAAATGGTGCAGCCATAGAAGGAGGGTCCTCAAAGAGACCAATTCAGATAATGCAACAAGAGTCACACAACAAAAGCAACAAAAAATATGGAGGAAAATGCAAATTAAAACATGCTCATTAACAGAAGTTTTGATTACAAACAACCAACAACATCCAAGCTTACAGATTCGGCTCACAGGCCTAATATAATAGGTTCAAAAATACAACATTCCAATATGCTCCTTAATGCGAGCAAAATTTTTACATATCCAATCTATATTCTAACTTCGATGCTTTCTAATGATTGATTACAATGTTTTATATCATGTCTTGAGATCTAGAATCATCCGTGTTGGTCCAAATATTATTACAATCTCCAGTGAAAGAAAATGTAACATGTGCATGAATAGGTCGGCCTCAAATTTGAATTACTTGTCGGTGAATGCATAGGATGAAGTGTGGAACTATAATCAAGGTCAAGAACACTCCATGGAACAATTAAAATCACACCATCAAGATCCAAAAGTTATGGGGATGATCCACAAATGATCAAATTAGTTGTTAGGTTGGAAAAATTATTTTGGTGCCAGTTCAATAAACTTCCATAAAATTCAGAAGCGATAGCTTTTCAGAAAAAGATCCAATCGCGCTCAAATCTTGGAATAAGGAAAATGAACATTTCCATGATGAAAATGTAGATCCACATGGTTTGGTGATCAAATATGATGAATCAACCAACATGAACTGAGCAAGAACAAAACAAGAACAAAAATATTTTTGGTTGATGCAAGATTGCCAAGAACCAAGGATGCCCCTACATCAGACATATGGGGTTATTTGAAAAGTGAGTCCCTCACTTTGCAGGGGATAAAGGAAAACCAAAATGGTCTACCTTAGCCTGAGAAATCCAAGAAGAATCCTCCACTAGTCTACCCTTCCATTTCATAGGATATTCTCTATACTATCTTCCAAAAGTCTTCCTTCCATCCATGACATCCAAAATCTCTTCTATCTCATTTGAATGCTATTTAGGAAACCGATTCTCCAATTTTTCCTTATTTTCTTCACTGAATTCTACTTCATGGTACTGATGTAGATCTACAATGTTGAATATCAGTGATATACCCATGCCATCCGGTAACTCCACTTCATATGCATTTCCTAAATCAAATTTCTTCAAAATGTTATAGGGTCCAAACTTCCTCATCTTCAACTTATTATATGTGCCAACTAGAAATATTTCCTTCCTCAAATACACCATCACTTTGTCTCCAACTTAAAACTCCTTATGTTTCTTCTTCTCATATGCTTTCTCCTTATACTTTCAGTTCATATCTTCCAACTGCTCCTTCACTTGAGTATACAATTTCTTCATATGTTATACAAATTTCTCTAGTTCTGCACTCCTTTTATCTTACATACTGATGTCTCTCAATTTTAATATACCTCTAGGGTGAAATCCAGTAACAATCTCAAAAGGTGTCTTTCTGGTACTCCCATTCACTGAATTATTGTAAGCAAACTCTACTTGTGCAAGGACTAAATCCCAACTTTCAATCTTCTTTCTAACCAAACATCTCAGTAAATTCCCCAAACTCCTGTTTATTACCTCTGTCTATCCATTAGTATGTGGGTGAAAATTAGAACTAAACTTTAAACCTGTCTTTAACTTCTTCCAAAGTGTCCTTCAAAAGTAACCAACAAACTTTGTATCTCTATCTAAAACAATACTCCTAGGTAATCCATGCAATTTTAGAAAATCTATCCACTACCAAATATAGAATCATTACCTCTTTGTATCTTTGGTAAACCAAGTATGAAATCCATGCTGATATCCTCCTAAGGTCTCTCTAGAACTATCAAAGGCTTATACAATCCAACATTCTAACTACTCCCTTTTGCAACTTGAAAAACTTTGCTACTCTACACAAATTTCCTAACATCCTTATGAATCCACAACCAAAAGTAATTCTCACTTACCAATGTTATTGTCTTATAAACTCCAAAATATCCTACCAATTCTCCACAATGCTTTTCTTTCACCACGTTATCCCTCATTGAACTCTAGGGTATACACAACTGATTTCCTTTGAACAACATATCCTCATGAATGAAATAATCCAACCATTGACTCCTATCCTACAAGATTGGTTCTTTACAAGATCTCCAAGGCTCTACAAAATCCACATCTTCCTCATACAAGTTCTTCAATTCTTCAAAGTGTAATACCTCCACTCTCATCTCTGTCAGTAAATTCCTTCTCCTACTAAAAGCATCGACAACACTATTTGACTTTCTACTCCTATGTTTCAAAACAAAAGTATAACTCTGTAAGTATTCTACCCATCTCATGTGTCCTTGATTCAACTTACCTTGACTGTTCAAATATTGCAAAGCCCAATGATCTATATACAAAACAAACTCCTTAGGCAACAAGTAATGTCTCCAATTCTTCAAGGCTTGAACTATAGCATAAAACTCCTGATCATACACTAAATATTTTCTCCTATCATCATTCAACTTCTCACTGAAATAAGCTACAGGGTTCCCTTCTTGACTCAATACTGCTCCAATTACATTTCCAATTGCATCACAGTCTACTTGAAATACCTTACTAAAATATGGTAAAGTCAACACAGGCTACTCAGTCACCTTCTTCTTCAACAACTCAAAACTTTATTTTTCTCTAAATTTCCATCTAAAATCCTTCTTATCTCCTCTCATTGTTTCTTTCATAGGACTACAAATAGAACTGAAATTCCTAATGAACTTTTGGTAGAAACTAGCCAATCCATGAAATGATCTTACCTCTCCAATGCTTTCTAGTGTAGGCCACTCAAAAATTTCTCTGACCTTCTCAGGATCCATCTTCAATCCATCTACAAATATCATAAATCCTAGATATACTATTCTTCCTTCATAAAACTACACTTCTTAATGTTTATCAACAACTACTCTTCTCTCAACCTCTACAAAACTTGTCTTATATGCAACAAATGTTCTTCTCTACTCTTACTGAAAATCAAGATGTCATCCAAATAAACAATCACAAACTTACCCAAGAACTTCTTCAATACCTCATTCATCAACCTCATGAAATTACTCGATGCATTTGTTAGTCCAAAAGGCATCACCAACCACTCATAAAATCCTTCATTTGTCTTGAATGTTGTTTTCCAATCATCTCCCTCTCTAATTTTGATATGATGATATCCAATCTTCAAATCTATCTTTGTAAAGTATCTCACTCCACTCAAACAATCCATAATGTCATCCATCTGGGGAAAAGGAAATCTGTACTTCACCATGATCTTGTTTATGACTCTAGAGTCTGTACACATCCTCCATTCTCCATCCTTCTTAGGTGCTAACACAATAGGTACTGCACATGGATTTAAGCTTTCTTTGATCAAACCCTTCCTCAAAAACTCTTGCACTTGTCTATTCAACTCTCCATTCTTTGCAGGTGCCATCTGTTGTGTTTCTTTATTAGGAAAAATAGCTCCAAGAATCAGATCCATACAATGGCTAATACTCCTTGTAGGGGGTAATCCATCAAGTACATTATCTAAAATGATCTCCTCATACTCTGTTAGCAACTCCCTTATCTCTTTCAGGTGTTCTTTCAGGTGTTCTACATGCTTCAAGTCTTCGGCCTTCTTAGGAACCAAGGCATAGCACAAGTTCTCATGTCTCAATCCATCTAGGAATCTCCTTCCATCAACCAAACAAATTCTAGCACTTGTACAAACCTCAACCTTAGGAACATCCTCCAATGGAAACAAAGTATTCTTCATCCCATTAGCAACAATGGTATATATATTCTTCTTTCCATCATGAGTAGCCTATCTATCATATTGCCAAGGTCTTCCCAACAAAACATGGCATACATCCATAGGCATGATATCACACAAAACTTTGTCATGATAATTTCCTATCTTCAATTGCACCAAAAATTGTTCGCTTACTAGTATCTTATGGTCATCGTGAATCCATGCTATCTAATAGGGCTTCGGGTGTTTCAATCTCTCCAGCTTCAATTTGGTCATCATTTCTTCAGAAACTAGGTTCTCAGAACTTCCAATGTCAACTATAACTCTGCAACATTTACTAGCTACCTTGCATCTAGTTCGAAATAAATTCTTTCTCTACAAAAGCTCTTGCTCCATCTCACTTTGACATAATATTCTCCTATTCACCAACACTTCTCCATCTTCTAATTTATTAGATGATCCGACATGATCTTCCTCAACAAAGGTTGTTCTTCTATTGTTTTCTATCTTTCTGCTTATCTCTCCTTGATTACATTCAAATGCTCTATGTCCTTCTCCACCACACTTAAAACAAGTTCCTTTGAATATTCGTTTCTCCTTATTATCTTTTCTATAACCCTCATTTTGGTAACCACCATATCCTCCTCTTCTGTAAGAGTTTCCATCCTCTCTACGGTATGAATTCTCATTCTTACTGAATTCCTTGTCTTTGTTCTGATTTGCAAAAGATCCTCTTCCTCCTCTAGTAAAAAAATTTCCTCTTTGAAATATTCCACCTCTTCCTCTCTATCTCTGCTCATGTCTTTTATTCAACTTCTCTTTTGATTTTAGGGCACATTGATATGCCTCCTCCACACTCTGCAACTTAATCAAACTAATCTCGTCTTGTATAGATGACCTCAAACCATTCACATATCTAGCTACTTGCTCAATCTCATCCTCTGAATGTCCCAATCTGATATTCAAGTTGTAGAACTCCTCAGTATACCTTGTCACACTTGACTCCTTCAACTTCAAATTTTTCAATTTCTAGAACAAACTAATATGATAATCTGTAGACATAAACTTTTTCTTCAACTTATTCACCATATGATCCCATGATCTTTTCTTTTCTTTTCCTCTTCTTTTTCTATCTTTCTGCAAATGTTCCCACCAAAGGGATGCATGTCCTTTCAACTTTGTATAAGAAAATTTCACCTTCTTATCTTCAGTGCTACCTTCAAAATCAAAATACTTTTCCATCTTTGTTATCCAATCTAGCAATTCTTCTGAATCCAACTTACCTCTATAATCCAGAGGATTGAAATGTGGATTTATATTCACTCTAGTTAGGGCTCTTATGAACCTCTCCTCTCCCTGATCCAAGCTAGGTTGATCTTCTCTTCCTCTTCCTTCATGTACTTCTACCTCTTCATCACTCACATCATCAACTAGTCGACCTCTTTTCTGGGCCATTTCAACTGCATCTAATTTGGTAGCAATTTATCTCAACATCTCCATTAAAGTTAGGTCTGCATTTCCACAAGCTCTATTTCCTCTAACATTTCTTTTTCCCACCATCTTTACACAAGTCCTCTATAGCTATAGGTTGGATCCATAGTCCACCACCCCACAAAAAATATTTGACAAGACTCCATGAATTTAGACGAGCTCACACGGATTGAATCTCACTATGATACCAATTTGGAACAACCATGGAAGGAGGGTCCTCAATGAGAACAATCCAGATCGTGTAGCAAGAGTCACACAATAGAAGCAACACGAAATATGGAGGAAAATGTAGATTAAAACATGATCATTAATAGAAGTTTCAATTACAAATATCCAACAACATCCGAGCTTACAGATTTGGCTCACATGCCTAATATAACAGGTTAAAAAATACAACATTCCAATATGCTCCTTAATGCGAGTGAAAATCTTACATGTCCAATCTATATTCTAACTTCGTTGCTTTCTAATGATCAATTACAATGTTTTACATCATGTCTTGAGATCTAGAATCATCCCCATTGGCCCAAAGATTATTATGATCTCTAATGAAAGAAAATGTAACGTGTGCGTGAATAGATCGGCCTCAAATTTGAATGAATCCTTGGTGAATGCATAGGATGAAGTGTGGACCTATAATCAAGGTTGAGAACACTCCACGAAACAATTAAAATCACACCGTCAAGATCTATAAGTTATGGGGATGATCCACGAACAATCAAATTAGCCATTAGGTTGGAAAAATTATTCTGATGTTGGTTCAAGAAACTTCCATAAAATCCAGAAGTGATAACTTGCTGGAAAAAAATCCAATAACACTCAAATCTTGGAATAAGGAAAATGAACATGTCCACAATGAAAATGTAGATCCATAGTGTCTAGTGAGCAAATACATGATGAATCCACCAACATGAATTGAGCAAGAACAAAACAAGAACAAAAACTAAAAGAAAATATTTTTGGTTGATGCAAGGTTGCCAAGAATGAAGGATGCTCTTGCATCAATAAATACAAGGTTCCCTTATTCATTTTCAATCAAGTCTTTTGTGAGAGAATTCATAATATCAAATTGAGTTCACAAGAGAATTCAAGAGCATTCTATCAAGCATTTGGATCCATTATCAAGATTCAAGCATCATATAAGAGAGCTTCTTGCATCATGTGTGTTGTGCTAAAATTTGTGATGTAGGTTTTTGATTCAAGCAAGCAATCCAAGCAAGATCTATCAAGCATTCAAGATCCATATCCATTTCAGCCATTGCACACAAGTTTACAAACTTTACAACAAGGGTTTTGGTGAGTTTTAGGATTGCATGTTGTTCATTCACCATTTCTCTTCATTTCTTTATTTCATTTCAAGGTTTAATTACCAACAAGGGGTTTCACCAAGGCAAACCCCCATTCACTAATAAACAATTTTTTTTTCCCTCCTTGCATATTTGTGATTGAAAATCTAGGTTTAAGTCTTGAAGATCATTTGAAGTGAAAAGTTGCATTACAAAGTTTCCATCTTCATGGAAACTCAACTATACGCCGAATCTAGAAGTTTTAAAACATGAGATCAAAGGAGAAGCAAGTGCAAACCTTTGAGCTTAGGAGCACATATAGAGTTTTTAGAAATTTAGAGCAAGACTAATATGCCACCTTAGGAATCTTAGTCCTCTTGAGCATATTTTGCAGAGATTCTTTCGGATCTTGTTCTGACATCTGAAGATTCTACATCTTCCCTGAAAAACAATAGTGGGACTAATACACCACTCTTTGTGTCTTAGTCCTCCATAACACTTTTTGGAAGCTTCTTTGCATTTCCAAAAGCCTCACAAAATCTCCAGACTTCCTAGGTACATATACCCTAACTTGGTGTAGCTTAATTTTATCATTTGCACTCATTATTTGGCTTGTATTTGTTATATTTTGTTAGTTGAATGTTTATTTGCTTTTTCCAAGCATTTGCTTGGTGGTGAACCCCTTAAAGCTTTAAAAAAACCCTCCTAGGTCCAACTTATTGAGAATTGACTAACCTTGTGAGGTTGATAGTCAATCCAATTGGGGATCCTAGGACATTCTTGAATGAATGTGTGGAGAAGTGTGATATATCACTCTATCCACATTTTCTTATTATCAGGATAATCCTAACACTTAGCAAATGACAAATAATCATTAAATGTTTGAGATTGTCTATTTTGGATCTAGTGATCTGGGACTCATACACCACCTTGGGCATATGGGTCCCACCTAGGTCTTAGAGTCTGATTTTTAACATTGCCTTGAACTTAGCAGTTCTTGGAGTTTGTGTTCTATGTTTAAGACACTGGGACTCATACACCCCAATTGGTGTATGAGTCTTGATTTAACCAATACCTAATTTAAATAAAATTCTTAGTGGTATTTTATTATCCTAGATCTGATGTTGTCTTGTAGTGTTGTAATTTTGAGAAATTTGGCATAAACAAGTATAATAAAAGGTTATTTCACATAATTTCTCCTAAAAATATAGCAAGTTGATGAGAGCATTCTTAAGGAAAGTTTATGAGATCAAGATCATTCAAGAAAAAAATATCAACCATTTGGAGCAACATTCAATATTCAAGCATCATGTCAAAATCTTCATACATCATGTGTTTTTTTGAGCTAACATTTGTGATGTAGGTTTTCATGATTCAAGAAAGCATTCAAAGACATTATTTCATATCAAGATCAAGAGTTAAGATCCACATCCATTGGAGCCATTTCACATAACTTTTCAGCCTTGATTTTAAGGGTTTGGTGAGTTGAAAAATTGCATATTGTTCATTCATCATTCCTTCATTCTATTTCATTTCATTTCAAGGCTTGATTACCAAAACGGGGTTTGACCAAGGAAAAACCTCATTCCCTACACAACGTCTTCCCCTCTTCATGTGTGATTGAATATCTAGGTGATTTGGAGTTTGAAGATCCTTTGAAGATAAAATTGCAAGATCAACGAAAGTTTTCAAAGTTGTCATCTTCACAAAAACTCACCTAGAGATCGTAATTCAGACTTTCTAGACTTAGAGATCAGACAAGATGAAAGCTACAGAAGAGCACTGAAGGCTACAAAAGTTTCAGTCAAACCCTAATACTGGGACTAAATCACCCCTTTGGGTGTATGAGTCCCAGTATACCCCTTTTTATCAATTTTCTATTGATCTTGATTTTTCGACAGAAGATTCCATATTCTAGTAGCAGGACTAAATCACCAAACTAGCATATGAGTTCTAGTGCACTTCAAAAAGTAGAATTTTAGAGTTGTAGACCTTTATCAGAATCCATTAGTTTACTAGGTTCCTTTCTATTTGATTTTTGTTTCTTAGTTTGATTTAATGCTCTTAATTTTCTAGGATTTAATGCATTCGAGTTTGCATTGTTCCTTTGAAGCTTCATTTTAATGGTGAACCCCTGTTTTTAATCACACCTAAAGAAACTACCCCCTTATATATGTATTCTTTGCCTCAATTGAGTCACTTGGTTGAGGGATCTTGGTTTCCTAATTAACTAAGAGTGAAATAGCTCCCCTAAGTTGTCCATCTCCTAAAAGGTGGACACAACTATTTTCCCTCGATTCATTTTGGTGAACCTGACCTTTGGACCCTTGAATTTCTAATTTGGAGAAAATTGTATTCCTAGATCTAGTTTGCATTAACTTTGCATTAGATTTGCAATAGTTGATTTGCATTTAGGGCTTCTAAACATTGCATTAGTGAAAAGTGCATATAGGTTGCATTTTTGCATTTTGGAATCATTCAATTACATTAAAAATCTATAATTGTAATTATTCATTGAGCATACAACTTAGACACCATAAAATCAACTTAGAATTTTTTGAATCTAGTTTAAAAACCCTAATCTGGGACTCATTCTCCCACTTAGGAAATTTAGTCCCCGTATAGGCCTTTTTCCTAGATTTTTGGGTATTATGTGTTGTCTTTTTTTCACTATCTAAAACTATCAAAAACCCTAAGTGGGACTCATACACCCATCTAGGCGAATGATTCCTTAGAGGCCTACAAAAACCAACTTTTAAAAGCTTTCTCATGATTTTATCTACTTCCTAGGCTTGCTAGTAACCTATAGTATTAGTCTAGAAAGTTTTAGAAACTTTGATTTTATGCATCTAGGTCAAAATGCCCATTTAATGTAGTCATTTTTAAATCATTTAAAATATGATTTTATTAGTGAAAATCATCAAATATTTTAAACAATTTTTTACATTTTGATTCATTCCATAAGTTGAATAGATTACTTTACAATGTTAGTATCTTTCTTTTCCAAGTATGCCAAGAAAATTCTCATTACAAATATGTTAGTCATTCCTCCAATACATTTCCTAGTTATGAGAGTCTCTTAGTGGAAGAGAGTGAAAATATTGACACATTCCTTAATTTCACACCCCCTCCTATCTTTCCTATTTGTGGGAATGATGTGATAGAAGAAGATACAAGTGTAGACAATAAAGATAATCATAGTTTCTCTTCTCCCAATACCTCTCCTACTTGTGATGAAGGTATTTTGGTGTTAGAAGATACGCCCATTGAGAATCATAACAATGTTGAAATCTCCTCTTCTATAAACTCTCCTACATTGGAAGATATTATGACACAAGAGAATGAGATCATAGACACATTTCTAAACATCACCTTACCTAGTCTCCATTCCTCTCTTGATTGGGAGGATGTTTTAGTGAAAGAGGATGAAATCATAGATAAAAAAGACAATCACATTTATTCTTCTAAAATATCTCTCCTATTTATGAAGAATATAGTTTGGTGTTAGAAGATACACTCATTGAGAGTCATGAGAGTCTTTTTTCTCCCTCTCCTAATGGTTCTCCCACTTGGAAACATATAATTGAATAAAAAGATCCAATTGATCATAATTGTTCTTCTCATGATGCCCCCCCTTCTTGTGATGAAGTTACCTTACAAAACCTAACCATGGAATGTGATCAACATCTTGTTTTCTCCTCTCCTAAAAATTCTCCTACTAGGGTAAATATCATGGTACAAGAGAATGATAGAATTGATGCATGTATTTGAAACAATAGTAATGTGGCTTCATCAGATGAAAATGATGAGGTAATCTTAAATTCTCCTTTGCTAAAATATCATCACAATAAGGATGATTCTTTTGAGGTTATGCACATTAGATATCCCTTGAAGCGATCTTTTGAGCTAGTTATTATCCTTTATCCACCCTCACAACAACCAAAAGTAAAAAATAAACCCATGCTTATCTTAGAACCACCTACAAGGAAACTTGATAATGTTTTGCAACAACCAAATGAAAATACCATTGCTCACATATACCATAAAAGGAACAATAGGAAACAATAAACTACTCTAGGTGATTCATTACCATTACCTCAAACTTTCTTGCCTAGTGCCCCTCATTTTCCTTTACATAATGGAAAGGAGTATGATCTTGTTGAACAACTAAAGAATAATCCTGCTAATATATTGTTATGGGATCTTATTCAAGCCTCCTCTCATTATCATAACATGATTCAAAATGCATTGCAACAAGTTGTGGTTCCCCCTAGTGCAAACCCAAATGATATATCAACACTAATTCAAGGAATGAATGTTGACATTTTTTTCCATCAAAGTGAGATCCCTCCCTTGGAAGTGCAAAAAAAAAATTATGCTTTCATGATAATAGCTAAGATTAATATGTGGAGGATAAAAAAAACTTTTATTGACAATGGTTCAACACTTTTTGTGTGTAGTGTAAATCTTCTTGATAAAATCAGAGTAGACAAAATCCAAATTCAACCTGATTTTTTATCTATTCATGAGTTTGATAACGTAGGGAAACAACCACTTGGTGTAATCACATTATCTATTAAATTTGAAAAAGTGACATTACAAACCCTGATCCATGTTATGCCTCATGATCTTTCATATAATCTTCTTTTAGGTAGACCATGTAGTCATGAAATGTAAGCAATGCCTTCTACTCTTCATCCTAAAATGAAGTATGTAACTTATAAAAATAAAGTTTACATAGTCCAGGCCAACCCTAAACCTAAAAGTTATTTGCAAGTTGAGAAAGATAATCAAATTCCTTTGAGGACATTGACACCAACTATACAAGTGGAACCTGTGCAAGAGAAAAAAAAAGAGAAGCATATTAAAGAAGTCATGAAGTTTTTCAAATATGATTGGGGTTCCTATATTTCACACCTAGATTTGATGGGAAACTAAATATCATTAAAAAATTAAGCATGAAAGATAAAAAGAAATAATTTCAACACAAAATTCGAAAGCATCCACCTCAACCAATTTAGAAGAATAAGAAAATTACACAACAAATTTTGACGAAATTGATTATGAGCAACCACTGAATCTGAAAGAAATGAAAAAGGTTATGAACTTATGAATAAAATTGGATATAGTGGGAAAGGATATGGTGCTAGAGAACAAGGTATATGTGTCCCTTTAGAGCCTGACATTCAAGAAATGATTAATGGTCTTGGTTATTTTCCCTTGAAAGAAACAAACAAGCCTTCACTCAATATCAACACTCTTAAAAAAGATTCTTCTAAGAAAACTTTAACATTAGTACATCCTAAATTGATAGAAACTCATGGTCTTGGTTATTGTCCTTCAAAAGAAATGAAAGAAACAAAGAGGTCTTCACTTAACATTAATGTAATCACATAAAGCACTCCTAGGAGATGCCTTAGTAACATTTGGGGTTCGTTAGATTTTACACCCTCCCTTCAAGGAGAGAAAAAAATATTGCAATCTAAAGAATCTTATGTAAGTATGACATATTTTACTAAGAAAGAGATATCTTTATTGCAAAATAAAGGAACACCCTATATATTGTTGATGAAGAGAGTACATTGTCAAGACTCCTCTAATATTTTTGATATCTCTCCCTCCAAGAACATGAAATTTTTTTACTACAAGAGTTCATTTTGTGCATATCATAGAGTTCATGGTCATTCTACTAATGAATGTAAAAATTTCAGTGATAAAATTCAACATCATAAGGATTATGGTGCTCTTCCTTGCATTGAAGTACCTTGTTCCTCTAATTGATACTAATTTTTCATGATTCTCATCACCCATCTTGGCTTATCCTTGTCTTGCACTAAGTAGGGGAAAGGGGGTTAGGTAGCCTTGTCCTTGTATGGAACTTGTCATTGTCTCTTTTGGCTAGTTGAATGCCTTACATTTATATATAGGAGCAAGCTTTAGATGTAACAACATGCCTTACGTTGGCTTGCATGAGATGTATTCTTCTTTCTATGTTTAGCATAACATTTTGGGGGCAACCCTTTATTCATGATGTAGTTTCATTCGGGAACATATGACTTGGCATAGGGCTTTCTGAATAAGCTCTCATGTCTTCTTCTACTTTAAGGAATATTTCTCATAGAAATGGTGTTAGCAATTGATTTAAAGTGGGGGCATACATTGACATTATCTTTAGAAATTTCTCATTTTTCATTGTGAAATTTTCTTTCTTCTTGTGATGTGTCCTTTTCTTGGTGGTGTCATTGGGTTTGATTTCCTTCGAGAGTGTGATAATTATTTTACTTTTCCTTGTTAGAATAGCCAAGATCTGATTGCAAACTAGAAAATACCTTCCACAGAAGAGGAAAATGAAAAAGCAGAGATTGCATAAAAACATGCAATTTGATATATTCGAAAAGACCAATTAATTACAAGAGATAATTTGCTTTATAAAAGTAAAGATTCCTAAACCTAATCTTATCTTGAGCAACAAGATAGCTCGATAAGATAAAGATGAAAGCCTAAAACATAGGAATTAAATAAAGCCTAAGTAAACTTATGCAAAGTGTAATTAATAATTAATTACACCAACACCCCCCCATAAGTGCAACTTAGGGAGAAGCAGATTATTATGCAAATATGAGTCCCAACAATAAGGCCTGATGAGGTACTCATGAAAAAATGTAAAGAGAGAGAAACCCCCCTTAGTGAGATGAACTACTATGAAGAAACACTGGAAGAACTCTAATGAAGCAACACTGGAACCCCAAATCCGGCAAGCAAGGAAAGATAGTTCTGTTTGCAAGATACCAATCAGAATCACAAATGCAACAGCAGACCTGATGCCAAGGAACACTAGAAACTCACATAATGGATCAACTCTGGAATCTGTAAGCAATAGTAGATGAAAAGATGAATGGACCCATAATGATGACAAATCTGGAAGTTGTGTCTCACGAAGCCAAATGCTAAACTGAAACTAAAACTACCCATAGGACGAGTACCATCAAGATCTTGGAACATTAACCATAAAACCATGGCCTTCAAATGAGAAATATCTGAACCAATGTGGATCATGAACTGTAAAATCCCAATGTGAAGTGTGAATCGAAGCAAACCAACAATGTATCCAGTTAAGTAAGAAAGAAGCTAGGAGACAACAGGAAACCAGACAAACTCATGCGAGTTGTCACCAAAATGAAAGATGGATGCAAGAACCCCCCTTAATGGAACTTTATATCAGTTCTTTATTACAATACCCAATGATTGCATAAGGAGATAATGCAAAACTAAAGAAACATAGGTGAAAATGCAAACCTAGCACACTAAACAAAAACAAATGCATGCATAATATAAGTTACACATTTTCTGGAAATGACCTTAGATCTTCATAGAGGTCGAAACCAGCTTTTTGATGCCGTGAAAATCGCAAAAAATAGATAAGTGAGTGAAAAGATACGCGTCCCGGAGTGAAAAAGGAAACATCTAACTTCCAAGGCAGAAAATGACATCAAAAAAGAAAAACTAGAAAATCACACCTGCACCATTGCATAGAGCGTCAAAACAGCTTTCTGATGATATCTCATTTGCAAAAAAAAACCTTTGTTTGCAAAAGTTACGCCAAAATGAAAAAAAGGCCTGTAAAGAGACCCTTCGAAGGCTAAATAGGGGCAAAATGTTAGCCCTCAGGTGCTAGCCTTTGGCCCACCATGTGACCACGCACTCAGAAATATCTGCTGGGGCTAAAAAAAATCTGCAAGGACTAAAAAACAGAGCCCTTGGTCCTTCAAAGGACCGCTCGCTTTGTTTTGAGCCCGCGAGGGCTGGCATCACAGCTGCCCGGTGGCTGCCGGGCGACAAATGGGTGGCTGGATGATTTTCCACGGTGAGCACAAAAATCCCCACCGTTTTTTGATTTTTTTAATATTTTTTTGAATTTTTCTTGAAAATCAAGCCTCGTAAATTGTGCCTGGGGCCGTACAGCCTCCGGGTAAAATTTTTTTTCCTCCTCGGATGATTGTGTCCAAATCGGACAAACTTTATATGAAAATGGGGGTTTTTGGGTGCTGCGAATCCAACGACAAGGTCTGTTTGGGCCCAAAGTGCTTTGAAAATCAAGCGACCCCCAAATCTAATAGATAAATCACTGATCTTACAACCCTTGCAGATCTGACAAACGGTGATGAAAATCAATGAAATAAAAGCCATTTATGACTTTTTTCAGTGCTCTAAATCCAACGAAAAACCCCGATCTGATCTAAGACACTCTAGAAATATGCTCAAGGATTGAAACCCTCAAGGGACTCTGAACGAGCTCTGCAACGAAATCCTCCAAAAAGGCTGAGAAGGGGCTGCAAATCGAGGCTCTGATACCATGTTAGAATAGCCAATATCTGATTGCAAACTAGAAAATACCTTCCACAGAAGAGGAAAATGAAAAAGCAGAGATTGCATACATTGACATTATCTTTAGACATTTCTCATTTTTCATTGTGAAATTTTCTTTCTTCTTGTGATGTGTCCTTTTCTTGGTGGTGTCATTGGGTTTGATTTCCTTCAAGAGTGTGATAATTATTTTACTTGTCCTCTCTTGGAGACATTAGGCACAATTTTCCCTAAGGAGAGACCCTACATGAATTATGCAAAGATCCCTTTGAACAATCCTTTACATGCATAAATGTTCATAAGTGCTTAATGCAGCTTGTTAGACCTTATGAAGCTCAAAGTTTCAATTTGTAGCACCATATTGAAGTTATCAAAGGGATAGCTTTGGTATGGTTTGTATGATGAGAAGCCTAAATTTTGGCATGAATTTCTCATTGTACAGTGAGAATCCAAAATAGAGGCATAAATTTCTCACTAAGCCACCCTTCTTGGATACTCACCCAGTGGAGAGCTTGAAGTTTCGTTGGCTCAAAGTGAGTGTGCATTTTTTGGAAAAGTAGTTGAGACCTAGTCCATGTTGCGTTGGATATACAATCAAGGCTTGATCCACCCCTTTTTATTTTTATTTTTGTTTTTTATTTTTTCTTTCTATTAGTCATTGACATTGTATGTTTGTGTATCTTTATGCCGCATACCATACACCTTGTGTGTGTCCCTTTGTGGTTATGTTGGTTTGACATAAGATCTTGGATCTTGGGGGCTTGGTCGGCTCCTTGATCTTTTCCATCCTATATTATCCACATTGGTACACCTAGAACACTCTTTAGTGTGATTTTGAAGCAAGTTGCTCCTCCCACTAAAGTGGGAGCTAAACATAGTAACAAAAAAAGTATCCCTTTTTCTCACTTAATTCAGAAATAATTAATAAAATGAGCTAAGTGATGCCTTAATTTAGTGTTGTAATATGATTTACATATTCACATTAATTTTTGGGCTCTTTTGATTAAAATTTGGCTTATCTATGCCTTAATTGGTCCTATTTTGCATCCACAAGCCTTATTAAATGCATTTTTTATGGATAATTCAAACACTTAACAAATGAAAAATCATCATTCAATGTTTGAAGTTGTGTGTTCCAGTTCTGGTGATTTGGAACTCATATGTAACCTTGGGCATATGAGTCCCACCTAGGTCTTGGAGCCTAATTTTTAACATTGCATTGAACTTAACACTTCTTGGAGTTTGTGTCCTATTTTTAAGACACTAGGACTCATACGCCCCAACAAGCCTATGAGTCCCGCTTTAACTAGGACCTATTTTAAATCAAATTTTTAGTAGGATTTTATTATCCTAGATTTGATGTCGGCTTGTAGTGTTGTAATTTTGGTAAATTTGGCATAAAAAAGTATAAATACAAGGTTATTTCACATAATTTCTCCTAACAAGCTAGCAAGTTGATGAGAGCATTCTTAAGGAAATTTTCTGAGATCAAGAGCATTCAAGAGAAAATTATCAAGAATTTGGATCAACATTCAAGATTCAAGCATCATGTCAAAGTCTTCATGCATCATGTGTGTTTTTGAGCTAACATTCATGATGTAGGTTTTCATGATTAAACCAAGCATTCAAAGACATTTTTTCATATCAAGATCAAGAGTAAAGATCCACATCCATTGGAGCCATTTCACACAAGTTTGTAGCCTTCATTTCAAGGGTTTGGTGAGTTACAACATTTTATATTGTTCATTCATCATTCCTTCATTCTATTTCATTTCATTTCAAGGTTTGATTACAAAAAGGGGGTTTGAACAAGTGAAACCCCCATTCCCTTAAACAATTTTTTTTTTCCCTTTTAATGTGTGATTATAGATCTAGGTGATTTGGAGCTTGATGATCCTTTGAAGACAAAATTTCAAGATTGGAGAAAGTTTTCAAAGTTGTCAAGAAGTTATCATCTTCACAGAAACTCACCTACAGATTGTAATTCAATATTTTTGGACTTGAAGATTGGATAAGACGAAAGCTAGAGAAGATCACTCAAGGCTATAGAAGTTTTAGTCAAACCCTAATATTGGGACTAAATTACCCCTATGTGTGTATGATTCCTAGTATACCCTTTTTTACAGTTTTCTATAGATCCTGATTTTCCAACAAAAGATTCTACATTCTATCCAGATTCCAGTAGCTGGACTAAATCACCCTAATTGGTGTATGAGTCCCAGTGCAATTCAAAAAGTAGAATTTTAGAGTTGTAGACCTTTCTCAGAATCCATCAGTTTACCAAGCTCCTTTTTTTTTTATTTATATTTCTCAATTTGATTTAATGCTCTTAAGTTTTTAGGGTTTAGTGCATCCGAGTTTGTATTTCTCCTTTTAAGCTTCATTTTAATGGTGAACCCCCCTTTTTAATCACACTGAAGGAAATTACCCCCTTATATATTTATTCCTTCCCTCAATTGAGTCACTTGGTTGAGGGATCTTGGTTTCCTAATGAGCTAAGAGTGAAATATCTCCCCTAAGTTGTTCGTCTCCTAAAAGTTTGACACACCTATCTTCGCTCGGTTCACAAACTCAAACTAAAGTAGAAAAATAAACATCAAGAGGAGTCCAAGTGTATGAATGCTAGTGAGATAGAATGACAATGATCAAGAGGGATGATCAATCCCCCAGGATCGAGATCCTATGGAAAACCAACATAGGTACAAAATAAAACACATGTGAATGATGTATGAAGCAACAAAAAGATACAAGCATACAATACCAAGGACATAAGAAAAGGAAAAAGGAAAAAGAGGGTGGATGAAGCCTCAAAATTTTTCCAACATGATGTAGATCAATCCTTATCTATTTTTCCAAAACAAAATTTACAAGTGGAACATGATGTCCACTATGCAAACCAAACACACACTCACAAGGGCTAGTGGAACCTCAGGCAATCCACTAGGTGAGACCCCAATGAGACACATACACATGTGGTCGATATGTTCCCACATAGACAAGAAAGTGGCTATGGGAAAACCATGCCTAATTTTGGATCCCATATTCTAACCATACCAAAGCTATACCTCCTGATAACTTCGATAAGGCACCACACAACAAGAACAACAGGATCCATGAGGCAAGAAAAACTTCATATGCTAACACCCGTGAACAAACAGGATGGCTCCATAGGCAAGCAATGTGTGTGTTATGCAAGGTGGACATATAAAAATTATTGTAAATGTAGTGTAAGGTATGTTTAAAGGAGTTTTTCTTAGTTCATGTAAGGTCTTAACATAGGGAACATTGTTCCTAATGTCTCCAAGAGAGGACCAATCAAAGAATAGAAGATTAACAACTTCGGGAATACAGACCTTTTGAAATTTCCACTAAGAGGAATATAATATGATAAGAAAAATCATGCTCTTAAAGGACATCATGCCCAATTTCACCAAAAATAGAAATACACATCACATGAAGTAAGAAGACCACACAATGAAACAAGAGTTGTAAAATGAAATGTAAAAGAATAATGCTAATGTATACCACCACTTTAAAGAAATTGTTGAACACCATGCTGTTAGCAATTACTTTAAAGTAGAAAATGATAAATGCTAATGATAAAGAGGACATGAGAGCTTATTTGGAAAGCCCTATGCCAACTCATATGTTTCCAAAAGAATCTACATCATGAAAAGTGGTTTCCTCGACAATGAAATCCCAAAATAACAAATAAGGGATCCACGGATTTGGGGTTAGTATGTCTTTGCTACAATGTTGTTAGAGAGATCAGAAATGCCATCATTCCCCAAATACTCATGGATCAAGGAAGAATGACACAACGAGAGTAAAAACAAAGAAAAATATTTTGGGTCAACATGGAAGAGACCTAAATTTCTTGACGCCTTCCATCATCCCCAAAAGGAGAACACAAGACAAAGAAAAAGATAAAGGTTTATGACATATAGAAGAACGTAGATACAAATAGAGTAATATCACAAAGAGAGAGATACATCAAACATAAGAGTATGGGGAGATCACATTATACAAGTGCAATCACAAACATAACATGCAAAAGCAAATAAAGGAAAGACTAGTAAGGCATATGTGAGTCAACCTATAGCAGGTCATCCACTTCCCAATCTTGTTCATCATATACGAAATGTAAAAAACTACCCAAAGGGACAACAATGAGTGTGGTACTAGGAGCATCACCAATTTCATCACTCTTCTTAAGAGAATTGTCATTTAAGCTCATATAAGAGGAAAACAATGAATTCAATTTATTATGCACTTCTTCATCAATTTTAGCAATCTCATCATCATCATCATCTAGGTTAGTCACAAGAAGAGATCAAATGATAATGTCTAAAGAAGGTACTAGTTCTTTTTGTGGTTACAATATAGGATCTTTTGGTTGTGAAGAGGAATACTCATCATGTATTTATTCTCTTATGTTTGGATGTTTATTTTTCTTGTTTTTTTCTTCATTTAACCTTCGAGAAATAGCACAACATCTATGCCTACTCTCTCTAGCATTTCTTTTTCCTTTGGTACAATTTTCAAGTTGTGTTTGTGTAGGAGCAGGTTTATCAAACATAGGTCTCTTTTCTTCCAAAAGAAACTTAGGAGGCTATTAAATCGCTTTCTCTTTATCTTTGTAAACTTGTTTTATCTTAGGAGACATGATGGGATTATTTTGGTTGTCTCTTGGTCATTTGTATGAGATAGGTGAAGGATCTGTCTTAGGTTAGGCTTGGTTACTTGGAAGATCTTTTGGTTCAATCATGGTTTCATCAAGGATAGGAGGATCAATCATGGGTTGAGGCATGTTTCTAAGGGATATTTCTACTATGTGTTTTGCTTTAAACTTTTGATAGGATTTGAAAAATAAGTCTTCGGTTAATAGATTTAATAGGCTTGGGCCAAAAGAAATCTAATGAAAAATTTCTATGGGAAGATAGGATTAAAGCCACTATAATGCACAGTAAGGATTTCATTTTCAAAGGGAAAATTTAAACATTTATGCACAACTAATGGAATAAATTCCATGGAGCATAGCCATGGGTAACCAAGCTTCACACAAAATTGATTCAACATCGGGATGATGGAGAATGAGACATCTAATTGTTTTGGTCCCACTTTTAAAAGAAGGATGATCAAACCTATCATAGGGAAAGAAAAACCATTATGTGTTTTTATCCATGCTTTCAGTTGATCATATGTATCTTGATAGAGTTCATGGACAACTAAGAATTCTTTAGTGATCACATTATCTCCACAGGTGGGATCAATTAATATCCCATTAGTGGGCTTGTCATTGATTCGGTTGACTTTGTAAAGAGGATCATTAAATGCATGTTTAAGTGCTTTTTTTGGTGAGAAAGCTATATCAAGAGGAATTTTAGTTTGACCCTTACGAGATTGAATTTTGATCAATCTAACCATACTGTCCATAGGAATTTGTTAATCAGTATCTATGTTGTCATCATCCATTTCAACATTCATCACATCATTCTTATGTTCACTTTCTTTGAAAAATGAAATATTATGATTTGGCATGGGGTTCGTAAAGATTTTCAAGTTTTGGTTAGGAGGGGCAAGGACTTATTACCTTGATCATTGACACCACCAATCTAAATAAAATTAGAATCAATGAGGTCTTGCACAAGATGTTTAAGATGCTTACAATGTTTCGTATCATGTTAATTTTTATGGTAAAAATGGTAATAGGAATTTGATCTAGATTTGGGAGGTAATGGATTAGTAGGATAAGGAGTTTTAATGAGAGGTAAGGAAATCAAGCTTTTCTCTAGAAGTTGTAACATGGTGTTATGGAGTGTATTAGGTAAGGGAGTAAATTGTCTAGCTAAATCCCAAAATGTAAAAGGATTTGTCTTCTTTATAGCAACCACTTGGGTATCAACACGTTGGGTAGGTTGAGAGGGATTTAGTTGAAGAAAGCCTTTATTCTATTTTTTAAAAGTTTGGTAATTTTTTTGATTTGTGGATTCAAACTTTTTAGGATAGCTAGATGTGGGTTTTGTTTCATGACTACTAACCAAGTTTTGATAATTATGAAGGGTAGTATACAAGTGTATGAAGGATGGGAATTTCATCATGCAAACCTTATCTTGTCTCATAGTTTTTATGTTCTTAATGAAGATTCATTGAAGGTGAGGAACAACAATTTTTACCTCTATTTGGGAATAACGCATTTGGTAGCATGATATGAAATTTGTAACTTTTTCATCATCCTTTTTCTTACATCTCATCAAATTTTCTAAGGTCATCTTAGGAGTCATGTTCACTTGGAAATGGTTGATATAGGCCTAAAAAAGTTCATCTAATAAAATAATTGAGTTATTTAGGAATGAGGAAGACCATTCTAAAGCAATATCTTTCAAGGACCTAGGGAAAAGCTTAGCCAAGAGCTTATCTTGAAGGATGAAATCACTACATAAGGCAGTGTAATTGGAAGCATGGTTAGAAGGATCTTCTTTCCCTCCAAATTTCTCAAACCTAGGAATCTCTATACCTTGTGGCATTAGCATTCTTAATATCTACAAGAATAAGGGATTTCTTTTGACATAGCATTCAAAGGTTGGATATTTTCATTTTGGTTTATGGTGGAAATTTATTGTTGAAGGGATGAAACATTTTGCAAAAGTTGGTTAAGGATGTCATCATTGGTTTTTTTTTGGGATGGAGGTGAATATGGTGGAGGTGTATATGTGTTGGATGGGAAAGTGAATGGAACACTTATGAGAGGTAGACTGGTAGGAGATATGACATGAGATGCCACAAAGGTATAAGGATTACTAATGGAAATAACCAAGGTAGAAATGAAATTACTAGTAGGTTTCATCGTTGCGGTAACTTGAGGGTTGGTGTAAGTAGGGATAGAGGTAATTATTGTAGAAGGAGGAATTTGGGTTCCTCCTTGACTTTGAGCATAGTTCGAGGTTTGAGCACAACTAGTCATTGTGGTAAGGTGTTTGCCAAAAATATGAGCTAAGTTACACACAATCTCTATTCCTCATTCACTTTCAATCATTCAGTGTATGTTATCTATGGTAGGAATAGCAGTGCTGGAAATGTTTTGAGTACTCACTAGGTTTTTTAGGTTTGCCAATTCCTCATCGATTTGGATTAGGTTTTCTTAAGGAACACTAGCAACCATTATTTCAACACTTGTCATAGTAATTGATGGTAAAGAGTTGTAAAGGGTATGGTCCATACCTAGTGAACTAGTGTCAAAACTATGAGTGAAAGAGCTAGATAACCTAAGATCCATGACAAGTGTGTTATTGTGGGATGACATGAGTCTTGAAATTCATCTCACTATAGTATTAGCAATACGACACCAAGTTGTAAATATCATGCAAAGGACAATTAATGAATTCAAGATAAATGAAATGAACACAAGATAAATGATATGCTTTAATTCCAATTCTTTTGTTTACAAATGCACTTGAAATGAAATAAAATTAAGCTAGATATAATTAAATGACAGAAACAACAACTCAACAAACAAGAGCACAAAAATGAAGTTTTAAATGCTATAAAATTAAAATTCAAACCTAATATGAGACTAAATCACCTAGAAGGGAAAATGAGTCCCATTTAGGGTTTTTGGAAGGTTTAGATACTAGAAAAAAATCAACACATAATTCCTAGAAATTTGAAAAAACCACCTATACAGGGACTAAATCACCTAGGTGTGTGAATGAGTCCCATGTTATGTTTTTTAAACCAAATTTAGTAAATTCTGAGTTGATGTTAAGGTTTCTAACTTGTATATTCAAATGACTATTCACAATTATAGATTTCCAATGAAATTCAATGATGAAAGATGCAAAAATGTAACCTATATGCACTTTTCCACTAATGCAAGATTTAGAAGTCCTAAATGCAATTCAAATAATGAAAATTTAATGAAAATTTAACCTATATCTAGGACTTATAATGCTCTCCAAATAAAAAATGAAAGTTTCCAAAGGTTAGGTTCACCAAAATGAACCGAAGGAAATAGGGTTCAACCTTTTAGTAGATGGAACTAAGGGCACCTATTTCACTCTCAGTTCATTATTAAACCAAAATCCCTCAACCAAGTGACTCAAATGAGGGAAGGAATACAACTAGGAGGTGGTTTCCTTAGGTGTGATTAAAAGGGGGGGTTCACGATTAAAATGTAGCTTCAAAGGATAAATGGAAACAATCATGCCCTAAACCCTAGAAACTTAAAACATGAAATCAAACTGAGAAATAGAAATAAGATAGAAAGGGACTTGGTAAATTGTTGTATTCCAATCAAGATCTACAAGTCTAAAATTATTCTTTTCGAAGTGCACTAGGAATCATACATTAGACTGGGCAATTGAGTCCTACTACTAGAATCTGGGCAGAATCTAGAATCTTTTGTTGACAAATTAGGATCTATAAAAAATTGGTAAAAAGGGGTATACTGGGACTCATACACCCAGAGGGGTGATTTAGTCCTTGTATTATGGTTTGAATAAAAATTTTGTAGCCTTGAGTGATCTTTTGTAGCTTTCATCTTGTTTGATCTACAAGTCCGAAAAGTATGAATTCTGATCTATAGGTCAGTTTCAGTGAAGATGACAACTTCTTGAAAAATTTCTTCAATATTGCAATTTTTTCCTCAAAGGATCTTCAAGCTCCAAATCACATAGATCTACAATTATACATGAAGAGGGAAAAATTTTGTTGTGTTAAGGAATAGTGTTTTTCCTTGGTCAAACCCTATTTTGGTAATCAAACCCTGAAATGAAATTAAATAACATGGAGTGATGAATGAACAAATGTAATTTTGCAACTCACCAAACCCTTGAGATAAGGCTGAAAAATTATGTGAAATGGCTCCAATAGATATGGATCTTGACTCTTGATCTTGATATGAGATCATGTCAAAGCATTGGTGCATCATGCATGTGGTTTTCAACTAATATTGTGATGTATTTTTAAAGATCAATTCAAGTACTCAAAGGCATTATCTTTCATCAAGAATCATGATCAAGATCTACATCTATTGAGGCCACTTCATGATTGTTTGCAAATCGACAAGGTTTCAAAAAGGTTCTATTGTTTCATCTTATGTTTCATGTTTCATTTCATTCATGCTTCATTTCTCATTAAGATTTGATTACCAAAATGGGGTTTGACCAAGGAAAACCCCAATTCTCTAAAAAACCAACATTTTTTCCCTCTCTTTGTGTGTTGCACATTTATAGGTTGAAGAAAAAGTGGATTTGAAGCTTTCAAAAGTACTATGCAAAGTTTTAAAAGTTGCAAAAGTTTATCATAAGAAGTTGTCAAGGATCACAAAAACTCAAATCTAGAGCAAGATATCCAACTTATTTACATGAAAATAGTGGGAAAGTGCTAATTGAATCCATACTCAGAGGCTCACAAAGTTTTAGTTTAAAATTCTTCTCCTTGGACACTTTTCACTTTTTTTGGGACACTTTGCAACTGTCTAGGCATATGAGTCCCAATACAACCTTTTTGCTAGATTTTTGCATATCCAAGTTAGTCACCAGAAGATTCGAGATCCTACCCAGAAACCATAGATTGGGACTAAATCACCCAACCTAGTGTATCAATCTCAGTGAGCTTAAAATAACATATTTTTCAGGTTTGTAGACCTTATTTTGACCTCTCCATTCTTCTAGGTTCTTGTTTGTTTTGTTCCTATTTATCAATTTGATTTAATGCTTTCATGTCTTTAAGTTTCTAGGGTTTTATGCATGAGTGTTTTCATTTCTCCTTTGAAACTTTATTTTAATGGTGAACACCCGTTTAACCACACCTAAGGAAGCCACCTCTTAATTCCTTCCCTCAATTGAGTGACTTGGTTGATGGATCTTGGTTTCCTAATGAACTGAGAGTGAAATAGGTCCCCTTAGTTCCATCTCCAAAGAGGTGGAACCCTATTTCTTTGTGTTTATTTTGGTGAACCTGACCTTTGGACACTTGCATTTTTGATTTGGAGAACATTGTAGTCTTGGATCTAGGTTAACTTTGCATTAAATTTGCATTAGTTGAATTACAGTTAGGGCTTCTAAATCTTGCAATAGTGAAAATTACATATAGGTTGCATTTTTGCATCTTGCAATATTAAATTTCATTTGAAATATATCATTGCAAGCATTCAAGTCAACATATAACTTACACACCCTAGAATCAACTCAGAGTTTGGGTATGTGCAGGATCATGATGGGCCAAAAAGTGGCGATATGATGGGTATGTATAGGGTATGTGGCTGCTGACTTTTTTTTACCCAAAATTGATGAAATGAAAAGGGTTTTTAAAGGAGATTCTCAACTTTCCACCAATATAAATTATGCTTTACTTTGAGTTTAATAAATAATTATTATTCATTTTCTATTTGAATTATGTATAAAGTCTTGATTGATAGGCTGATTGAAAAACATCCATAGCTTTCAAACGGTATCACATTTTTTGAATCTTAAATATGTGCCACATTCTATTCTTTGCATACTATAGGATTAAAGAAATAATGTGAATTTAATGAAGTTTTGATGAAGTTGAGGTGGTCATACATATGAGTTTTTGTATTTATGAAAAGTTGCAATAAAAAATTCATAATTAATTATTTACTTGGAAAAAAATTACAAAAAAATATGCATCACATTAGGACATGAGTCCTCTACTTATATATAAAATATTATAAAAAAATATTATCATTTTATTGTGGTTAGGGTGGTCAGATAGACACCTACTTCTTTTTTTCCCTGAAATTTAAGTACTACTACATTGAAATTTCAAATTTTCACCAAATAGATTTAAAAAAAAAAAAAGCTAGCTAGCTACTTTCAATTTGCTATAGATTCTATTCTTACATATTTTTGAAATAATATAGATAACTTATTCAAATTTTTACGTCAAGTTGCTTAACTCTTATTTTTCTAAATTTTTCACCACTTAAGGCTTGTTTTTTCCATGATGATCCTGCACATACCTATTTGTTGATTTAGGTTTAGAAACCTTAATAGGAACTCATTCATCCATTTGGGTGATTTAGTCCTAGTACAAGTCTTTTCTCCTAATTTTTGGGAAATTTGTGTTAATTTTTTACTATCTAAACCTTCCAAAAATCCTAAGTGGGACACATTCACCCAGATGGGCGGATTAGTCCTTGATGGCCTACAAAAACCAACTTTTTGAGCTTTTTTGTGATTTTTTGTACTTCCTAGGCTTGCTGGTAACCTACTGTATCAGTATGGAAAGTTTCATGAATTTCTATTTTATGTATCTAGGTCAAATCATCCATTTAGTGTAGTCATTTGAAAAAAAAAACATTTCAAAAAATTATTTCAATTTTTACATATGTAGGAGAATTGTTAACATTTTAGAGGCATTGCATAATTTAGATATCTTACTTTTCATGTTATCATGTTTCCTTTTCAAAAATTTAGTATTCATAGAGTATCACATGGCTTGTATGGTTCAATTTTCCCTACTCATAATCCAGGACAACAAAATAAAAACTTTGACAAGCATGTTGGCTACCCTCCTATCATCTATCAAATTTTCTAGAATTTCATAACACAAGAGGATGGAAGCATGGGTAATCATGATAATCATAATTGTTCTTCTCTCGATACCTCTCCTATTAGTGATGAAGGTATCTTGGTGAAAGAAGATACAATCATTGAGAATCATGAAATTCTTGTTTGTCCCTCTCCTTCTCCTCCTTAGGAAGATATTATGAAACAAGAAGATGAGATTATTGAAACATTCATTAACATTACTTTACCTATTCTTCATTCTTGATCTCCCAACACCTCCCCTACTTGTGAGAATTCTTTAGTGAAAGTGGATACAATCAATCATGAAAATCATATTTGTGAGGAGGATATGTTGGCTGAGAGCTATGATAATCCTACCTCTCCTAAATGGGAAGACATTATAGGAAATAGGGATGTAATTGTAGATAACCATGACAATCAAATTTGTTCTTCCCCTAATATCTATTGTAGATGCAAAGAAGATAGTTTGGTGTTAGGAGATACACTTTTTGAGAGTCATGAGAATCTCATTTCTCCCTTTCCTAATGCTCCTATGATACCATAGAAAAAAGTATTTCTTGCTTGATTTGGGAACAATTGATGATAAATTGGACTTAATGAGGCCTTGATTCAGTGTTGTGAGGTGTTTTACACATCCACACTAGGTCTTGGACCCTTGCAAACATAATAAAATGTATCTAACAATGTCTTGTAAAGGTGTTGTAAAAGACTTTCACACTTTTCTAGACTCAATGAACCCATTTTCCTTAATTCAATATTATAAAATATATTCAATTGCATTATTACATTAATCTAGAAGGCTTGTAAATTAAACATAATTCTAATCTAGTGTTGTAATTTGTCTTACACATTCACATTGGATGTTGTGCCTTTCTAGGCTAAGTGGACTTCATTTTAGTGTTATAAAGTGTATTTAATCACACTTTCACATTGAATTTTGTGTCCCAAGCCCTAATTGACCTTTTCATTATTATTAATAGGCCCCTATGACCCCATATTCTGCATCTTGAGGCTTAATTTGATCAAATACTCGATGAAATCAACATAAGAACTAAAAATCCTCATTCCCCAACATTTCAGCTATCAAAAGGACCCCTTTGGGACTAATTCATCCATCTGGGCGGATGAGTCCCTGCCAAATGGGACTAATTTGCCTAAGGTGGAGAATTAGCCCCATTTGGGTTAGTTTTGAGTTTTGAGTGGGAAAATTGGAATTTAAGTTTATTATTCTTTCATGTCGGTCTTGGAGATCCAGTTAACAAGAAAATAAGGTTAATTTCTTGTAAATAAAAGTCTCTAAAACCTAATTTACATCTCTTAACTCATTCACAACTCATTCATCATTTGTCTTCCACTTCAACACAACTTCTCCATCATCTGATGAAGCAGCACCATCACTTTCAACCTTCTCAACTATGCACCTATCTGAAGAAGACTGATTACTCATTTGTATATGATTATTGTCTTCATCAACACGTGTGCTAATCATTGAAGATAACAGGCTCTGTATATATTCACTTCTCTGCTTCTCTAGACTGTCTAGGACTGTGTAGGCCATATGCATGCTTAGTATCTTGAATTCTTTCAATAATGCACTAGATCCTTCTTCATAAGCTTCAAAATACATGTGTATACAACATGGAGTGCTAGGTTTGAAATTCTCTAGGATTAGTGACAAGGCAGTAGCAAATCTATGACTGAAATCAACACTTGACTCCTCATCTTGTTTCTTAATTTGCTTTAACCTTTTGATTAGGTCTAAAGGATCTCTTGCAAATTGTTCTCTATAAGCAGCCACTAATTCATCCCAACAAGGAAAAGACGTATCAGGGAAACTCAAATACCAGTCCCAAGCTCTAGCTTCTAGGGATCTGACAAAAAATCTCATCCATGTATCCTGATATTTAAAAGAATATTTCTCCATGAAACTGGAGAAACTCTCAACATGTGCATCTCCTCCACAAGCATTATATCCATGAAATCTAGGTATCTCTTTATATACCTGAGCTAACATACATTCAACTTTGTAATCAACCCATGACAAATGTAACTGAGCATACAATGGGTCAAAAGAATTAACAACTGGTGTGACAACTTGACAAGTAGATACAGTTTGACTCTCTCTAAGTTGTTGAAAAATTAGGTGTCTCTCATCCATTTCTCTGAGAACTCTTTCAAATACAACCTTCCATTCAGGCCTTATCTTGGTCTTGTGCATCCTTGAGTCTTTATCAAACTTAGGAAGCCTCTTGATAGTCCTCCTTATGGCTTGATGATCCATAGATATTACAAATCAAGGCTCACTAACTGTGCACAATTACAACAATGACTAGCATATGACAGTACAAGTGGATGACCACCCTTAGGGTGTACAAGTACATTCTAATCATCCTCACAAATTGAGACTATGAGCACTAGACAACAATCTTACAATGGAACTGCAACTACATTCAATAGATCCAACAAATGAAAATGTGCTGACATCATTTACTATCTTTCCCTCTGGCAGTGCTAAATCACTAAATAGGGAAACCAAATTTCTTTCTCAAATGTTCAAATACATGAAGAATACCTGGGAACCTTGCAGATCAGGTACTTTTCTTCAAATCTTCAATAGGTTCACCTTGACAGAGTCACCACCTCTTTGCAGAGGATTGAACTTCAAATGGTATGAATCTCACACACATGTACATTCTTCTCTGAGTTCGTTCCACTAGCAGAGCACCATAAATATTTTAGGCTCACTGTAACAAGACTTTCTCCAGGCCAACAATCCTTCATCACTTGAATAACACCAACATGGAAAACAAAAATATGACTCTATTGCACATGATATGACTCGTTTCTAGATTCTTCAAGATATTCAACAAGAGGAGGAGGCACACCATAAGAGATATGATGGCTTAAACTTCTACTCTTGTTTTCTCTTCTTCTTGCATTTTTCCCCAGTAGAGTCGCCAATCTGTTGGTTCTTTTTTTTTGTAAACCAGGTTGGTCTCCTATTCTACCTATGGAGTAGCCAACTCCAATCAAGGGAAGCTCGGAGGACCTGGACCAACTGACAAGATTTAGTCAAAGACTGAGATCTTCTGCACTTTAGGCTCTGCAGAACCAGAGTTGGTATACCCACACAATGCCTTAAAGAAGACCAAAAATTGCTTTTTACAGTAGATAACTCCTGATGTCAAGCATTGAGAACCTCAAATGGGGCTAGATTCTTAGTAGCTCAACCTTGAAGCAACTAGGAGGTAGGACACAAACTAAACAAAAGATATTTCAATGATTTGTAGATTAAAAGGTTTCTGAGAGGAACAAGGCCACAAGATAGATCAGTGCCTAATCCAAGGTCATGGAGTCACACACAAAAGATGGAATTCATCTGCAAACAGAGCTCAATCAGTGAATCTTGTTTTGTTGATGCATTGCATCAACTGTCAATGCCTTACACTAACAATCCAAACTCTTGTATCAACTAGACTCTACTTGCCAAATCCAACCTGCAAACAAGTAATCACTGCTATCTGTTCAAAGGATTTAACTGCTTCCTTGAAGCAGATCTATCAACAAACAACACAAACTTGTGAAATACAAGAAGATGAATAAAGACACCTTATGCCATTCATTCAAATGATTAAAAGCATACAAATGTGGAGACAATCTGATGATGTATGCATGAGAGACAAGCGTCTTCATGTTTTCATTGCACGACTGATTGCATTTATAGAGAAATTTAGAATTTACAGTTTACAGACTCAAAATTGACTCAAGACTAAACCCTAGCCTATCTCATACTAATCCCAGAACTCAGAAAGTGTGGAACTGAACACCAAGGTTTAGAACCCCTACATCTGGCCATGAAATTCTCCTTTATAGGAACAGGAGAAGTAATAAGCAACTGACCAGATGAGATTACATGTTAGCAGTTGACTGGACAAACCCTAAACAACATGTAGGCCACATCACCAGTCCTTCACTTGCCTCACAGGATCACATTAAATGCTTTGCCAGGTGGTTTAGGGAGAATATCATGCAATCAGGTCGAATCAAGCAAGTACAGGAATGGCAAGCCATGGCAGTCAGACCAGGAGGGTATACCAGTCACATTGCTCGAGGATATCTGTGGGTGCAATCATTTGCAAATCTAGAAGCCACAAATATAGAAGCCAGCTGTTCCAACCACTTCTTCTCATCGAAAAACCCACTGCCCTGGCTCTGTAATAAATTCCATCTCTACTGCACCAACTTGCACCAGCAATCAAGGTTCATGACCAAATTGAGGCCATCATGCTGATCCCAAGTGAGATCTTCATCGCCATCATTCTTGAGCCACATGCCAAGTGACCAACCACATTGAACGTGTTACTGGTTTGATCCATGTCGGCCACAGCTTTCAGCAAACCAATCGGCGTGACACCACGGAGTCGAGAAGACAACATGCCGAGAACCCAAAGTTTCATCGAGTAAACATACCATTTGGCAAGATCAAGTGCACTTGGCCAAACATCACAGTGACAACAATGCCACATCAGCGAGAGAAGGCACAATCGGCAGGAGATCATGTCGACACCCCAACAAGAAGCACCATTAGCAAGATAAAGTGGTGTCGGGAAGACCTTAGGGCAAAGAAAACATGCCATATCGAACATTGATCACAATTGGCAAGAGGCTAACAAGTTGGTGAAACATCCCAACAAAGTCCATCAAGTTGGGGAAAGTCACACCGAAGTCATCGAGCTATCGGCCAGACATAAAGAAGTCGGGGAGACCTCTGGCCGAAGTTTGCATATTGCACTAAAAGCATCACAAAGTCAGGGAGAGATGGTCGGGTCGGCTAAACATCATGGCGAAGTCACCGTAGCCGAAGGGAGGTCACACCGAGCATCAAAGGGGCCATCAAAGTTGGTAAGACAAACAAGGGTCAGGGAGACATCTCCCCGACACAACCAACATAGGCCAAGAAGATAAGGCCCCGAGGAGACAAGCAGGGGTCACCGAGATGTCACCTCGAGAGCCAAAAGTCACACCAAAGTAGAAGTGGGGCCAGTGAAAGTGGTAACAAGGGGTTGGTAACAAACGAAAAATGGGGCTTGAGGGGACCATAAGTGGCGAGTGCACCAGCCAGGCAGGTCAAAGAATAAAAAGACAGGTGGAAAGGGAACCAAACTGAGGCAGAGTCAGAACCAAGAAAGAGAAGGAGTCAGAGCCAGAGCGGGGGACAAAAGGAACAAAAGAGACCGGGACTGAAAACCATCCCGCTCCCGCCTCTGCAAAAGACTACAGAGGTAGAGCCAGAACCGACACGAGACAGAGAAGCTGCGGGCCAGGAGAGAGACATAACTTGAAATAGGAAACTTGAAAAAGGTTCCAAAATAGATTCCCATTCCGGTTCCACCCTCGCCAAAAGCAAAAGGAAAACAAAGTGAGCGAAGCTGGGGTCAGAGCAAAACCCAAAACCATAAGCACAAGAAAGGTTCCAAAACTAGTTTCCACTATGATCCTGTGCCCGCCAAAGGAAACAAAACAAAAGACAAGCGAAGATGCAGAACCGGGGCTGGAATGGAACCTGAAAGAGAAACCAAAGGCCAAAATCCATATTCTGATTTCATTCTGATTCTGCCCTCGCCAGACAAAGAAAAACACAAGGCAAGGAAGAAAAGAAAGATCTGGCCATCTGAGACATGAACCCTTGGCACGCTGAGCTCAACCCTGATGGGAGCCCATTTACCCCACGTGCCAAAATGATAGAAAATTCCCAAGCTAAAGTTTTATCATGAAAAACAAGAGTACACAACTAGACAATGAGAGAACTAGAAATGGCACTAACACATTGGCACATGTCTTTCAAATAATAGTGATGTGAATTCCTTAGATGAAGATGATGAAGTGACATTAGACTCTCCTTCACTAAGAGATCATGAAAATAAGGATAAGTCTTTTGAAGTTATGCACATTAGATATCCCTTGAAGTACTCTCCCAAGCCTAAAATTATCCTTTACCAACCCTCAAACCAACCATAAACTCAAAATAAAATCTGTCTTCATCCTCAAACCACCTAAGAATAATATTTCACAGTAGTTGAGTTAAAATACCATTGCTCATACATATAACACTAGAAAAAGTCTACAACCAAGATAAACAACTCCAATATCCCTCCCATTACCTCAAACTATCTTGCCTAGTGCCCCTCGTTTTCCTTTACATAATGGAAAGGAGTATGATCTTTTTGAACAACTTAAGAACACTCCTACTAAGATATAATTATGGGACCTTATTCAAGCCTCTCCTCATTATCATAACATGATTCAAAGTTCCTTACAACATGTTCCTACCAACAATAATGTGCAATCAAATGAAGTAGCAACTCAAATTCAAACTATAACTTCAGTCAACTTAGACATTACTTTCCATCAAGATGAGTTACCTCCATTAGAAGTGCAAAACTAAAATGAAGCTTTCATGAAAATAGCTCAGTATAATAGAACATGGATAAAGAGAACCCTTGTTGAAAATGGCTCAGCCTTTAATGTGTGTAGTGTAACCCTTTTGGATAATCTTGGCATAGATACATTAAAAATTGAACCTGATTCCTTAGAGATTCAAGGATTTGACAATGTAGGAAAACAACCACTTGGAGTGATCACATTACCCATTAAAGTTGAAAAAGTTGCATTACAAACCCTGATCCATGTTATGCCTCATGATCTTTGATAAAATCTCCTTGTAGGAAGACCATGGATTCATGAGATACATGCAGTACCTTCAACTCTTCATCATAAAATGAAGTATATCTACAACAAAAAAGTGCATACAATCGATGTCGAACCTAAACCAAAATGTTGTTTGAACATTGAGAAAGGCAAGAAAAATCCTTTAAAAACATTGACACTAGTTCTATAGAAGTGGAACCCATGAAAGAAGAACAAAAAGATAGGTGTCCTAAGCCCTTCACAATTTTATCGCTAGATGATTTGGGATTGTTGGATTTCACAGCTACATTCATGGGAGAATATAAGATCATAACAAAATATTCTAAAAAGGGAAAAGAAAAATCGGTAATGTCAATACAAAATTTGGAAGACCCTTCAAAAGCATCCACCTCAACCACTTTACAAAGAGAAGAAAATTACACAACAAACTTTGATGAAGTTGATTATGAGCAACTAGTGAATCCAAAAGAAATGAAAAATATTTATGGAAGAGGTTATGGACTTATGAAACAACTTGGGTATAGTAGAAAAGGATGTCATGCTAGAGAACATGGTATTTGTGTCTGTATAGAGCCTAACATGCAAGAAACAACTAATGGTATCGGTTATTGTCCCATAAAAGAAACAAACAAGCCTTCACTCAATACCAACACTATTACAAAATATTCTTCTAAGCCAACTTTAACATTAGTGCATCTTGAACTAATAGAAACTAGTGGTCTTGGTTATTGTCCTTTGAAAGAAATCAAAGAATCAAAGAAATCCTCACTTAATATAAATTTCATCACACAAAACACTAATTATTTGAACTTTTTAGATTTTACACCCGCTTATAAAGGAGAGCACAAAATCTCAAAATATAAAGTCATGTGTAAGTATGACATCTTGTATTAAGCAAGAGATATCTTTGTTACAAAATAAAGGCACATCTTCTATTGATAAAAAAATATCTTGTTGATGTTGGAAATATGTGCCTCAAACATTATAGGCTGAAACCTCCTTTAGAGCAATGTCAGTGTGACATTCTGATTGTCTAGCTGACTAGTAGTTTGTTTTATCAAATTTTGAACAGGTCCCTGTGACCTAGGTATTGTCTTGCCGAAAGGTCCACTGTGGAGTCTATCGTTGTAGCTTGGTATATTCGCTATGAACTCATAGCGCTTGGGAGAGCTTTGGCCGAAAGGCCATTCATTCATTTATTGGCATAACTCTTGGCGACTGGAGTTTTGGAGTGGCTTCAACATTCAGAGAGATGTCTCAGCGAAGTGTTTATCTCTCACCGACAAAGTATGTATTGAGGTCTTCGAAATAACCTATATTCACTCAGTAAGATGTCACCACGAAAGAAAATGTTCTGTTGACAGTGTTTGCTTGTTTTGTTTCATCGGGAAGACTTACGTGTTATCTTTGGTATAAATCAAAGCTATCAGGGAAGGTCTTAGTGATAGAAGAAAACTATGCCAACAAGGACTACTCGGGAGTTATCGATATAACTCTTAGACTTCATTATGAGGTCTAAGTGATAAGCATTTGTCTTGTTGATAGCCGATGGCTATCGGGGTAACTCTTGGTGATAGTCAGTCTTTGATGAAACATATATAAATTGGTAAGTTCTCTCAGCGATGGAAAAATGTTTTGGTGATAGGTGAACACTCCGAAGTAGCATATGAATATCGCTATGAACTCTTGGCGATAGGAGTAAGTCTTGCCGATTTTTGTTGGGTGCTTGGTAAATGTGGGAACTTCGGTGTAACCTTTGTGATTTGCTATGACATCTTGGCGAAAGTGATAAGTCAGGATGAATGCTTGGTGATTTGATGAAACTCTTGTAACTCGATAGAACATCCTGGTGACTATGGTATGGGTTCAATGTGGCATCAGTGAGACACCGTTAGTGCCTCACCAAGATGCCAATGCAATGTAATTCGAATTCTGTTGATCGTGTATGACTTCTGATGTGGCATCACATGGACGAATTAGAAGAGCCGAATTGGAACCATTAGGAGTCTATTCGTTGCGATGGTTCTATGAGGAAGCTCGACAATTAGGGAACGCCATGGATATAGTTGGAAATTACAGATGTTTTGATGTTGGATAGTAGTTCAATCAACAGTGAAGTGTGAAGAATTCAAACTATATCAGTGAAGAATTAAAATTTGTAAAGGCTGTAACCTAAAAGTTTTCTGTTCGAAGAATGTACATGATGAATATTGCTATATAATGACACCAGAAAGATAAGTCTGGAATTGTATGTAACTTTGATTACTGTAATACAAAGTGATTTCTCTTGGTGTGGTGGATTTTTCTCCCGTAAGGGTTTTCCCACGTATATCTAGTGTTCATGTGTGTTTGTCTAAACACTTTGTTTCTATAATCTATCTCATAATGCATCTCAATTAGACTGAAATTGAAAATTTAATAGTACTTATGCATTCTTTCCTGAGGTATTGACGTTAGGAAAATTGTTTTTCGCATCTAGTTTTCCTTGCAAGTTGTATCAGAGCCTGGCTAGTTGTGTTATCCTTGGGGGTACATTGGGTTTTTTGTGTCAATACTGTTCAGTGGGAGTTTTGTAGAGATTGTTATTTCTATTTACAGACTAAGATGTCTAGTTCATCTGGGAAGATTGAAATAGAGAAATTCAATGGTAGTAACTTTGAATTGTGGAAACTCAAGATGGAGGATCTCTTAGTAGATCGAGACCTTTGGCTTGCTGTGTCTGGAACTAAACCTACAGGCATGAAGCAAGAAGAATGGGACCTTGTAGATATGAAAGCGAAGGGGATGATAAGGCTTTGTTTGGAAGACTCAGTTCTTCTCAATGTGCATGAAGAAAAGTCTGCTCTCTCTTGTGGAAGAGACTAGTGTCTATTTATCAGGGGAAATCTTTGGTGAATAAGTTGTTCCTGAGAAAGAAGCTTTACTCTTTGAGAATGCAGGAAGGAGGGTCTGTAGCTGATCATTTGAATGCATTTAACATGATGCTTGCACAATTAACATATGTTGGTGTAAATATTGAAGAAGAAGATCACTGTATGCTTCTATTATGTTCTTTGCCAGACTCATGGGATCATCTAGTGATGGCTATTGGAGTACAACATCTAGTTTCAAAATGGAAGGTATTGTTGGTTCTTTGCTATCAAAAGAAATGAGAAGAAAATCTTCTAAGATGGTGAAGGAGGCTCTTACTATCAGAGGAAGGTCAAAGGAGAAAGGCAAGAAGAAGGACAAGAAGTCCAAATCAAAATCAGAGGGGAGATCAAAGTCTCTTGGCAAGAAGTCCAAGGTGAAATGTTGGAACTGTGGGCAACCTGGTCATGTCCAAAAGGATTTTAAAGAGGAGAAAAAGAAGAACAAAGGATCTTTCGATAATGGTTCTTCTCATAGTGATGGTGACGCCTTCATTGCAGCCTTGGCTACTTAGGCATTAGATGATGTCTAGTTGATCAATTCTGGAGCATCGTTCCACATGACATCTCATAGAGAATGGTTTACAAAGTATGAAGAATACGATGGTGGAAAGGTGTACTTGGAGAGTGATTCAACCTTGGAAATTGTTGGCCGTGGAAGAGTCAGAATCCAATTCCCTGATGGAAAAATAAAGGGGATCAATGATGTTATGCACATACTAGGTTTGGCTCAAAATTTACTTTCTGTCAGTAATCTAAACGATATCAGAGTATAAGTCTTATTCTCAAGAAGTGGCTGGAAGATGACTAGAGGTTCAACGGTGCTAGCTAGAGGTGCTCAAATTGGTACCCTATACAAGCTGGATGCACAAACTGTTCATTGTAATAGTGTCTCTTCGAAGTCACTGAAAGCTGCTCATAGAGGTAAAGAGGGAAGTATCCCTAATTATGTAAACTCTACGGAAGTAAAACTTCCTGTAGAAAAGACCATGCTTTGGCATCATAGGTTAGGCCACATAGGAGAAAAAGGTTTAAAAACCTTGAAGAACAAAAACCTGGTTGAGAGGCTTGAAGACTATAATCTGGAATTTGAATTCTGTGAACATTGTATATATGGAAAGCAACATCGTGTTTCATTTTATGAAGTCCTCATAAAACTTCTGGTTTGTTAGACTATATTCATTTGGATGTGTTTGGTCTAGTAGATGTTCCTTCTTTGTCTAAATCAAGATACTGTGTTGTTCATTGATGATTACTCAAGAAGAGCATTTATATATTTTTTGAAAAATAAATCAGAAGTGTTTAGTCGATTTAAGGAGTTTAAAAATCTTGTTGAAAATCAGACTGGTAAAACAATAAAATGCTTAAGGACTGATAATGGCGGTGAATTCTGTTCTGATGAATTTGAAAGATACTATAAAGACCATGGAATCAAAAGACACAAGACTAACCTTACACTCCATAGCAAAATGGAGTTGTAGAAAGGTCCAATAGGACAGTGATGGAGAGGGCACGAAGTATGCTTAGTAGTGTTGGTTTGGAAGAAAAGTTTTGGGCTGAAGCTACTGCTACTACATGTTACTTAGTTATCGGTCTCCAAACTCGGCTCTTGTTGATAAGAAACCTATGGAAGCGTGGTCTAGTAAGAATCCCTCTCTTATACATATTAGAGTCTTTGGCTGTGAAGCATATGCACATGTGCCGGATGTAAAAAGATCTAAGTTGGACAACAAGGCTGTTAAGTGTATATTTATTGGCTATAGTGCTAACATTAAAGGATACAAGCTTTGGAATCCTATTAGAGAGAAGGTTGTATACAACAGAAGTGTAGTCTTTCATGAGCTAAAACCTTCCACCTTGGATATGCTTTCAGAGACAAAGTCAGAAAATAGTAAGGATGTAGTAGCAATTCCTCCTACACCAGAGAAAGAGGAATTGAAGATTCAAAACGTACCTGAAACTGAGGAGAGCTCAAGCAGTTCTGAAAGCTCTGAAGAAGATGAACCTCAACCTCAGCCAATGAGGAGGTCAACCCGAGAAAGGAAATAACCCGATAGGTATGGGTTCTTTTTAATTGATTCTACTTGTGCCTATGCCTTGATTTCTAGCACTGATGAGCCTAGGACTATAAAGGAGGCAATTAAAATGTCTGATTCAGATTCTTGGTTGGAAGCCATGGAAGAAGAAATGGTGTCATTAGATAAAAATGAAACCTAGAGTCTGGTGCCCTTGCCTAAAGGCAGAAAACCTGTGGGCTGTAAATGGGTATTTAAGAAAAAGATTGGTTTGGATGGCAGTGTAGAAAAATACAAAGCATGACTGGTTGCAAAGGGTTATTCCCAGGTAGAGGGAATTGACTATGGGGAAATCTTTTCTCCTATAGCAAAGTGAATCCATTAGATTTCTATTGTCACTTGCAGTAGCTTATGACTTAGAGGTTGAACAAATGGATGTGAAAACAACATTTCTTTATGGTGATCTTGAAGAAGAAATATATATGTCCCATCTTGAGCACTTTGTTGAGAAAGGTAAAGAAAAACTGGTATGCAAATTAAAGAAGTCTCTATATGGGTTAAAGCAGTCACCTAGAATGTGGTACCAAAAATTTGATTCCTATGTATTATCTTTAGGCTTTGTGAGATCAAAATCTGATCACTGTGTATACTATAAAGCTAAAAGTGATTGAGTGCTTGTTATTGCTCTTTATGTTGATGATATGTTGTTCATAGGAAATAGCAAGCTAATGATTTCTGATCTTAAGTCTCAGTTGTCTGCTAAGTTTGAAATGAAGGATCTTGGTGCAGCAAGGTATATTCTGGGATGGAGATAACCAGGGACAAGAAGAATAGAAAGCTTTGGCTCAGTCAGAGTAAGTATATAAAGACTGTTCTAGAGAGATTTTGTATGAATGATTGCAAATAGTTAGTTGTTCCAGTCATACAGGGAATGAAGCTATCTGTTGAGGATTTCCAAAATCTCCTACTAAAATGGAGGACATGACCAGTGTGCCCTATGCTAGTGTTGTAGGCAGTCTCATGTATGCAATGGTCTGTACAAGACCAGACATTTCCCAAGCAGTGGGAGTACTTAGTCGATTATGGCTAATCCAGGAAGAATACATTGGGATGCTGTGAAGAGGGTGTTTAGGTATTTGAAGGGAACTTCAAATTTTGCATTATGTTACCAGGGTAATTCGGTTGAATCACAAAGGACTCTTAGCATTCATGGTTATGTAGATTTTGATTGGACAGGGGATATTGACAGCAGAAGATCCACCAGTGGATACATTTTCATGTTGAATGGTGGTGCAGTAAGTTGGATGAGCAAGTGGTAGGCTATAGTCACTTTGTCCACTACAGAGGTTGAATACATGGCAGCTACCCATGCTTGTAAAGAAGCTGTATGGTTGAAACGTTTGTGTTCTAACATTGGCTTTGATGCAGGGGAAATAACAATCTTATGTGACAGTGAGAGTGCAATTTGTCTGGCAAAGAATCCAACTTTCCATGCCAAGATAAAACATATTGATGTACAGTACCACTTTGTATGAGATATGGTTGAGGATGGAAAGGTCAGTTTGGAAAAATTTGATACTCTGGAGAATGTTGCAGATGCATTGATGAAGCCGATGAGCACATACAAGTTCAGGTGGTGTGCCAGTTCAATGGGCCTTAGTGCCCATGTTTTTCAGTAAAGTAATTTTTTGCATGCTTTGGAGGTACCTGAATGATCTTCGTCAAATGGGAGATTGTTGGAAATATGTGCCTCAAACATTACAGGATGAAACCTCCTTTAGAGCAATGTCGGTGTGAAATTTTGATTGTCTAGCCGACTAGCAGTTTGTTTTATCAAATTTTGAATTAGGTCCCTGTGACCTAGGTATTGTCTTGCCGAAAGGTCCAATGTGGAGTCTATTGTTGTAGCTTGGTATATTCACTATGACCTCATAGTGCTCGGGAGAGCTTTGGCCGAAAGGCCATTCATTCGTTTATCAGCGTAACTCTTGGCGAGTGGAGTTTCGGAGTGGCTTCAACATTTAGAGAGATGTCTTAGCGAAGTGTTTATCTCTCACCAACAGAGTATGTATTGAGGTCTTCAGAATAACCTATATTCACTTAGTAAGATGTTACCATGAAATAAAATGTTATGTCAACAGTGTTTGCTTGTTTTGTTTCATCGGGAAGACTTAAGTGTTATCTTCGGTATAACTCAAAGCTATCGGGGAAGGTCTTAGTGATAGAAGAAAACTATGCTGACAGGGACTACTCGGGAGTTATCGATATAACTCTTAGACTTCGTTATGAGGTCTGAGTGATAAGAATTTTTCTTTCCAATAGCCGAAGGCTATCGGGGTAACTCTTGGCAACAGTCAGTCTTTGGTGAAACATATATAAATCGGTAAGTTCTCTCGGTGATGGACAAATGTTTTGGCGACAGGTGAACACTCTAGAGTAGCATATGAATATCGCTATGAACTCTTGGTGATAGGAGTAAGTCTTGCCGACTTCCGTTGGGTGCTCGGTAAATGTGGGAACTTCGGTGTAACCTTTGTGATTCGCTATGACATCCTGGCGAAAGTGATAAGTCAGGATGAATGCTTGGTGATTTGATGAAACTTTTGTAACTCGATAGAATGTCCTAGTGACTACGGTATGTGTTCAATGTGGCATCAGCGAGACACCGTTAGTGTCTCACCGAGATGCTAATGCAATGTAATTCAAATTCTATTGACCGTGTATGACTTTTGATGTGGCATCACATGGATGAATTAGAAGAGCCGAATTGAAACCGTTGGGAGTCTGTTCGTTGTGACAGTTCTGTGAGGGAGCTCGACAGTCAGGGAATGCCATGGATATAGTTGGAAATTACAGATGTTTTGATGTTGGATAGTAGTTCAATCAACAGTGAAGTGTGAAGAATTCAAACTGTATCAGTGAAGAATTAAAATCTGTAAAGGCTGTAACCTGAATGTTTTCTGTTCGAAGAATGTACATGATGAATACTGATGTATAATGACACCAGAAAGATAATTCTGGAATTGTATGTAACTTTGATTACTGTAATACAAAGTGATTTCTCTTGGTGTGGTGGATTTTTCTCCCGTAAGGGTTTTCCCACGTATATCTGGTGTTCATGTGTGTTTGTCTAAATACTCTGTTTCTGTAATCTGTCTCATAGTGCATCTCAATTAGACTGAAATTGAAAATTTAATAATACTTTTGCATTCTTTCTTGAGGTATTGACGTTAGGAAAATTGTTTTTCGCATCTAGTTTTCATTACAGTTGAGACTCCTCCAAGATCGTTTGATATCTCTCCCTCTAAGAACATGAAAGAAATTTAACTACAAGATTCCATTTTGTGCATATCATAGAGTTCATGGTCATTCTACTAATGAATGTAAGGCTTTGAGTAGTAAAATTCAACATCTTAAGGATTGTGGTGCTCTTCCTTGTGTTGAAGCACCTAGTTCCTCTAATTGATATTGATTTTTGTGTTTTTCATCAATCATCTCAACTCATCCTTGTCTTGCACTAAGTGGGGGAAAGAGTTAGGTAGCCTTGTCCTCGTATGGCACTTGTTGTTGTCTCTTTTGGCTAGTTTACCACCTTCCATGTATGTATAAGAGAAATCTTGGGATGTGGATGACATGCCTTAAGTTGGATCACATGTGATGTACTCTTATTTCTAAGTTTAGCATCACATTTTGGGGGCAATCCCTTATTCATGATGTAGTTTCATTCGGGAACATATGACCTGGAATAGGGATTTCCAAATAAGCTCTCATGTCTTCTTCTAATTTAAAGAAATTTATCACAACAATGGTGTTAACAACTACTTTAAAGTGGGGGAATACATCGACACTCATGTTTCACTGTGATATTTTCTTTATTCTTGTGAGGCGTCCTTTTCTTGGTGGTGTCATTGGGTTTGATTTCCTTTGAGAGCATGATATTTCTTTGACTTTTCCTCTCTTGGAGACATTAGGCATGATGTTCCCTAAGAAGATACCATACATGAATTAAGCAAAGATCCCTTTGAACAATCCTTTACATGCATAAATGTTCATAAGTGCTTAACACAACTTGTTATGCCTTGTGAAGCTCAAAGTTTCATTTTGTGGTGCCCTATTGAAGTTATTAGAGGGATAGATTTGGTATGGTTTGTATGATGAGAATCCTAATTGTGGGAATGAATTTCTCATTATAAGGTGAGAAGTTGATACAGAGGCATGACTTTCTCACTAAGCCACCCTTTTTGGATACTCACCTAGTGGACAACCTAAAGTTTCGTTGCCTTAGAGTGAGCGTGCATTTTTTTGGACAAACAACTTAGATCTGATCCACATCATGTTGCAAAAATGTTCAGGGCTTGATACCCCCTCTTTTGTTTCTTTTCTTTTTCTTTCTTCTTTATGTCTTTGGCAGTATATGTTGGTATCTGATTGTTGCTTCATACATTATTCACATGTGTGTTCTTTTGTTCCTATACATTGGTTTTCCATAGGATCTTCATCCTGGGGGCTTGCACAACCCTCTTGATCATTGTCATCCTACCTCACTAGCATTGGTACAGTTGGAAATTTCTTGAATGTCAACTTTAGTGTGAGTTTGAAGCAAGTTCCTCCTCACGCTATTAAAGTGGGGGCTAAATGTAGTGAGGAAAAAGTATCCCTTTTCGTTACTTAATTTTGGAATAATTGACAAAATGAGCTAAGTGATGCCTTAATTTGGTGTTGTAATTTGTTTTACATATTCGCATTAATTTTTAGGCCCTTTTCATTAAAATTTGGCTTCTTTATGCTCTAATTGGTCCTATTTTACATCCACAAGTCTAATTAAATGAATTTTTCTAAGGATAATCCCAACATTTAATAAAAGACCAATAATAATTCAATTTTTTTGGTTATGTGTTCCAGAACACCACCTTAGGCACATGGGTCCCACCTAGGTCTTAGGGCTTCATTTTAAACATTGTATTGAACAAGGAACTTCTTTTAGTTTGTGTCCCGTGTTTAAGATACTAGGACTCATAAACCCAAGGTGGTGTATGAGTCCCACTTTAACCAAGACCTATTTTGAATAAAATTCTTGGTGGGATTTTATTATCCTAGATCTGATTTTGGCTTGTAGTGTTGTAATTTCATGAAATTTGGCATAAACAAGTACAAATATAAGCATATTTCACACAATTTCTCTTAACATTCTATCTAAGCATTCCTAAGGAAAAATTATGAGACAAGAGAATTCAAGAGTATTTCTAAGAAATTCAAGGGCAGATTTATAAAAGATTATTGCAGCAATCAAGATCCATTATCATGCAAAAGGCTTGATGCATGATGCATGTGGCTTTGAGCTAATGTTGTGATGTATTGTTCAAGATCAATTGAACTACTCAAAGGCATTTTATTTAATTAAGAATCATGATCAAGATCTACATCTATTGAGGGAACTTCATGCTTTTTGTAGATCTACAAGGTTTCAAACAAGGTTCTATTGTTTCGTCTTATGTTTCATGTTTCATTTCATTCTTTTTTTTTTAGACTGCAGGAATCAGGTAGAACAACCCCATATAAACTTGCAGTGCACCTGGTAAAATTTTTAACATGACCGATACCGCTGGTGCGACACACCCTCTGGTACCATGGGGGTGGGGGAGACTAGACCTCGTGACCAACCTCTTGCAACAGGAAAGATTTAGTCAACCGAGCTAGGGCCCCAACCCCTATGTTTCATTTCATTCATGCTTCATTTATCATTAAGGTTTGATTACCAAAATGGTGTTTGACCAAGATAAACCCCCATTCTCTAACAAAACAATATTTTTTCCCTCTCTTTGTATGTTAGGCTTATAGGTTGAAGAAAAAGCATTTTTGAAGCCTCCAAAAGTACTAAAATTGCAAAATTGTAAAAGTTGCAAAAGTTGTCATAAGAAGTTATCAAGGATCATGGAAACTTAGATCTGGAGCAAGATATCTAACTCATTTTCATTAAACCAGTGAGAAAGTACTTATTAAATCCATCTTCAAAGGCTCATAAAGTTTCAATTCAAAATTCTGCTCCTAGGACACTTTTCACTTTTTTGCGACACTTTGCGACTATCTGGGCGTATGAGTCCCAATACAGTCTTTTTGCTAGATTTCTACATATTCAAGTTAGTCATCAAAAAATTACAAATCCTACTTAGAAACCCTATATTGGGACTAAATCACCTAGCATGGTGTATCAATCCTAGTGAGCTTTAAACAATAGATTTTCAAGGTTGCAAACCTTGTTTTGGCCTTTCCATTCTTCTAGGTTCTTTTCTGTTTCATTCTTGTTTATCAATTTTATTTAATGCTTTCATTTCTTTAATTTTCTATGGTTTTATGCATGAGGGTTTGTATTTATCCTTTGAAACTTCATTTTAATGGTGAACCCCATTTAATCACACCTAAGGAAACCACCTCTTAATTCCTTCCCTCAATTGAGTCACTTGGTTGAGGGATCTTGGTTTCCTAATGAACTAAGAGTGAAATAGGTCCCCTTAGTTCCATCTTCTAAAAGGTGGAACCCTATTTCTTTGTGTTCATATGCCTTATGGTTTAGTGAAATTGACTCTTATGAATAATGATTGTGTGGATTTTTCATGAATGATCTAATAATAATTATGTTATTAAGTTGTATGGGTTTTATTTGAATGCTCTAACATGTATCATAGTTGAGTGGCATTGACTCTTATAAATCATGATCATATGAATTTTTCATGAAGGTTATAATGGAATATATAGTGAATACCTATAAAATTTATTTCAAATTTCTAATGGTATATATTTCATAGACTGACATTGGACATTATTGACACCCAATATTACATTGAACTAATTCTAACTCTTTATAGTTATCTAGTCACAATATTAATAATTGGTCTAGGAGAATTTAATTAGGACCCTATCTTATCCCTTTACCTAGTCATATAATTCATGCACTTGTGTTTTTAACTTACAACTCTATGAATTTGTAACTAAGACAAGAAGGGAAGAATAAACAACAAAGAAATTATAATTCTAGGATAATTGATAGGAGAAGGTAACTCCTCCTATTCTTTAAGCTATTATATTATTATTGTATATGGTTAATATATGAGTAGATTTAATATTATTGTGTTCCATAAAAATATATTAGAAATGTTGATAATGTTGGACTCAAGGAACACTGCAAGGGGGGGGGGGGTGAATCAGTGTTCAACAAGATTTAAATTTAAATTTTGATCATAAACCATTCACAACATTTAAATTGAAATAGACATGCAAGTACATTAAAGAAACAATAAAAACACCATAACACCAATATTTTTACATGGAAACCTTGTTAGGGGGAAAACCACAGTGGAGATTAATCCACAATTTATATACTCTATTTAAAGTATGAAGAAGAGGGAATGCACATGCATTCAGGAACACTGCCTAGATCTCACTGCTCAAAATAAGGAAGGCTCACTAGCTTACAAAATGTTTGGATTACAAAAAAATGTTGAACTAAGAAGATAGCATCTAAAATGCCTGGTTTTAGTTTCGATGAAGATCATGTACCAAAATTTGGACCTCTTGTCTGACTCTGCACTTAGCTCTGCTCTACTCTACCTTCATTCACAACAATCCTCTTTTGCTCAATAAAAATTCACTCAACTGATCTTTTGATATTCGCACACATATTTTCTCTGCTTTATACACACACTCGCAGACACACACACACCAAAATGAATTACTTGAACTCGCATATATATCCACTAGAAAGAATTCAATCCCTACATGTCGGCTTCAAATAAAATATAAAACATTCTTCATATGTCAGCTCAAATCATGAGCAATCTTTAATGTGCACCCACACAAGTCAGCTAGACTATAGCTATGACCCCAAAAAAAAATTCTTTAACATAGAAACATTTAAATAATTACTCCTTATACATCCGTGACATGCTTTATTCACTAAGTAGGCCACAATGAGCAAATAAATAGAAAAACATCATGTCGGATCTCCAAGCTCGTACACCGATTAATGCAACATCACAAAATTACCAATAAGGTAACATATATGCTTCGTAAACTATCTTGGGGATCCACAACACAAAATGATGATTCAGTGAAGCATACAGATCAACAAACTACCTGGATATCCTATTCTTCATGCTTTCTACCAGTAATACTATGTTCTCTACTTTTCCTGCTAGTATGAGAAAATTTTGATCTGCAGACCAGAATAATGACTTTAGTTGCCATCAATGACAACACTAGAAGCCATATTCCAACAATCTCCCCCTTTGGAATTGATGGCAACACTTAGTGAAAAATGACTAAGTGTTGAAACCAAGAGATTATGCTACCAAAATAAAAAATTTCAAAACACTGCTCCCCCTTGGAATGATAAGGAATTTTTCACAGCACTCTCTCCCCCTTTAACATCAATGAAAAAATTTCACTAATTTCTCTCTCCCCCTTTGCTAATTATAAATAGGATCAAAATTTGAAGAACTACAACTATTGCACAAGACAAAAAATGATTTTGTACTTATCTTTCATTTTTGGAAGAAATTTCTTCTAGGCATCTACTGCAATCCCAATGGTTAAGATCAAGTTGTTATTTTTTGATTTCCAATTGATGATCTGGATGAGGGATTCTAGAATTATAATCGCTTCTTCTAAATTTTCTCCTCTCCATAGAACCTCAATTAGCTGCTCCAATCCGCATTCAGTTAAATCCTTCACTTTCTAGAAAGTGTCCACAAGGGTGTTTTTGGAAAAGTGAACTTTTCCATGCTTAGTCTGCAACTCATGAATCATTTTCTTTACTATACCTTCCTGGTCCTGAAACATGTTATAATCTTGACTAATTTTTTTCAACTCACTTTCAATCTGCTCCAGCTTGTCCTTGTATTTCCCAACTACATGATGCCAATGAAAACAATAATTGTAGATGTTATTTTTTGAGTTTATACATTGCCTCAACACATTCATTTTCCTTTTTAATTTGGTAAGGGATAGCCTAAGATACTCCTTCAAATGTAGAATTATTTCTTCCTCTTTCATGTCCTAAGACTTAGAGGCCATAGTTTCCCTAATACATTCAATCAACTCTTTAGGAAGTACATTATGCAAACTTTCCAATCCAATGTTTTTATGCACAAAGTAACTGCCTAGAGTGCTCTCAATTAGGTCCTACTCATATGAGGGTTTGTCTAACCATATATCAACAATTTTTTGCATCCCATGTCTTTTTCTTGAACAATCTACAATATCTTTGTTTTGAATAAAGCACCTTCTTCTTGACTTCCTTCTGCCATTTCTACATCTGGCTCAACTAATTTTAGGTCATCCCTTGGAGTGTACTCATCAAAATCTTCATCTGGTATATCCACAACTATTGTTCTTTACCTTTTCCTTCAAATTTTGGAGACTTGTGTGTCGGAGGAGTGTCATTAGCGAATTTTAGTGCCCTTTTCTACTTCCTTTCTATTTTACTGGAAGATGATCCAACTTCAAGTGGTTTTACTGGAATGGAAATGCTAACTACTCCAAACTTTCCCAACAATTCTCTAAAGAAATTTGTATAAACTTGCTCACAATTTTCCAAAGTATTAGAATGTTCAAAAATTTACTTACAAACCGGTTCATTTTCCTTCCATACCACATTATCATTATGAGGCAATTAATTTAGAAAATACATCTTGATACCTATGATCAAAGTACTAAACCTGAAGGGGTAATCTGCATCCTTTGTCAGTTGCACATTTTCCATCAATTGATCTTTTAACAAACTGCATAGGTCAAAGTCTTGATCCTCCATTATCGTTTTATGAGATATGTAAACTGCACCTACCAAGGTTGTGCCTTCCCTATTTCTAAAGAAAATTTTGTATGAAATCCCATGTGCAATATACCTTGTTATTAGATCTTTGATTGTCAAAATTACTAGAGCCCTTTGATCTCCTGTCACTCCGGTTAGGGTTTCAACTTCCTTGTTCCGAATTGACTTCTTTTTCAGAATATCCCCAACATTGCATAATCCAGTTAAATTCCTAATCACTTCTTTCTAAATGAGATAGGGTTTATATCTAAAATAAGAGTATCCTCATTCAATCTGTTTAGGATAAACCTAACAACTTTCGTGTTCTCAAAATAAGGAAACTCATTCTAAATGTCCAAACTTTTATGTTTCGCACCTTCAAGCCACTTCAATTCATCGACTTACAACATATTTCTCACATCCCTAATCTTTCTACTACTATATTCATCTAGATTCACAATTCCTTTGATTTGCTTCATTTTTGTTTCCATATAGAACAAGTTTTTTCTACCGAGCACAAAATTCAAAATTCTACAAGCAACTAAAATACCTGATGAATTTTCCATCAAAATTACTTGACTCCTTCAAAAAATTTCTGCAAAGGCTCTCCTTATGTTCTTCTTCAATGCAAGGTGAAAAATGAGGGTTCCAAATACAGGCTTTTATTACTTCACACACCTAACCTTTTTATCACATTAATTTTTTTTCCCTAGGAGTTCCAGTAACTCTATTTTCTCAGACAACAAGAGAAGAATTCATCTGTGGACCTTCCAGATCTTAGTTTTCTACATAAGTGATCACAGACATATTTGTAGACTGATAGCACAACTACTAAAAATTTCTTGCATTCTAGTGCCAACTACTGACATGGGGATAAAATATTTTTCTTGAAAAACTCCCCCTAGGCCAATGGCTTGAGATCAATTTCCGGAGGAATTACCGGAGGCTGCTTCCGATATGGGCTTATTTCCTTCATTATATTCACTCTTCTTTATCCATGTTTTCTTCATCTGATCTCTTATTTCATCCACAATCACTTTCCCTTTTCCTTTATCATCTTTCTGTGAAATTATTCCTTTGTATACCAGACCTTTTCTATCCATGTTTCTGTTCCTGTAGAATCTTGCAATGTGACCAAATCTATTGTTAATGTAGCACACTGGATTTCTTTGTCTAGAACATTCATTCCATTGATTTCCTCTTGATATACGTTGATTAGTAACATACCCAAATCTTCCACAGGTTTAGCATTTGACATTCCTTACATTGATAGACATACTTTTGCATTCAATTGACTTATGACCAAACTTATTACAACTAAAACATGACCAAGAAATGATGGATTGCTTGAATTTATTTTACTTCTACACTAAGAAGCCATATGACCAAATTTATTACAAGAAAAGTAGTAACCATTAAAATTGTGAGCATTGGGTTGTCTTACCGAATATCTTCTACCTTTGTTCATCTAATTTTTTTGTCTAGAATCCTTATGTTCAAATCCAGAGCTTTCACCTTTCTCATAGCTAGGACCTCACTTATCATTTACATTCTTCTATCCTTTAGTTAGCTCATCAAGCTTAGCAGAACTGATCCTCAACTTATCCTTGTGCTCATTTGCAGTAGTGAGTTCATCTCTGAGAATAACTATTCATATTTCAAGTTCTTGTTCATTACTTCTAAATTGTTGCAATTCAATCTCCAGCTGAATGAATCCACTATTAACTTTGAGCTGCATTCTTCAAATTTTTCTTTCAAGGATTGAGCCAGATTCTCCTCATTCTTCTTCCTTTCTTCACTCTCCTTAGTTAGCTTCATCACCATAGATTCCATCTCAAGCTTTAGAGTAACTTTGTTCATAGAATTTACTTTCTTTCTACTTCAGCTAATCACATAGTTCCTTCCTCTTTTCTCTTGACTCATTGATTTTATCCTTCAATGTTTGAATGAATTTTTCAGCATCTCCAAGATTTTCTTTCAATTCCATGACTTCTACTTTAGACTGATCAAGATCATCAACTACCACCAAATTTTTTTGTTGCAGACCACCAGAGTCCATTGTATTCCAAGATCCACCTCAAGTTGTTAAACTTCTACAGCGGAACCTTGCTCTAATACCAATTGTTGGACTCAAGGAACACTGAGAGGGGGGTGAATCAGTGTTCAACAAGATTTAAATTTCAATTCTAATCATAAACCATTCACAACATTTAAACTGAAATAGACATGCAAGCACATTAAAGAAACAATCAAAACATCATAACATCAAGATTTTATGTGGAAACCCTATTAGGGGAAAAACTATGGTGGAGATTAATTGACAATTTATATACTCTGTTAAAATTATGAAGAAGAGGGAATGCACATGCATTTAGGCACACTACCTAGAGCTCACTACTCAAAATAAGGAAGGCTCACTACCTTACAAAATTTTTGGATTACAAAAAAATGTTGAATTGAGAAGATAGCATCTACAAATGCCTAGTTTCAGTTTCGATGAAGCTCATGTACCAAATTTTGGACCTCTTGTTTGACTCTGCACTTAGCTCTGCTTTGCTTTGCCTTAATTCACAACAATCCTCTTCTACTCAAGCAAAATTCACTCAACTAATCTTCTGATGTTTGCACACACATATGCTCTGCTCTATACACACACTCAAACACACACACACACACAAATGAATTACTCGAACTCGCATATATATCTGCTAGTAATAATCCAATCCCTATATGTTGGCTTCAAATAAAATACAAAATATTCTTCACATGTTGGCTCAAATTATGAGCAATCTTTAATGCACAACCACACAAGTCAGCTAGACTATAGCTACGACCTAAAACAAAATGATCTAACATAGAAAAATTTAAATAATTACTCCTTATACATCCATGACACGCTATATTCACTAAGTCGGCCAAAATGAGCAAATAAATAGAAAGAAATTTTGCTGGATCTCCAACCTCGTACACTAATTAATGCAACTTCACAAAAATTACCAATAAGGTAACATATATGCTTAACAAACTATCTTGGGGATCCACAACACAAATTGATGATTCGGTGAAGCATACAAATTGACAAACTACCTGGATACCCTATTCTTCATGCTTTCTGTTAGTAATACTCTGTTCTCTTCTTTTCCTACTGGTATGATCAAATTCTGATCTACAGACCAGAATAATGACTTCAATAGCCATCAATGACAACACTAGAAGCCATATGCCAACATATAACATATAAAGATTCATGGAATTATTCTCTGTTTCACCTTATTGTTTGATTGTTACAAGGGCCATTGATGGTTGAAACTTATTCCCCATAAAATATTCTCAAATAGATAGAATAAGAATGAATACAAATGCAATTTTAGTTATATTATATTTTTTTTAGGAAAAAGTGGCAAGCCACTATAATTTTATATATATTAAATAGTAGATAGTACAAAAACCTAGTTCAGGCAAGCATACCAGTAGGAAAGAACCAAGAAGAAAACCTCTGTTATAGCTTGATGAAGTACAAAAGTTCTTACAAAACACCCCTTGACTGAATCAATAGATCCCTTTACATTTTCAATAGATAGACCCCCTTTACATTTTCAATATATAGAATCCATTTACAATTTCGATTGATAGATCGCCCTTTACAATTTCAAAATGCATACCCCCTTTACATTTTCAATCTACAAATCCCTTTACATTTGAAATATAACCCTTAAAAATTGTCAAACATTTGAGACATATTCAAAACATCATTAGATGTAAATTATACCCAAACAACTATATTAACCCTGCCTACATATTAAACCCAAAAACCCTAAATACAACTTAAACCATATAAATTAATTAAAATGAGGCTGATTTTCCTCCAACTCTATGAGGTCCATTTACTAAACTTTCATCAGACATTTGTTTGTGTTTATACTCATTCTCCTGTGAATGAATTGTTACATCAATATTGAGAACATATTGGTAGCAATACCATTCCCTGGCAGCTTGTGGAATGGCTGATAATTGCAAATCATGTATATAGGTATGATTCCTCAAAAAGGAAATAGCATGATACTTTCTCTTTATCTCATCAATCTCCTCTATAGTGAAAGTAGATCAATACTTATTGAGAGCTTGGTAAAGGAATGAGGAAGTATCGTGCATTGTTGACAATGGCATACCTTGAAATATTTCAGCATATCATTTTTTGTGGTAGATAAGATACCTTGGAAACAATCCTCCCACGAATCCCTCTCCTTTCGTGAAATCATATTGCTAGACACTGTGAAGTAATGTATCATTCTCCAAATAAACCTGAACAACAAACTTGCTGGCTATAATTCTTAAAACATTAAAGTTTTGTACCAAGTCCAAAATATTTGACAAGAAAATGGACAGTAAATTATGAACATTATAAACTAGAGGTTGTGAAATGATTATGATATGCTTTAACACAACATAATATCATAATAGTATTTTTTTTTGGTGTATTGTAATATGTTATAATATTTTATGAGAACATGCATATAATTTTTTTTTATTCCTTTAGCACCATGTGTTATGGAAACCTGTCATCTTTTCCTTAAACAAGTTCTAGCTACTCAAACTATGAAATTATTATTTAGTATTGTGATAATTTATTATATATGTATTTAATGGTTGATAATGTGATTATGTTAAAGTGAGATAGTTTCATCATCTAAAACAATAGATTTGTAGCTAAATAACTGACACAAGATAGGACAAACCTCAACCCTCAACCCAAAAACTTAATTTGATTCATCAAGATCACAAAACTCAAACGATCATCACTTAATTTGAAAATTCCATTTGGAAAATTAAACCCATTTGCTTTTTCACAAAATAACAAAGCCAACATTGATCTTTAACCATTACTCAAAACATTCTTCACTTTTGAATTTTATCAGCATACAAATTTAAATGCTATCTACATTTGAAAACACATCCAATTAATTATTTGATCATAGGAAAATGTACATTATGAGATGAAAATTTACATTCATTGTGCAACATCTCTATGTTCTTGTCTCAATTCTACCCACATTTCACACCCATTGTCAAAATTTCCCTTGAAATTGTATTGCAGTCCTCTCAAGATGGTGCAACTTGCAATATGTCCTTTCTCAGTTCCTACGAGGTCTCTTTCTGCCAAATCCTCTTTGTTGCTTCTCTCTTCTATTCATAACTTTCCTTCTTTATCTTTGCCAAGTCTTAACTACTATGTAGTTTCATACTTAAATATTCCTTCTACCCAAGTCGATGCCATTCAACTGAGGCACTATCTCATCGTTTCTATGTTGCCTTCCCCTTAGAATCTTCGTACCCTCTCCTTATTATCACAAGCAACTCCTTTTAAATTCAATCAGCTTGCTCTGTCATTATTAACTTGGTGCCCCCTTTTGGTTTTTAAAGCTTTTAAAATGCCTTCACCTAGACAAGATGGCACAACCCTTGATGGTCTGATTTTTTTCTTGATTTCAAAAAAGACATTTCCTTTCCTTAAACCTGCGGCCCTTCAAATTATTTGCTCAATTATATTTTAATGCATTTTTAATTAATTAAACTCTTCTTTGCATACAAATCCACTTCCATCCATTGAATTAAGAAAAATATGTAGTTATTACATAGAGGGCGTGACCTTTACTCTCCAAAGCTATGATTTTTACATACTGAAGTTTTTCTCTTTTTCAATGTTTCCAGTTTTGCTTTCCTAGACTCTTGGTTGGTTTATGAAGATGAAGAGGCATGCCAAATATTAATTCCAAGATTTGAAACATCCTCACAATCATCTTAATCAATAATTGCATTCATTTCCACTAGAGTGACAACGTTCTTTTGAGGCATACCTTCAATCAATGAATGTGTCGCTCTATGCTTCCTTGTTTGCATATATAATTTTATTGCAACTCTAACATTGAAAAATGTCATAGGTAGGATTATATTGATTAAAATTAATCAAAATTTAAAAATTTCCTTTTATCTCCCATAATCATCCAAATCATCATTAGAACGAGATGAGCATGGAGAGAAATGAATTCAAATTAAACCAAAATTGAGAAAAACCCACAATATTTTTGGTTGGTGTTGATTGTCGGTCTGCCCACGTACTCCTACACCAGACATGCTAGGTAGAAATATTGTGAGGATAGGCTCACACTAGCAGATTTGAGTGATAGAATCACCCTTTAAGATTGTGAACAATCTATAGCAAACTCCAACATTGAAATGAGTGCACCAAGTCATCCCTTTTTCCTCCTCTTCTAGTATATTTCTAGAACACTCACCATCTTCCTCCAACACCACTCCACTTCATCCTTCCTTCCTCTCATGGACTCATGTCCACCATGAATCATCCTCCTCCACCAAACACCTTCTATTCTCTTTTTCTCATTTGTGGGATCCAAGCCACTACAAATCGAACACCTCCACCAAAATCCTGCAACATCCTCCACAACTTCTATATGCAAACACTTATCCATTTACCAATTTGCAATCACATGATATCTCTTTCTATCAACTAATTCTTTATTCACCTCAACCAATAAAAATTCAACCTCCTCATTAGTAAATTCAAGAAAATTATATTTTACCTCTTTCTCTTTTGTGGTTGCAACATCATCTTTTGTTGCAATGTTTTCCACATCTCCATCAACTACAACTTCTTGGTACTTCATCATTGTGACTACATCCTCTATTGCTGCAATCACTTCTTCATTTTATTTTGTAACCTTTGTTTCTTATTCATGTATGTCCATAGGGGTTTCTCTTACCTCTTTCTCTTTCCATCTGGGGTTCGAACATTCATTTATTCTACTCTACTTTCCATTGTCCTTTGTCAGCAAAACCTTCTTCTTCTCACTGCTCTTCACCAATGTCCTCTGATCTTTTCCAATACTCTTTTACAATTTATGGAGCCTCACCTTGATCTTTCCTACATCTTCAAGAAATATCTTTTCCATCACTTCACACATTTCATCTTCCACATCATTCTAATACTGCTCCCAAAACAATATCTGCACGGGCCTCCTCACAACCCAGCCCATCTTGCCCACTGCAGTCACTCTCAATCTGCAAAACACATTCTTCATGGATTCAAGCTCTCTCTTGCTATTTTGGATTCCTCAGATACCTGCAATAGCTCTCACGAGCTTCTTCACAACCACTTCAGACACTCTTTCACATGTGAACTGCCTCACATTTGATGATCTATTCACACTTCCACTCGTAGATCTTGGTGGATCCTCTCCACGCTCAGGATTACCTGCTCTGATACCAATTGATGCAAGATAGGACAAACCTCAACCCTCAACCCAAAAAATTCATTCGATTCATCAATCACAGACTTCAAATGATCATCGCTTAATTTGACAATTCCATTTGGAAAATTAAACCCATTTTCTTTTTCACAAAATAACAAAGACAACATTGATCTTTAACCATTACTCAAAACATTCTTGGCTTTTGAATTTTATCAGCATACAAATTTAAATGCTATCTACATTTGAAAACACATCCAATTAATTATTTGATCATAGGAAAATGTACATTATGAGGTGCAAATTTACATTCATTGTGCAACATCTCTCTGTTCTTGTCTCAAATTTTCCCATGTTTCACACCCATTGTCAAAATTTCTAGTGAAATCATATTGCAGTCCTCTCAAGATGGTGCGACCTACACTATATCCTTTCTCACTTCCTATGGGGTCTCTTTCTTTCAAATCCTCTTTGTTGCTTCTCTCTTCTATTCACAACCTTCCTTATTTATCTTTGCCAAGTCTTAACTACTATGCAGTTGGAGACTTAAATTTTCCTTCTACCCAAGTCGATACCCTTCAACTGAGGCCCTATCTCATCTTTTTTGTGTTGCCTTCCCCTTAGAATCTTCACAACCTCTCCTCCTTATTCTCATGAGAAACTCCTTTTCAATTCAATCAACTTTCTCTGAGCTATTATTCACTTGGACAATATGGCACGACCCTTGATGGTCTAATTTTTTTCTTGATTTCAAAACAAACGTTTCCTTTCTTAAACCAATGACCCTGCAAATTATCTGCTCAATATTTTAATATGTTTTTAATTAATTAAGCTCTTTGTTGCATGCAACTCCACTTCCATTAGTTGAATTAATGAAAATATGCAGTTATTACATAGAGGGTGTGACCTTTTCTCTCCAAAGCTATGATTTTTACATGCTCAAGTTCTTCTCTTTTTCAATGTTTCTAGTTTTGTTTTCCCACACTCTTGGTTTTCTTATGAAGATGAAGAGGCACGTCAAATATTAACTCCAAGATTTGAAACATCCTCACAATCGTCTTAATTGCCACTCAAGTGACAACATTCTTTTGAGGCATACCATCGATCAATGAATGTGTCGGTCTATGCTTCCTTGTTTGCATATATAATTTTATTGCAACTCCAACATTGACAAATGTCATACACAAGATTACATTTATTAAAATCAATCAACATTTAAACTTTTCCTTTTATCTTCCACAATTGTCCAAATCATCATTAGAACAAGATGAGCATGGAGAGAAATGAAGTCAAATTAAACTAAATTTGAGAAAACAAAAACCCACAACATTTTTTTGTTGGTGTTGATTTTCGGTCCACCCGCATGCTCCTGCACCAATAACTATCATCTTTTAGTTGTTTATATTTCAAGATGATTACCAACAATATTAAATCTAGTTGGATTTAAGAAAAGGAAATTCAATTTGTATTTATATAGTTAGTAGAATACTTTCCTCTTTTTCCTTATCAAATACTATAGAATCTCAAAAATTATGAAGAATGAAACATCTATTGTTTTATATATTAAAATTACCTCTAAACAAGAGTTCTTATCCTTATGCAATTTTTTACTACATATTTCAAATATTTAGTGGTAGTTTGAAACTGCTCACTTCATTGTATGATTTAGGAATCTCAATTATAATTCATTTTGTTGATTTGATGACTCAAATTTCCAAAGTGTTCACTATTAATTATTAATTATATTTAAACACAAGATGTGCATCATAGCAGATAACCATAATTAAATTGAAGTAGCAAGATTTATAATTTTGGGATAATGTAAAATAATTTTAGAAGAAATAGAACCTATTTATCGAGGAATTGGGATCCATCAGTTTCTATTAGTACTTTCCCTAGTGGCATATGTACCATAGAAAAATCGATCATTGACATTTTCATGGTCATTTAGGTCTTTTTCCTATGATGCTTGACTTATTTTGCTTAGATTTAATGTTGTCATGTAACTTATACATTTACATTAGGTCTTTAATATTCAAATTATGATGTCTTGTGAAGGTGTTGTGAAGTGTTGTAACACTTTTTTACACTTTTCTAGACTCTTTTTATTATAATTCATCAAAATATTCCCTTTTTATTAGGTGTTTTAAAGTCTTGTAACAAGATTTCATGCTTTTCTAGGCTTGTTATCACTAATTACACCTTTCTTATGCTTTATTTGACCCCTTTATGCACTTATAGGCCTTATTTAATTGTATTTTTGAATGTAAACCCAACAAATAACATTAAATGTAACTTAATTACTGACACCCACTTGCAAGCCTAGAGTGGGACCCATTCGCCATGGGTGGCGAATGAGTCCCACTTGGCTCAAAATTCAAAATAATTCAAAATTTCTTTTGATTTTTTATTCATTAAGACCTTATGTTGGCCTGTGATGTATTATTGGGTAATTAGGACACAAGTGTGTATAAATAAGTGTTTTTCTATCCATTTTACTCCTAATTCATTCAAGCATTCATCTCATTCACTCATTAAACATCAATTAGCACTCTTGCATTCAAAGCATCATTACATCATTTGATCAAGCAAATATCAAGTATCTTGGAGCAGCCATTGACATATCTTCAAACTTCAACAACAAGGATTTGGTGAGTGTAGGACACTTGAATGTTTTTTATTCATCATTCCTTTCTTGCTTTCATTTTATTTCTTTATCAAGGGTTTGATTACCAAAGTGGGATTTGACCAAGGAAAATCCCTATACTCTAACCCTTAACCATTTTCCCCCTCTTTACATGTGTGTTCATAGGTCTTGTAGGTATGTTTGTCAAAGAAATAGGTGTTGGAAAGTGGTCAACAAGTCATCAAAGTGATTCAAGTCAGCCAAACCCTAATTCAAGCTTGGAGACAACATTCAACCTATTTTCTAAAGATTTGACTTGGTCAACCCAACAAGAAGACAAGTGCAGATCTGGACCTACAGTGTTGACCCCTGAATTTATAGAATTTCGGAGGAGGACTAATTTTACATCAGTGGCAAATGAGTCACACCTATAGGTTGGAAAAGTTGATTTTGTCAGAATTCAATTCCCGACAGTTAGAAACCAGTTTCAGGGCAATTTACCAAAAGCAAGATTGATTTGCTATCAATGGCGAATGAGTCCCATTGGTCATCGACAATGATTTTTTCCAGTTTCTAGAATCTTTCAGGATCAACATTCAACTTTCAGGTGCACTCTGTTTAGTCTCATTCATTTATGTTTGCATTTGTTTATATTTTTAGTTCATTTCTGTATATCACACTGTGTTTTCAAACATTGCATAATTCATTAATTTTGCATTCATAATCAATCAATTTTATCAATTAGATGATTTTAGATCATTGAATTTAGTCATAATTACATTAGAAATTCCTTATTTTGAGTGAACCACCACAATTTTTGGCTTCTATCTCTCTCCTTTTAGGTGAAAAACCCTAAGAGTGCCAGAGAAGTACATAGTTAACCCCTAAAATTGTTGGTTCAACATAGTACTATTGTATTGAGTTTAAATTTTTTTAGTTAAATAGTTATTAATAATTTATTTTTCAACCAATCAAAAACAATATTTAAAAAAAATTAAAATAAAATTCAATTTTGTAAAGTTAACTTGTAAAATATTTAACCTTACAAATTACAAAAATGATTTCTTGTGCATATGATTGATTAAAAAGTTGTGTTATTGACCCATTTGTAGGGAAATAAAGGTAGGAAAGCAAGGTGAACATCTTTTTAAAGAATGATTTTTATTTTTTTTCTTTATAAAGTCATTTCATTAAATCTTTCTAAAATAAATAAATGTTACTTATTTTGACTTTTTTTTAAGAATGTGATTATTATTTTTTATTAAAGAAATTCTCACAAAAATCAATTAACTATTTAATAGAGATTTGGATTCACACTATTAAAATAATAAAATAAAATAAAAATTGTATTATTCTTTCCATTAGACTAATATCTTTGTTATCTATGTTTATAATATTTTATGATATAATTTAATTATTATATGCCCCCCTTCTTTTCATTAATAATTTTTTTCATCATTTATTTATATATATATAGAGGTTCTCCAAAAAATTATAACCTATAAGATAACCTTTATTTTAGGTTTTATTATATATAATATAACCTATTTTAATATAGATAATACTAATTTATATATATAACCTATATTAATGTAGAATTTATATATATTATTTCTATTTATATCTTATGTTATTGAAGGTAATATTTTATAAGTAAATAAGTTAATCTACATTATGTAGGTAATATATAAATTTATATTATACAGTTATATTAACGTAATATATTAATTTATATTATACATTTATATTAATATATATGATCGGTTATTTCATTTTGTAGGTTCTCCTTTAATCTATATTTATATATATTAATATATATTATATAAATTATTATGATTTTATCTATTTATATTAATATTATATATATATATTATTTTAACCATCTATTTTTTAATTTTAATTGAATCATTTATTTAATTTTATAATTTATATTTTATATATAATTTCATGTTTTTTCTTCTTCTTTGGTTAAATTATTATTGTTTTAAGTTTTAGTATATTTTCTCTTTTATCTGAATTCATTTCTTTTAAAAAATTTGGTAATTGTTCCTCAATCATTTTGTTATATAATTCATCTTTATAATTCTCTTAAAGTTATTTATTCATTATTTGAGACATTTAACCTTTAACCTTTTTTGATCTATTTATTTGTGTTATATCATATTATTATATTATTCATTATTTTGTTATATCTTCATCATTTTTTTTCCTATTTTCACTTTTACTTTATTTTTCAATCTCCTCCCTTCCTACACTCTCCCATCACTTAACTCTTCTTAAGGTCATTTCTACAATCATATTCTTCATCATCCTCTTCCTATGATGAATCATTGAGTTAGGGTTAGGGTAAGGTCATTAGAGTTATTTATTTATTGTTTGATACATTTAAATTTAACCTTTTTTGATTCATTTATTTGTGTTATATCATATTACTATACTATTCATTTAACTTTAAGCTTTTTTCACTTTTACTTCATTTTCCAATCTCCTCCATCCCTACCCTCTCCCACCACTTAACTCTTCTTAAGGTCATTTCTACAATCATATTCTTCATCATCCTCTTCCTACGACGAATCATTTAGTGTGGTTTGAAACTTCAATTCAAAATAGCATACATAGTTTAATCTAGAAGTGTTTACTCTATCTTCATGGACTAAAAAAATAATACCATATATAATCATCGATTTGTTAATATTTAACAATTATTGATTTGAATGAAGAGATATAGTTACACTTGTGTCTATTACGAATAAAATTTGATAATTTAATATAATACATTTTATTTTTTAATACATATACATTAAATTATATTAAATTAAAAATAAACAACTTGTAATAAATAATTATTTTTGATAAGGAAAATCAGGTTTTGAAAGGGCCCCAAAACCCTTTACAAAGATGACAAGCTACAAGAAAGACTAAAAAGCTAAAACCAATAGCCCAAAAAGCCAAAACGGTGACAAAAGATTAAAAAAAGCAACCCATCAGCACACAAGGAACAAAAAATATCAACACCTAGGCTAAACAAGAAAAAGAGTTAGCAACAACTACAACATTTTTTCCAAGACATTCACAAAGTCCATATTCTCCTCAATGACCTCCTCATGCATCTCCGCAACATCTTTGAGCTCATAAAAAGAAACAACAACCCTCTTCTTAGTCTTACTCCTCATCCTGAGACACAGTATGACCTACACATCCTTTTCCAATGCCGGAGTAGAATCCACATTTTTCTCCACCTGGTTTGAGCAATTAACATCTTCAATTGCTTTCTCCATTTCCCCCAGCTCTAGAGATTTACCTATCCATTTCAAGGCTTTCTCGTTTAAAATGGAAAGACCCTTAGTAGTTGTCTTCAAAGAATTGTTGTTGATGTTAACCACAGTTTTTAAATCCTCTGACAGCTTACCAATTCTATCCTCAATACTAACAACTCTATCCTCTAAAATCTTATTGACCATCATTTCCAAAGAGGAAATCCTCTCCTCATGAGAAACCCCCAAGTGATCAACATCAACAACTAATTTATCTAGCATTACATTCATAGTTTTCACCTTACCTTTTATTTCCCATTCCTTTTGATTGCCTTAGATCATTGCCACAAAGATATCCTCCCAATTTTTAACTTGGATATTGAGCTCCTTCACCTTTGCCTCTAATCTAGCTACCCTGCCAAATATAATTAACAACAAAAACACCCCATTCCCTAATATAGAAATCCTTGAAAGGGGCTGCCCAAAGTTCATCCTTTAAAGGCCCATGCCCAATCCACTAGTCATCCCCCAAAAGGATCCTTCTACCATTTCCCAAAACCCATCTCAAACTAGCAGCCATAGTTGAGCAGGCACAAATCATAAAGTTCCATAGGTCCGACCCCTACGAAGGAAAAAAGTTCTCCCTGAACAAGTCTCTAAACTTATCTAATCCCGTCAAATAATTTGAAGAAAAAATTACTATCCATTCTTTGTCACTCACAAGTAGGTTCCATAACTATTTAGCCATAAGAGAAGAATTGAAATCTTTCAGTTTACGCAACCCTAAGCCACTTTGGGATTTAGATCTACACACCTCCTCCCAAGAAACAAGTGTAACCTTTTCTTATCCTCCACACCAGACCATAAGAACCTTTTTTGAATTCCCTCAATTTTCTCCCAAAATATTCTAGAAATTTGGAAAAAACTTAAGGCATAAACTGGTAGATTTTGGAGTGTGGACTTAATTAACAAAATTTTGCTAGATTGACTAAGCAAGGCACCCTTCCAACCAGCAAGTTTCAAGTTAAAATTATCAATGATACTATTCCAAAAGGAATTAAGAACACTGTTAGAACATAAAGGAAGCCCCAAATAAGTAGAAGGGAGTTCCCCAATACCACATTCAAGAATACTAGCAATCCTCAATTGAAAAAGCTCTGAAGTATTTAGAAAGAAAGAAATACTCATAGTAAAACTTACCTTCTAGCTCGTCATAGCTACATAATTCTAAAGAATAAGACATATAGACTTAGCCATTGCCACAGAAGCCTCCACAAGAATAATGGCGTCATCAACAAATTGTTGATGAGAGCAACATAGCTGGCACAAAGAGGGGTAAGGACCTTTGAAGGCCCCATTAGAAACCGCTTTGAGAAGATACCCGCCCAAAGATTCCACCATAATGATAAATAGAAAGGGAGAGATAGGATCCCCTTGACATAGGCCATGAGAAATTTTAAAAATGGCCAAAGGAGAACCATTAATCAACACCGCAAAAGAGGGAGAGGAGATTAATTGCCACACAAGTTGTAACACCCTGTCTAAAAACCCAAACACCTTGAGGATACTACACAGGAAACTCCAATTCACCCTATCATAGGCTTTGACCAAATCCAGCTTCAAAATAAGACCATGCTTCTTGTTAACTTTCTGAGAGTGAATGTTGTCATGCACCATGATTATAGAGTTCAGAATCTGCCAACTTGGCACAAAACCATTATGTTGTGGATAAATAATCTTGGATAACACCCTTTGCAACCTCCAAGCAAGCACCTTAGAGAAAATATTATAAATAGAATTACAAAGAATAATAGGATTGTAATCACCAAAACACTCAACCCTAGGCTTCTTGGGAATTAACACTATAAAAGTGGAATTCAACTCCTTAAGAAGTTGTCTACTACCAAAAAATTCTGTGCTGGCATTGATAACATCCTTAGAGATAATCTCCCAATAATAGTGAAAAAATAACAAAGGGAACTCATCAGCCTTAGAGATTTATTCCCCTCAAAAGAAAGCATAACCTTCTTGATTTCTTTATCTGAGGGAATGGAAGTCAAGAAACCATTTTCCTCCTCCGACACCAAACTAGGGATAACATTAAGGAAACCTTGTTAGTAGACATGATCTAATGGTCCATCCTCTGAGAGAAGGTCCTCAAGGAAAGACTGAGTCGTAGATCTAATATCATCATCCTCCTCAAACAAAGAAGTATCCACCACAACTTTAGAGATCATGTTAGAAGATCTATGCTTCAGATTTGTGAGATGGAAGAACTGAGTATTTTTATCCCCACTTCAAAGCCAAATAGCTCTTGACCTCTTCTTCTAGAACTCCTCTCTAGCCACAATGTTATGAAAAATGGAAAAAAGAACACTCTCCTCCTGAAGCAATGTAGAATCAGACCCAGAAGCCTACATTTTTTGCTGCACAATATCCAACTTAGACTTCAAAACTGATTTTTCCTCAAAGATGTTTCCAAAAGAGGTCTTATTCCATTGAATCAAATATTTCTTGATAGAAGCCAACTTCTTATCAACTTTATACATAGTAGATCCATCAACATTAATATTCCACCACTGAGCAATCTTAAAACTCAAATCAGGATTACTAGTCCACATCTTCTCAAATATGAAAGGAAAATCCTTTTTACACCCAAAAGGTTCAACATTTAATAAAATAGTGAAAGTGATCTGAACCAAGCTTAGTTAGAGTAGATAGGGAGAAAGCATAAAAGTGCAACCACTCTAAAGAGATGAGAGCCCGATCCAATTTAACCTATATCAGAGCATCCCAAGTATGCCTATTAGACCAAGTGTAGGATGCTCCCCCCAAATCTAGATCCAACTGAAGATTATCATTAATAAAATTCATTAGGTCAAGCTGAGTATCACCAACCACTTGAGATCCCCCAAAATTCTTAGCATCATTCAATGGGGTACTAAAATCCCCCATCACTTGCTAGTTCTAAAAAGAAAACTAAGCCTTAAAAGTATTCAACCTATCCCAAAAACGCTTACGAGAGCTTTTCGTATTAACTGCATAGATATTAAACAAAACCTAGGAAAATTTTTCTCTAAAACAAAAAGAACGAAGTAGCAACATGATTTTCAAATGCAAACAACTCGGTCCCAGCCACCACCTTAGGATTCCAAAATGTTGCCACCCCACTAGAAGCACCATCAGAGTCAACAACTTGACAACCACAATCCTTAAAGAACTTGTTCTTAATCCTATCCACCTTCTCAACACTCATCTTACTTTCCTGAATCAAAATAATATTAGGTCGATGATCTCTTACAATATTTGCAAGATCCTATTTATGAGGATTATTTAATCCTCTAATGTTCAAAGAGAGGATCTTCATAAAAGATTTTGTGAGGGACCATTGAGTCCCATTTCAAGCAGAGTAATTTGTGATCCATCAACAATATCACACTTGCTTACCCTCTCCCTTACTTTCTGCAAAGAAGGCCTTCCTCTACCCCTAGGTTTTGAACCACAATCTAACTTCAAGCGGTTTCTAGTAGCCATCCCCAACCCAAGAGGATTTGGATTTTTCCTACTCTAAGACTTAGAGGTTGAATGAACAGTTATCCAGGGCTCCGCCTCTTGAGAGGCACCATTAGAACAATTAATGATAGAAGAGGTGAGCACCAACTTCTCAGCAATCAAATCCACTAGTGGTTCAACTGAGGATAAGTCCTCTCTCTCCTCCACAGACACCAGTAAAGGGGAAATTGATAAGTCCACCTTAGAAGATAGTAACAGCTCCTCAGAGACCATCTTCAGAGGGGTCACCTTCTCTGACTTAGCTACCACCAAATCCAATGAGTTAGCACCACCCTCCTCCAGTAAATCAATCATCCTCTCAGCCACACATGAATCCTACACCCCAATCTCCTTTGAAGGAGCTTCCTCAACCAAACCAGAAATAGAAGAAAAAATAGATTTATCAAGAGAAGGATCCTTAGACACCACTCCCTCAACAGGCTCAGTAGATCCCTTTTCAAACCCAACATCAATACACTACCCAAACTCCTTCGCAACTTTTGTGTCCTTAAGAGGGACTAAGTTCTTTTTAGGAGGAAACACAAGCTTCAATAAGCACTTCTTCGCCTAGTGCCCCACCTTTTTGCAATTGAAGTAGGAAAAATGGATAGATTCAAACTCAACTTCATGCTCCCACACACCCAGCTTGGAGTTAATCTTTATCATCGATGGAAGATCTATAGTCTAGTCCAGAATCATACAAAGTTAGGCATAAACCAACTTGTGCCTTGAATTAATAAGACTATCAATCAAAAGAAAATGTCCAAAAGTAGACACTATGCCCTTAAAGACCTAATCATCCCAAAATTCAAGAGGGATCCTGGGCAAACAAACCCACACTAGGGTTGAGTCAAAAGAACAAGAGCTTGGGGAGAAGCCTGCCTCCCATTTCTTCAACACCAAAGTAGATTTATCTATAAGACACAGTCCTCCCACCAAAACCTTTAGAAAATCTTCATCACAGGTGAAAGAAAAGGAGAAGAAACCATTTGCAAGAGTTTCTATCTCAACCTGACCTTTCAAAAACCACCAATTTTTTGCTAACATACAAACTATTTCAATATTAGGACGAGGTCCTAGAAACTTGCCAACCAATGATTGCTCCATGGAGAGGATACCTTTATCAATTATGAAATCATACACTGAAACCAAATAGTCAGTTCCCTTAGACAAGTTTACAAAGAATTTGACTGGAGGTGATGAACTTTTATCCTTAAGTCTAACACCGAATAAAGTTGACCATGCCTTTCCATCCACTGAGGACAAATCAAACTTAGCAAGTTTAGAGATGATTGCTGCCTCGGGGGCCATAGCCTTAGACCCCACCTTGTCATAGGAAGTACCACCTTGACCTAGACCACCTAAGGAAGAAATGACATGTGAGATGCCCAACAACAAGGACCAAGTAGGTATCCCATCCAAAGAACCACTGTCAGCCAACTTCCCAACATCAGCTTGACCTTCACCATTAATGCAAGCCCATGTAGCCAGTATCTCCACCTTGTCAAAATTTAAAAATTCCTTACCTTCAACAACACCACCCAACGTCTCTCCCATCACACCCTTTCCCCTACAATTTTTCCTATTACTACCATCTCTACTTGTAATAAATAATTGTTTTAATATATAACAATTCTATATTAATAATGAACCATAGATTTTTGGGTAGGGCTTATAGGCTACTCTTGCACTCTTAGGAATATTTCACCTAAAAGGAGAGAGATAAACCCCACTCAAAAGTCTAGGTGGTTCACTAAAATTATGCAATGTATGATGTTATTTAGATTAAATGGAATGATCTAAGTGTGATTTTAAATGAACTAATTGACTGATTATGAATGCAAAACCTAAGATTTATGCTATGTTGGAAAATACAATGTGATATGCAAACATGAACTAAAGTATGAACAAATGCAAAACAAAAGAGAAGAAGGTTGAATCTGTTGGAATTGTGTGACTCAATCTCATAGGATGAAACCTCTAAAAGAGAAAATTCAATGTGACATACTTTTTTTCTGGCCGACTAGCAGTTGTGTAACCTTGTGAAATGTTCAGGTCGTCGAGACCTTGTTGTTGTCTTGCCGACTAGTGCTATCACTGTGACTCGTTGTGTTCACTGTGACCCTCTGCCGAGTGGGTTGGTCTTGCCGACAGGTTGATGTCTAATGGTTATCAGGGAGACTTGTGGCAACAAAAGTCTTCGGGGAGAGATATGAACATTTGGTATGAAGTCTTATCGACAAGAGATGTCTCACCGATAGTTATACACTTGGAGTCATCGGGGTAACATAAGGGTTCGATAAGAACTCTTGGCGATAGATGTTTGTCTCACCGATGCTTTGGATATTGTCAGTATGACTCCTAGCAAAAGGTGGTCTCGGGGTAACATGGAGGCCTCGGTAAGAACTCTCAGTAATGGATGAAGTCTCACCGACGGTAGGACATTTCAGAGTGATATGGTTGTTTCGGTATGATCTCTTGGCAAATAGTGATAGTATCGCCGATGGGAATGCTAATGTCTAAGTGACTTTGGAACTTCGGTATGACCTCTCGCCGAATAGCGATAGTCTTACCGAATAGCACTACATGTGATGATCATCGGTATGATGTCTCAGCAATATGGTTATGTTTTGCCAACAGCTTCTAAACTCGGTGTAACCTCTTGCCGAAGGTGATGAATCTTGGCGATATCGACGGCCGGGCTTTGTGGCATGAGGGAGACATGGTTAGTGTCTCACTGACATGCGAACACAATTTGAATGCTTTGACTGATTGAAAGACTAACCTACATGGTTTGTCTTCGACCAATCAGAGAAGCAGAATGGGAACCGCTAGCAGTTGGACTGTTGTGGCCATTACTTAGAGGAAGATCAATAGACCAGGGTTGACATGGATATACTCTAAAATTGAAGATGATGTTCGGTTCGACGAATGGTTGGATGAACAGTTTGATGAGTGATCAGTGTGAATTCAATTATGAGAGTATTGTAACTTGAATGTTCTATACAAGGTTGATCATTGTGTATGCTGCTATAATTTGACATCAGAGAGTGAAGCCTATACTTTGTATGTAATTTTGTTTAGTATAATACAAAGGGGTTTGTTCTTGGTGTGGTGGGTTTTCTCTCGTAAGGGTTTTCCCACGTAAATTTGGTGTTCATGTGTGTATGGTCATTTCTTTGTTTCTGTTATTTCTTTCAAGTGTATCTTAATTGGACTGTAATTGAAAATTTAAAAGCACCTCTGCATTCTTCCCTAAGGTTTTGATGTTAGGAGAGTTGTTTCTGCACCTTAGCTTTCCTTATAGAATCAGAGTGCACCTAGGAAGAGAATGGAGAATCTGGAGTGTCTTGAATGCTGGCATAGATCACTAAAAATAACCAATGGGACTCATTTTCCACTGATGGTGAATCAGTCTTGCTTTTGATGAAAACTATTGAAAGTTGGTTTCTGAGTGTCAGGATCCAAAATTTGACAAAATCTTGACTTCTAGTCTTAAGGTAGGAGTCATTCACCACTGATGGCGAATCAATCCACTCCCAAAATTTTGAGAAATTAGGAACCAATCCTGTAGCACCAGATTTGATGTTGTCTGCTTGTCGGGTTGATGAAGTTAATTTTGTAGAAAATAGATAAAATGTCTTCTCCAAGCTTGAAATAGGTTGTAGTTGACTTGAAACACTTTGTTGACTTCTTGTCCACTTTTCAACACCTAATAACTTACATCAAATCTACATACACAAGTCTACAAACACACATGCAAAAGGGGAAAAATGGTTAAGGGTTAGGTTATAGGGATTTTCCTTAGTCAAATCCCACTTTGGTAATCAAACCCTTAATGATGAAATGGAATGGAAGATAATGATAAACAAATAACATGTGAATGCTATCAAATTACCAAACCCTTATTGAAGAAATGTGAAGATATAACAATGGCTGCTCCAAAATACTTGATTAATGCTTGGTTCAATGATGCAAAGTGCTTGGATGATTGAATGAATGTGTGAATAAGTGAACTTGATGAATGTGGGTTAAAATGAGAAGAAATACGCTTATTTATACACACTTATGCCTTAGTAACCTGAGGATACCTAATCATAGGCCGACATAAGGTGATTTTAAATAAAAAACCGAAAGAAAATTTGAAATATTTTGAATTTTGAGCCAAGAGGGACTCATTTGCCACCCATGGCAAATGGATCCCACCTTGGACTTGAAAGTGGGTGTCAGGAATTATGTTACATTTAATGTTTGTCGGGTTTACATTCAAAAACAGACTTAATTAAGCCTTATAAGAGTATAAAGGGGTCAAATAAAGCATAAGAAAGGTGCAAATAGTGAAATTAAGCCTAGAAAAGTGTGAAATCTTGAACTACAAGACTTTACAACACTTCAAAATATGACTTGATAAGTGATGGAAAGGTGATTTTTAGGTGGATTATAATGAAATGAGTCTAGAGAAGTGTAGATATGTTTTACAACACTTCACAACACCTTCACAAGATGCCACAATTTGAATTTTAAGGACCTAATGTGAATGTTCAAGCCACATTGCAACATTAAATCAAAGAAAAATGGACCAAGCATCATGAAGAAAGACGTAAAAGATCATGAAAATGACAAGGGACCATTTTTGTATGGTACATTTATCCCCCACTTTAGTGAGAGGATAAACTTGCTTTAAACTCACACTAAAGTAGCCATGAATATTTAGAAAGAGGTCCCAATGCACTTATGTTAGCAAGATGGAATGAAAATGATCAAGAGGGATGATCAACCCCTAGGATGAAGATCCCATGAAAAACTAGACATAAGAACAAAAGAACACACATGTGAAAGGGAAATTGAATTGAGCTTCAATCATATGTTGGATCTAGTTGTGGATTAGATCTAGGCTGATTGTTTGAAAAAGAGAATGCATACTCACTCTGGGGTGATAGAACTCATGGCGGTCTTCTAGGTGAGAAGACCCAAAAAGGTGAAGTACATATGATAGTTGGCATGTACTTATAAACAAAAAGGTGGCTATGGGGAAATTTGTGCCACTGAATGGGCTTCCCGCTCAACCATATTAAAGGTATACCTCCTAACAACTTTAACAAGGTGCCACAAAGGAAAGTGTCAGATCATGCTTAATGAGACAAGAAAATCTTCGTATGCTTAGAACTCATGAACAAAGAGCAAGGTACCACAGGCATGCAATCTACATTATGCAAGGTGGCAAAAATGAAAAATGCAAAATGTAAAATGTAAAAGATATTCAAAGGAGTCTTTTTAAGTTCACACAAGGTCTGTCACTTAGGGAACATTGTGCTTAATGTCTCCAAGAGAGGACCAATCAAAGAAAAGTACATTAACAACTTAGGGGATGCAGTGTGTCGCATCAAGCCACCAAGAGGAATGCAATATGCTAAGATAGATCACACTTATGAAGGACATCACACCCAATGCCATCCAAAAAGTGATGAACGCATCGCATGAAGTGACAAGGCTGCACTAAGAACCAAAAATGCAAATGGAATGATGTCAATGTATGCCCCCCACTTTAAAGGAATTGCTACATTGCATTCTATGAGCAATTATTTTAAAGTAGTGAAGGGAAAATGAAAAAGAAAAGAAGACATGAGAGCCAACTTGGAAAGCCCCTATGCCAATTCATATGTTTCCAAGTAAGGCTACGTCATCTAAACCAAAAAGAGAACAAAAGAAAGGGAGGGTTTCCCCCCAGAAATGAACACACCAAACACATAAGGGATCTACGGATTTGGGGTCAGTATGTCCGTTGCTGCAATATTTTTATGAAAGAGCTTGGAACTGTTATCATTCCCCAAAGCACATAGAATTGGAATAATGCCACAAAGAGAGTGAAAACAAATGGAAAACAAAGTCTATTTTGGGTCAACATGGAAGAGACATTACAGTCTCAATGCTTTGCATTGTCCCCGAAAGGGAAAGCACAATTGAAAAGAAAAGGAAAGGAAAAAGAAAAGGAAAAGATTTTGGGCCAACATGAAGGAGACATTTCAGTCTCAATGCCTTGTGTCATCCCTAAAAGGAAAACAAAAAAGCTAAAACAAAAAAGGAAAAGGACCTTTTGGGTCAACATGGAAGAGACATAGGGAATCTATATGCTTTGCATCATACCCAAAAGGAGAAACACAAAGGAAAAAATGAAAGAGACAATGGACCTTTTGGGTCAACATGGAAGAGACATAGGGTGTCTCAATGCTTTGCATCATCCCCAAAAGGAGAAACAAAAAAGTAAAAATGAAGGAGACATTTCGGTCTCAATACCTTGCATCATCCCCAAAAGGAGAAACAAAAAAGAAAAAATGAAAGAGACAATGGAACTTTTGGGTCAACATGGAAGAGACATATGGCATCTCAACGCTTTGCGTCATCCCCAAAAGGAGAACACAAAACCAAAAGGACACAACATAGAGAATAATAAAGGTACAAATAGAAGAAGTGCACAAAGAAAGAGAACATCAAACACACAATATGGGGGAACACAATATGCACATAAAATAAAATCCAAACAAAAAGAGAAAACAAAATAAATGCAAAAAGGCTAGTAAGGTGAATGCAAGTCAGCCATATAAAAAATCATCCACCTTCCAATCATGTTCAGTGCATTACAAGGGGGGTTGACTATCCAAAGGAAGAATTACAAGTGTCGAACTAGGGGATGTGCTAGGTTCTTCACTTGGTGGAGAAGGTTTATCATTTAAGCTCACGGTAGATGAAAATAAAGAGTTTAGATCATTATGCACCTCTTCATCTATTTTTGTGATCTCCTCATCATCATCATCATCAAGGTTGATTACAATAGGAGGATGAAGGGTTATTTCTAAGGATGTATCAAAAGTTGTGGTTGTTGGATTGGTTCATTTTATTGTGAGGGCTAGATTATGTTTTCTTGTGGTGGGTCAGGGGAAAGAAGGTGGTCATCTATTTCTTCTATCAAAGGAAGAGGTTGGTTTTCTTTGTTTTCTTCCATTTGAGACTGATGAGAAAGGAGACGACGATGACACCTATGCTCCCTAGCACCACAGTTTCATTTTAGCTTATTTTGAATTTGTTGAGGTGTAAGAGCGGGTTGATCCATCATAGGTTCCTTTTCTTCTAGAGGGGGAATAATGGAAGAAACTAAAGATTGGTCAATCACTTTCTCTTTAGCTTTATACACTTGTTTAATGCAAGGAGGAATGACAGGGATGGTTTCATTTTCTCTTGGTCATTTAAACGATGGAGGGAAAGTGTCTATAGTGAGTTTCTCATGAGGTTGTATTGTTTGTTTAATGTTGGACTCAGGTTGAAGCATGGTTTCATCTAGGATAGGAGTGGAAGTTGATGGGGACATGTTATGAAGAGACAATTCAACTATTTGTTTGGCTTTGAACTTTTGATAGGTAATGAAAAATAAGTCTTTACAGGGGGTGATGGGTTGCATAGGTTCAGGAAAAAAGGCTTCTAAGGAAAAATTACCTTTGGAGGATATTGGATTAAAGCCACTATGGTGTATGGTAAATATTTCATTTCCAGGTGGAAACTTCAAACATTTGTGAACTAATGGGACTGCTTTCGTCAAGTAGAGCCAAGGATGACCCAGTCATAGACAAAATTGGTCTGATTGTGGAATGATAGGAAATGTTACATCCAATGTTTTAGGTCCTATTTGTAGGGGGAGTACAATTGATCCGATCGTAGGGCATTAAAAACTAGTATGTGTCTTAATCCATGTTGTTGGTTTGTTATAATCATCTTGATACAACTCATGTAATACTAAAAACTCTTCTATGATCACATTCTCGCCACAAGTGGGATATATTAATATCCCATTGGTGGGCTTAACATAGATTTTCCTGGCTATGTAAAGAGGACCATCAAGAAGTTTTTTAAGTATATCTTTGGAAGAAAAAGTGATATCAAGAGTTTTGTTTGTTGGGCCCTTATGAGGGATAACGTCTATCACACCCACAAGTTCATCCATAGGAGTAACTTGGGTAACATTTGGAGTAATATCAAGTTGTTCATTATTTGTATCAATGTTCATGACTTGAGGGTTTGAAGGTTCACGAGCCTTGACAAATGAAACATTGTGAATAGGAATGGGATTGGTAAATATTTGTAAATTCTGGTTAGGGGGTGCAAAAAACTTATTTCCTTGATCATTAACACCCACAATGGACAAATGAAAAGAATCAATGAGTTCTTGAACTAAATGTTTGATACACTTACATTGTTCAGTGTCATGTCCATTTTGGCGATGAAAATGACAATAAGCATTGGGTTTAAAGGTGGGTGATAAAGGCTTGGTGGTATCAAGTTGATTAATGGTAGGCAAAGTGAACATTTGTTGCTGGAGTAATTGGTTCATTGTATTATGGAGGGTATCAGGTAAGGGAGTAAATTGTCTCTTCAGGTCCCCATAGGTATAAGGCACCACCACTTTAACAGCTGCCAATTGACTTTGAACAGGTTGGGTTGGTTGTGGAGAAGGTGGATTGAACTATAAAAAGCCTCTATTTGGTTTTCTAAAGTTTTGTACGTTGTTTTGGTTATTTTTCTTAGATTTCTCAGCTCAATTAGAAGTGGAATTTGAATCACGACTTGAGACCGAGTTATGATATTCACAAAGGGTTGTGCATAAATGCACAAATGAAGGAAATTTCATCATAGTTAAATTATCCGGAAGATGGGTGTGCAAGTTTTTTATAAACATCTTTTGTAGATGTAAATCAGGAATTTTGGCATCAACTTGAGCATATAATGACTGATATCGTGAAATGAAGTCACTTGTACGTTTTCCTTAGTATTTTGTCTACAACACATTAAATTAGCCATTGTCCTTTTAGGGTCATATGGACTTGAAAATGACTTATGAAGGCATCCACAAGTTCATTGAATGATTAGATTGAATGATTAGGCATGTTTGGAAACCACTCCAATGCAGTGTCCTTCAAGGTCCTAGGAAAAAGTTTAGCTAATAGCTTATCATCGAGGAAAAAGGCACTACACAAGACTGTATAAGCATTGACATGATTAGTAGGGTCTCCTTTACCTCCATATTTCTCAAACCTAGGCATTTCAATTCCTTGTGGCATCTGTGTGGGGAAGATTTCTAAGGGTAATGGACTACTAGGAACATAATATGTAGGTGGAAAATTTTGACTTTGGCTAACGGTGGAAATTTGTTGTTGCATGGATGATCCAATGTTAAAGAGTTGTGTAATGATGGGATCGGTGTAAGTGGTATGAGGTGGAAGGAAAAATGGTGGAGTGTAGATAATGTTAGGGGAAGTGAAAGGGACATTAAGAGGGGTGAAGGTGGAAGAAGGAATATGTGATGCCACAAAATAACTAGGAATTCTAGTTGGAATTGCGAAAGAAGGAGCCAAATGACTAGCCTGTTGCATAGTTGTTGTAACATGAGGAGTGGTATAAGTTGGTATGGATGTGATGGTTGAAGGAGGCTTGTGAGGTCCTCCTTGGCTCACAACAATGTTTGCTGACTGGGAAGTAGAAGGAACATGTTTATTGTATATCTCAGCTATTATCTTCATAATTTGCAAGCCATCATCACTTTCAATCAAACGATGAAGGTTTTCTATCATAGGTATGGAAGTGGTGTAAATGTTTTCAAGGGATAAATTTTGTTGTAAATGTGCGAAATCCTCATGAATATTAATGATTTTTTCTTGTAGAAGGGAATTGCTTTGTCTCTCAACATTCATTGGATGGAAAGGTGAAGGAATAGTAGTGGTATTGTCCATTCTTGATGCACCATTGTCCATACTAGGAGTAGGAGCTCTTGAGATCCCAAGGTCCACAACGAAAGTGTTATCACAGGAAGCCATGAGTCTAGAACTTCATCTCACTAAAGTATTATCAATGGGCACCAAACACTCATACAAGTACCACAAAAGATGGAGTAAATGTAAATGCAATGTAATCTAGAAGTGCAAAATGCAAATAACAGGTGTAGACATGAAAATTTGGCATAATGCATTTGATTAGGTCATATTCATCCATTCATCAAATAAATAAAGTTTATTTGGTCAATCTCCTAAAGTCATCAATTTAAATTAAATAAATTAACTTGATCCTAACATCACCCTCCTTGATTAAATAAATCAAACCTTTATTTAATTAAGTTTGAAATCACCTTTCATCTCCCTTTGATTTAATTTAAATCCCTAAATCTAAGTCAAATGGGTCAAAGCACCTAATCATCATCTTAACTAGTCTAATCCTGATTAATCTAGTCTAATCACCCATCACATCCTCTAGCTTTTGCCACTTACACAAATAAATCAATTTATTGATTTATTAATTCATTATTTTCTTTCAACTTGGCATAAAAATGGAATATTCCCTCAAGTTTGAATTCAAAAACAAGTTGACACATACATCCAACAAAGCATTTAAGAGGTCTTCCATGTCTCTTACATGTCCCTTTGCAAAGGTCAAGCTCAACATTTAACTCTCAAATTAAAATTTCAAATCTCCCCCTCTTTGGCACATTGACCAAAACGTGCTCATTCCTCAACCTCTCACATGTTGACAAGTGTCGCCTTCCTATTGGTTGGTTTTTAAAACCACATCCTCCATGTTTGGCATTCTTCTATCCTTCTTGGCTATAAATAGAAAGCTCCTCTATTGTTTTAATCCTCCACAATCTTAGGCAACTTGATACACATTCATCTTGCACTTGGTTATCCTCTTACATATTTTATCAATCGGGAGCTTATCAAGGGGTTGGGAAAGGGCTACTTTCCACATCAAAGCATGAGCATCAATCCTCCTATAGAATACTGGTCTGGTCATTAGAATAATGTTGCATTGTGTTTTTCTTTATTTTTTGCATCTTTCCCATTATTCTTGTGTTCAAATGAATTTTATAGGGAACTTTGGGTTTGTTTGTTTCAAATTGACTAACAATTGGTTGTGGTCATTGTTTGATGAAAAAGAAGATCAAGCTCATCATTTAACTCTCAAATTCAAATTTTAAATCTCCCCCTCTTTGGAACATTGACCAAAATGTGCTCATTCCTCAACCTCACATGTTGAAAAATATCTCCTTCCTATTGGTTGGTTTTTAAAACCAAATCCTCCATGTTTGGCATTCTTCTATCCTTCTTGGCTATAAATAGAAATCTCCTCTATTGTTTTAATCCTCCACAACCTTAGGAAACTTGATACACATTCATCTTGAACTTGGTTATCCTCTTACATATTTTATCAATCAGGAGCTTATCAAGGGGTTGGGAAAGGGCTACTTTCCACATCAAAGTAGCACCAATCCTCCTATAGAATTCTGGTTTGGTCATTAGAATAATTATGATATTGCTATCAGGATTCAACCGTGTAGTTTCGAGTCAAACTCATTGACCCATGTTTCATGAGTAGTGGTTCAACAAGAACCCATCTCTCATGATATCGAATGGTCCACTTAGCACTCATTGCATCTAGGTGATGCTCATGAGAGGTGAGCACTGGTCCATCCCGGAGGTCAATGAGTTTGACTCAAACTGCGGTTGAATCTGATAGCAATATCATAATTTGACCCGCTATGGAAAAATACCTCCTACTTATCAATTGATGAGCTAAAGGGGCTCTATTATGAATGGTTCATAAGGCACAACACTTGCTGAAGGTTTTGCAAATGGGGTAACAACTCAAGCGGGCTTAACCTTGGAGAAAACTCCCTGGTTAAGCGCGCTTGAGCTGGAGCAGTACTGGGATGGGTGACCTCCCGGGACGGACTAGTGCTTCACCTCTGTGAGCATCACCTAGATGCAATGAGTGCTAAGTGGACCATTCGATATCATGAGAGATGGGTTCTTGTTGAACCACTACTCATGAAACATGGGTCAATGAGTTTGACTCAAACTACACGGTTGAATCCGATAGCAATATCATAATTTGACCGCTGTGGAAAAATACCTCCTACTTATCAATTGATGAGCTAAAGGGGCTCTATTATGAATGGTTCATAAGGCACAACACTTGCTGAAGGTTTTGCAAATGGGGTAACAACTCAAGCGGGCTTAACCTTGGAAAAACTCCCTGGTTAAGCTTGAGCTGGAGCAGTACTAGGATGGGTGACCTCCCGGGATGGACCAGTGCTTCACCTCTGTGAGCATCACCTAGATGCAATGAGTGCTAAGTGGACCATTCGATATCATGAGATGGGTTCTTGTTGAACCACTACTCATGAAACATGGGTCAATGAGTTTGACTCGAAACTACACGGTTGAATCCTGATAGCAATATCATAATTTGACACGCTGTGGAAAAATACCTCCTACTTATCAATTGATGAGCTAAAGGGGGCTCTATTATGAATGGTTCATAAGGCACAACACTTGCTGAAGGTTTTGCAAATGGGGTAACAACTCAAGCGGGCTTAACCTTGGAGAAAACTCCCTGGTTAAGCGCGCTTGAGCTGGAGCAGTACTGGGATGGGTGACCTCCCGGGACGGACCAGTGCTTCACCTCTGTGAGCATCACCTAGATGCAATGAGTGATAAGTGGACCATTCGATATCATGAGAGATGGGTTCTTGTTGAACCACTACTCATGAAACATGGGTCAATGAGTTTGACTCGAAACTACACGGTTGAATCCTGATAGCAATATCATAATTTGACCGCTGTGGAAAAATACCTCCTACTTATCAATTGATGAGCTAAAGGGGCTCTATTATGAATGGTTAATAAGGCACAACACTTGCTGAAGGTTTTGCAAATGGGGTAACAACTCAAGCGGGCTTAACCTTGGAGAAAACTCCCTGGTTAAGCGCGCTTGAGCTGGAGCAGTACTGGGATGGGTGACCTCCCGGGACGGACCAGTGCTTCACCTCTGTGAGCATCACCTAGATGCAATGAGTGCTAAGTGGACCATTCGATATCATGAGAGATGGGTTCTTGTTGAACCACTACTCATGAAACATGGGTCAATGAGTTTGACTCGAAACTACACGGTTGAATCCTGATAGCAATATCATAATTTGACCGCTGTGGAAAAATACCTCCTACTTATCAATTGATGAGCTAAAGGGGCTCTATTATGAATGGTTCATAAGGCACAACACTTGCTGAAGGTTTTGCAAATGGGGTAACAACTCAAGCGGGCTTAACCTTGGAGAAAACTCCCTGGTTAAGCGCGGAGCTGGAGCAGTACTGGGATGGGTGACCTCCCGGGACGGACCAGTGCTTCACCTCTGTGAGCATCACCTAGATGCAATGAGTGCTAAGTGGACCATTCGATATCATGAGAGATGGGTTTTGTTGAACCACTACTCATGAAACATGGGTCAATGAGTTTGACTCGAAACTACACGGTTGAATCCTGATAGCAATATCATAATTTGACCCGCTGTCCTACTTATCAATTGATGAGCTAAAGGGGCTCTATTATGAATGGTTCATAAGGCACAACACTTGCTGAAGGTTTTGCAAATGGGGTAACAACTCAAGTGGGCTTAACCTTGGAGAAAACTCCCTGGTTAAGCGCCCTTGAGTTGGAGCAGTACTGGGATGGGTGACCTCCCAGGACGGACCAGTGCTTCACCTCTGTGAGCATCACCTACATGCAATGAGTGCTAAGTGGACCATTCGATATCATGAGAGATGGATTCTTGTTGAACCACTACTCATGAAACATGGGCCAATGAGTTTGACTCGAAACTACACGGTTGAATCTTGATAGCAATATCATAATTTGACCCGCTGTGGAAAAATACCTCCTACTTATCATTAGAATAATGTTGTATTGTGTTTTGCTTGATTTTTTGCATCTTTCCCATTATTCTTGTGTTCAAATGAATTTTATAGGGAACCTTGGGTTTGTTTGTTTCAAATTGACTAACAATTGGTTGTGGTCATTGTTTGATGAAAAAGTAGATTTTGGGGTTCACAAAATGGCACCCACCACGTAAATCTGCAACTGAGGGGTTTTTCATAAAGAATCGATTGACATCAGAATTGGGCATTGGGATCGAGCAAAATTAAGCAGATTGGAGTTCGACAATTGCACTAAAACTTGAAAGAAAAGCATTTCTTAATGCTTATTAGAGCCTAGAGCTGCCTTTTTTTGCTTTCGTTTTCTATTTTAAGCCAATTAGATCATTTGGATTTAACAACTGAACAAAACAACTTCAAACATTTCATCTTGGTGTTATAAAATGAATTGATGACTACTTTAGGGTCTAAAATGAACATGTGTTTTTCATGTTTCATAATCTTTTATGCAAAGTAATCTCATTTAAAAGGGTGTATGCACTTCTCTTGTGCTTCATGGCAATCTTGAGAATCAAAAGTCTTTTTGATGACATAATTTGCATAAAATATTGCCTCCACACTTCATTTTGGGAAATAAAATTGAACAAAGCTTGCGAGTGTGAGTTAGGTATATCATGTGTGTTTTCCCTTTGCTTCTAAACGAAGGTTGATTGAACTGCAAATGTGCTTGCTCGTTGTTGTTTACCTTTAGAGGGGCCTATCTAAGAGACACATCCTAAAGGAGAACTCAAGGTGACTCCAACTAGTTTTTCATTCGGGCTGGTATATAAATGGATAAGACTAAACTGTCAAGTCCTCATGGTATGTAGGCCTTAGCCATACAGTGTCTTTCAGAATGGGGTACTACTGTTAAAAGTATGAGAGCCTCTAGTAGGATTGATTAAATCCTTTAGTGGCTTACGGGACGCTCGCAAGGTGCCATGTCCCCAATATCCCATCATTAAGAACCTTGTTTGTACTAGCCATCCAGTCCATCCAACGAGTTTATCAAAGTGGTGCATTGGAACTTAGATTCTAAGAAGTTACTTGTCATGCCTGATCTTGGTTAAAATAAAGAGGTTAAGACTTCATTCTTAACATAACTTTATATTTTTTCCTTGGTTGCATGCAAAATCATCTCTTCTACTATGAAGGGCATGAGGCAAGCCCACCAAGAAAAACATACCAATTGAGCTAGGATGTTATATTGCTTGTGAGTTAGTTTGAAAACACAGTGGTTGGATTCAAAACATCAAAACCAACATTCAACAAATCATTATAATTTCAAACCCTTTGTAAGGTTCAAATATCTTTGAAAAGTCCATGTGTTATTGCTTGTCCCTAGTGGTTCTTATCCCTAGAAGGCTTCTAAACACTAAGCCCTATATCTTGATTTGTTCATTCCAAAGTCAACAATAGGAAACTATGCTCTTGAAAACTTGATTTTAACATAATGGACCTTGTGGAATGAAATGGAATTGAGACATAGACATTTAGTTTGAAAACTAAGCAAGAAGTGTGTTTGTGGTAAAAGCAAGTCATTAACCAAGATTAACTCAAATTGATCCCCACACATGTGCTTGTTTATCTTTTTATTGTCTTTCAAGCAAACATTGGTCTTTTGGTTTGAATTACTCTTAGAGAAAAGCATGTTCTTCACTATCTTGGCCTAGTAATCAAGTCCTTCTTAGGTTCATTTAGGATTAAATCAAACACTTCATCCATCTCAAACATTTATCATCCCATTACCCAAACAACTTTAGAGATTTGAAAACATCATTGTCTAGACTAGGGTACATCCTTAAACAAAATCAAAATCATTTGTTTAGTTAGGTGTGTGGGGATGCATACTTTCTCATACATTTAATTAAATTAGCAATCCTTTGAACAAATTCATCCTAAGATCACATCTAACATCTTAGGGTTTACAAGTTCATTATCCAAATCCAATCAAACCAATCAAAATCAAACCCTAAGCCTAGCATTGATCCAAAGTCCCTAAATGTTCAACATCCATATCATTCACCCCTTTCATCATTCATCTCATCATTGGTCCTAAACACCTTAGAGGTCAACAAGGTCAAAACACAAGAAGAACATGGAATATAAACTTGATCCATACATCATGAGAAGTCTAAACCAACCAAACTCTCAAAGCCTTACAATGCCGATTGATTATCAACATTCACATTTATACAATCCGTACGTGGGATTGTTCTCTACTACAAACCTTAATGGTACAAATGTGAGTATTCCTCATCAAAATTTTGGAACACCTTTCCTGATGGTAGATTTAAATCCAAGTCCAAACCTACAAATCTATCAACCGAACAATCAATGCATGATCCTTCAAACAAACATCATCCCATCAAATCCCAACATGCCAAATGTGAATGTACCAAGTACAACTTTACAAAACATGAACATTTTGAATCCAAACTTGGTAAACTTTGGGATGGATATGTTTGCAAATCATATGAATATTGTTCAAAGTCCAAACAAGATGTTAACGACTCTGTGTATTAATCCAAGTCAAGGTAGCACCATGCAAAATCAAAGTTACCTAAATCAAGGAAATGTGATCCCCAACATCAATAATATTCAATTTCAACCTATCATGCCAAATCTAAACATCATCCCAAATCAAAACATTGTCCAAAATCAATTGATCCAAGGCAATCCATCAAACATCAAATCATTGCGTCAAATCCTCCAAGTATACCATTGATATCACAAAAATAGATGGTATCCAATCAAACAACAACGTTGATCCCAAAAAATCAAAACACGATCTCCCAAGGACCTATCACCTCAATCATTCCAACCATCACTATCACTTCAATCATTCCAACCACCACTCTCACACCCATCACATCTCAACCCCTCACCATGATCGCTCCAAGCGTATCTCAACCACTTGTCACTACAACCAACACAATTCTAAATCTTCTACCACTACCACCAAAACCAAATGCAACAAGACATTATACCATTGTGCTAAAAGCTCACTAGGCCTACCAAAAGGCCATCCAACAATATCTAGCCACACAACAAGAAGCACAAGCCCAGGCTCAAGTGCAAGCACAAGCTCAAGCCCAATACCAAGCCCAACAAGCAAATGTTGTTTAAAATCCCAACAAAATGTTAACGAATCCATGTATCGATCCAAGTCAACGATCACATAATCAAGACCTATCCATCAATGAACACATGGAAGATGTTTCTACCTCATCCAAAGATCAAATCAACATACATCAAGAGTCACTTTTTGATCATGATAAAAATCCTTCAACAATATCTGACAATGATCCATTTCAAGGAGTGTTAACATTATTTGATCATGTAATCAACAATCCATTGACAAATGATCATGTTGAAAATGTCTCTACATCACCTAATAAGTTAGAGGACATATCTCAAAAATTTATTCCAAAGAATGATCAACATCTCCCACCAAAGTCTAGCAATGGTCCTTTCCAAGACATATTGACATCCTTCGACCTCATGGTTGTAGATATTGAAGGAATCTTCAACTCAACATTTGATCCAAGTTCACTAAAAAATGAAGAGGATATTGAGCCAATTCCCATGCCTAATGATGACATCCAAGAACCTTTTATAAGTAATCCATCCTTTGAAACAGACACATGTCAAGAACTTGATCCAAAGCATGTCGAAAACAATTATGAAATTAATCAAGATCAAGAATTTGTATCTCCAAGATACTATAATGATCTAATGGAAACTCTCCTATCTATACAAGATGTCACAAATGATGATCATGTCCATATAACACATATTCCTCCATCTACCCATGAGATGTTTTCTTTGGATGGACACGTAGATGATCTTCATTCAGAACATGATTCTTTTACTCCTGGCATTATTACACAAAAAGAGCAGGTTATCGATTCCTATAGTCAAACTGAGTTGTCAACATCAAGGTCAAATATATGCCAAATTCAGACTGAGGACATCATGAATAAAGATATCCAACAGTATCCACTCAAGGAAACAAGTCAAATAGAACAAGATATTCTAGAGTTAGCAAAGCAACAAATGGAAATAACGTCATCTACAATGATCATTGATCAGAGAATGCATTCTAAACAAGAGCTCTCAGGACAAGAAGAATCAAAGCATGAAGTTGCTACTACCACCATACTGGGGGCAACTATGTCTCAAGCAAACTTCAACATAGGGAGAATGAAGAGTCCTTCTAATGAAACTAGTGTCAATACTACAACCAACCACATCATGAATCTTCATCTACCCATCACCCCATCCACGAATTGGGACCAACATCAAATGAAGGATGTGAATCAAAGAACTAACAACGTTATCAAAGAAAAAAAAGATGAGAAGCATGAAGGAAAAATCAAATACAAGTGGATACCTAAGAATACAAAGAAATATTATCCCTATCGAACTCCATTAGTCAAAGAAACTATGGGGAAAAATAAAAAAGGGAAAAGTGTCCATCAAAGATGTCCACAAAAGCAAAAGTAGGCTTTTCAAGTGACATACAAAGTGTATCAAGCAGATGGTCCTAATTCCACTCACACTTCTATATCCACCCATCTTTGCTCATCTTCCCAAGTTTGGAGAGTCAAAGGTTCCAAACTATTAGCCAATCCATCTTTCATTCCTAAACACACTCCATCCACACTTCCACGCATGATATCCAATTCTCACATTGACTAGGTATTGGTAGCCACCCTTTATCATAAGGATTTAGAAGGCACTCTATTATGATGTGCGCACAGAGACAAAGTTAACTCTAGTATCGACGAAGCAAATGAGGAATCTCAAAAGTTGTATTCAAGTGCATGTATCTTAGCAAAGCAACTTCTTCAAGTAGGCTATCGATGGAACATCATGATAGAAGAATCTACATTGACACCACCAAGTGGTTCAACATGAGCTTAAAATCTTTCATAGAAAAATATAAAAAAATAAAAAAATATGAAAAAAAAAGGGATTGAAAATAGTAAAGAAAAAAAATTGTCCTCAAGTGAAAACTGCATGGGTGGTGCTTTGGGCAGGTACCATGATTAATGTTGGAAATGTGTGCCTCAATCCCATAGGCTGAAACCTCTAAGAGAGAAAAGTCGCTGTGACATTATTCATGTCTAGCCGACTAGCTGCTCTAAATCTTTTTGAAATGTTCATGTCACCAAGACAGAGTTGATGTCTTGCTAAATGAAGTATATCATTGTGACTTATTGTGTTTGGTGTGACCTTTTGTTGAGTGGAGACCTCTAGCCAACAAAATGCTCTTATCGGGCGTCGGGGAGACCCATAGTGACCAGGGGGCTTCGGGGTGACTTGAACACTTGGGAAGAAGTCCCAGCGACTGAAGAATGTCTCACTGATAGCATATGGCCATTGAGGTAACACAAGGGTCTCGGGAAGAAGTCTCTGCAATGAAGAGAGGTCTCACTGACGGGGAAAATCTTGGAGTCATCGGTGTAACACACTTGCTTTGATATGAAGTCTTACCGATGTGTGGTGTCTCGCCGAATGATTTCATCAGTGTAACATGTGACTTTGATAAGAATTCTCAGCGAAAGCAATAAGTCTCACCGACTATTGGATGCTTCGAAATAACATGAGAGCTCGATGTGATGTCTTGGTGAAAGATGATAGTCTCGCCAATGTAAATTCTACTGTCTATGTGACTTTGGAGCTTCGGTATGATGTCTCACCAAAAGTGATAAGTCTTGCCGACTGTTGAACATCTCGGTAAAACATAAAGGCTCACTATGAGGTCTTGGCGACATGGTGAAGTCTTAGTGATAAATCTCTAGACTTGATGTAACATCTTGGCAATAAGGATGACTCTTGGCGAAATCGATGGTGAAGTCTTTGGGCATCGGGGAGACACTTCTTGTGTCTCACCGACATGCCAACATAGGTTGATCGCTGTGACTGAGAGGAGACCATCCTATGTGGTGAATCAATGGAAAATCAGAGGAGCCAAATGGGAACCGTTGGAAGAAAGTTCATTGTGGTAGTTTTGAGAGGAAGCTCGACAAACAGGAACAACATGAATATAGTTTGGAGTAGCAGATGAAGTCTGGTTCGATGAATCAACAGATTGCTGTGTGATTGTATGATTAGTGGATGAATTCTATTCTATGAAGACTATAACATGAATGTTCTATATCAAGCTTGTTAATGGTGAATGCTGCTGTAAACTGACATCAGAAAGATAAGTCAGATTTCTGTATGTAATCTCCATTACTGTAATACAAAGTGACTTCTCTTGGTGTGGTGGGTTTTTCTCCCATAAGGGTTTTCCCACGTATATTTGGTGTTCATATGTGTTTGTCAAATACTTTGTTTCTGTTATCTCTTTCATGTGAATCTTAATTGGACTATAATTGTAACATTTAAAAGAGTCTCTGGATTCTTCCCTGAGGTTTTTGATGTTTAGAGAGTTGCTTCCGCATCTAGCTTTCCTTACAATGAAAACCTGGCAAACAAGTGTCATGTGTAGAATCAAGCATTTGTGTGAATTATTTCAAATGAAAGTATCTTATCCCATCCATAATAAATCCAACATTTCATCCATCTTATCCATAATAAATCCATTCATCCATGAACCATTTATCCAATCCATCTTTATCCATCTGTATCCATAGTCTGAGTCATCTTGATCTTGACAAATTTTGGTGCACACTTTACACTTGCTTATGGTAAACATCTTGACATGGGTCATTTTCACTTATCCTATCCTATCCAATATTATCTGAGCCATGAAACATTATCCAAATGAACATTCTTTATCTGAACATCTTATCTTATTGCAAGATAATCCTTGGCATCTTTTTCATGCTTGCCATATCCATCCATCCATACACCTATCCAGGCATCCATCCATGACATTCCATACATTGCTAGACACTAGGGGAAGATATGTACATCTTGCTTTGGGAATAAATCTTGATCTATATCCTCCAGCTTATGTGGTGATCCAAACATTGGCAAACGTGAAATCAAATTGGTCCACCACTTGTGAGCAAAATTCTAAATCACTAGCCCATGGCATATTTTGGTGAGAAGACATTCCTTATCAATCTTCATCTTTCATCAAACATCAATCTAAATAGTCATTATCATTATCATATAACACACAATTCAAACATCACATCCAATCATTTGAAATAACTTTTGTTCCAAATCAAGCTTTATTATCTTGATCAATCAAATCCAATCAATCTATCATCATCCTGGGATATCCTTCCCAATCCTTGTGTTTCTCAACATTATCCTTGCATTGTTGTGTATCCTCAACAATGTTATCATCATCAATCTATCATCATCTTGGGATATCCATCCCAATCCTTGTGTTGCTTAACACTATCCTTGCATTGTTATGCATCCTCAACAATGTTATCATCATCAGTCCTGATCAATCAAATCCTTGCATTGTTGTGTATCCTCAACAATGTTATCATCATCATCAATCCATCAATTTGATCAGCCAACCTTAGCTTGGTCTTCAACAAAATCCCAAACAGAGAACTGATATCGTCACACATGTCCATATCCAAAACGTCAAAATCATGTGAAAAATCCAAAAACATCCAAAACATAAAAAATTCCAAAAACATTCACAAAAGTCAAAAAATGTCGAAAACATGGAATCCAAACTATGTCATCTCTAAGCTTAAATGTAGGCAAGGCTAATCTTTGATCAGCCCCTGAGACACAAAATCCAAAAACATTAAAAAAAACATCAAAATCCAAAAAGATTCAAAAAACAAAAAATCCAGAAACATTCATAAAATCTAAAAAAACCCCCAAAACATTTGAAAAATAAAAAATCAAAACATTTGTAAAAATCTTGAAAAATACCAAAAACAACATCAAAACATTCCAAAAACATCAAAAACATCCAAATATTTGAAAAAATCCATCCGTCTCATTTCACTTTCACTCAAAATAATCAATCATCCATAATAAACTGATCGTCACCTTCATCCTTTGGCAACACAAACAGAAACAATCACAACAATCAGCAAACAAAAACTTCAAACACAAAATCAAAATCAGAACAACAAACCTTTAAATGCAAAATCAAACTCTTGATCATTTTCAAACATGTCAATCGACCTTGTATCAATAGCCTTTCAAACAAACCTATCAACTTGCCACCATCCACTAACATGTCCTAGGATATATCCTTCCTACAATGGGCATTATCTTTTGGAAAAACACTTTGGATAAACAAAATGACATGCCACCATCCACTAACATGTTGTAGGATGTATCCTTCCTACAATGGGCATTATCTTTTGGCAATAGTTTCGGTTCTTATCCTAAAACAAAACACATCCCTTTGGCTCAAGGTATGAAGAACATTGGCTTGTTTGCATACTTAATATTTTCTTTTGATTTATCTTATTGTGCTGATTCCAAGGACCTCTCAATGATATCCGAACAAAGGATTTAGAGAGATAGGAATGGGGCAACGATCATTATCCTTTTGTCTACTGTGCTTGTTGGACATTCTTGTAATAGAACTTGGAGACTACTTGTTTTGTTAGGTATGTCCTAGCAATGTTTTCGTATGTCAAGTGTGAATAAGAATACTCCTATCTGTTTGTCGATTCAAAGTCCATCGCACTAGGCACAACACCATCTTGGTTCTTTATACCTTGATGCATCATATCTATGTGTATTATCAAACATGAGGTAAGTAGCCCTTTTAAAGTCCCAATCCTTGATAAGCGAATCATCATCTATCATCATCATCATCATCATCATCTCTAATAAAGTCTCGTCAGACCATGGACTTGTTGGATCCTCTTGCCATCATCTCATTTCTTCTTTCTTCTCTCCATGCTAACATAACATCACCAATGCATCCATCTTGCATCCATTTTGCATCCACAAACCATCAGCATTCTGCATATCATCCCACATGATGCATGTTCATCATCATAGTATAGATATGTTAGTCTAAGCATCTCATAAAATCATACATTTTCATAAAACATCCATTGCATAATCATAGCATATCACATTATCCATCTCATCCATCTCACATGCATTGCATTATCGTCATTTAAGTTGTTTAGGATAATATAGATTGGTTATTCTAAGCATCTTAAAACCATCTCATTTGAATCATCATCATAACCATCCATTTTGAACCTCTTTATCTTGAGATCAACCCTCAAATTGAATCTTTTCACTCGATCTCTTGAGGGGGTAATGTACTAGTGTACTTCTTTCCACTGGGGCATTCGAAAAAATAAGATTTTTTTTTAATTTTGATCATGGAAAGTTTATTCTTTGAACCAACACAGCAAGTACATTGCTTCAAAGAGGGGAAAAATGTACACATACAAAATTGGCATAATGCATTTGATTAGGTCATATTCATCAATTCATCAAATAAATAAAGTTTATTTGGTCAATCTCCTAAAGTCATCAATTTAAATTAAATAAATGAACTTGATCCTAACATCACCCTCCTTGATTAAATAAATCAAACCTTTATTTAATTAAGTCTGAAATCACCTTTCATCTCCTTTTGATTTAATTTAAATTCCTAAATTTAAGTCAAATTGGTCAAAGCACCTAATCATCATCTTAACTAATCTAATCCTAATTAATCTAATCTAATCACCCATCACATCCTCTAGCTTTTCCCACTTGCACAAATAAATCAATTTATCATTTTCTTTCAACTTGGCATAAAAATGGAATATTCCCTCAAGTTTGAATTCAAAAACAAGTTGACACGTGCATCCAACAAAGAATTTAAGAGGTCTTCCATGTCTCTTACATGTCCCTTTGCAAAGGTCACACTCAACATTTAACTCTGAAATTCAAATTTCAAAGCTCCCCTTCTTTGGCACATTGACCAAAATGTGCTCATTCCTCAACCTCTCACATGTTGACAAGTGTCTCCTTCCTATTGGTTGGTTTCTAAAACCACATCCTCCATGTTTGGAATTCTTCTATCCTTCTTGGCTATAAATAGAAAGCTCCTCTATTGTTTTAATCCTCCACAATCTTTGGCAACTTGATACACATTCATCTTGCACTTGGTTATCCTCTTACATATTTTATCAATTAGGAGCTTATCAAGGGGTTGGGAAAGGGCCACTTTCCACATCAAAGTAGCACCAATCCTCCTATAGAATGCTGGTTTGGTCATTAGAATAATGTTGCATTGTGTTTTGCTTGATTTTTTGCATCTTTCCCATTATTCTTGTGTTCAAATGAATTTTATAGGGAACCTTGGGTTTGTTTATTTCAAATTGACTAACAATTTGTTGTGGTCATTGTTTGATGAAAAAGAATATTTTGGGGTTCACAACAGGAATTCTGCAAACTGAAATAGATGAATAATAATAGAGAACATAAATGTAGTAAATGCCCAGAAAGATGCCTGAAAATGTAGTCTAAAATGTGCAAGTGGAATGATTTTCCCAGGGTGGCGAATGAGTCCAACTATGAGATTTTTTTTGTGTTTTTTAGAAAATTTAAAGCATTTTAAATTCTTTTTAGATGCTAATGAAGGATGCATATACAATTTTCTAGTTTTTTCAATGATATTGTATGCAAAAATGAAGTCTAAATGAGTCTTTCACTAATGTAAATGCATAAACCCTAGGATGCAAAAACAAAACCTAATTGAATGTTGATGCAAATGAAGTCTAGGATACAAGATGCAATGAAAATAAAAAATATAAAGTGCTCAATATGCAGGTTCACCAAAATGAACCATAGATTTTTGGGTAGGGCTTATAGGCTACTCTTGCACTCTTAGGAATGTTTCACCTAAAAGGAGAGAGATAATCCCCACTCAAAAGTCTAGGTGGTTCATTCAAATTATGCAATGTATGATGTTATTTAGACTAAATGGACTGATCTAACTGCAATTAAATGAACTAATTGACTGATTATGAATGCAAAACCTAAGATTTATGCTATGTTGGAAAACACAATGTGATATGCAAACATGAACTAAAGTATGAACAAATCCAAAACATAAGAGAAGAAGGTTGAAACAGAGTGCAACTGAGTAGAGAATGGAGAATCTAGAGTGTCTTGAATGTTGGCAGAGATCACTGAAAATCACTAGTGGGCCTCATTTGCAACTAATGGCAAATCAGTCCTACTTCTGATGAAAACTATTGAAAGTTGGTTTCTGAGTGTTGGGAATCAAAATCTGACAAAATTTGGATTTCCAGCCTTAATGGGACTCATTCACCACTAATGGTGAATCAATCCACTCCCAAAATTCTAAGAAATCAGGAACCAATCCTGTAGCACCAGATTTGAGGTTGTCTGCTTGTCAGGTTGATGAAGTTAATTATATAGAAAATAGACAAAATGTCTTCTCCAAGCTTGAAATAGGTTGTAGTTGACTTGAAACACTTTGTTGACTTCTTGTCCACTTTTCAACACCTAATAGGTTGTGAAATCTGCATACACAAGTCTACAAATACACATGCAAAAGGGGGAAAATGGTTAAGGGTTAGGTTATAGGGATTTTCCTTGGTCAAATCCCTCTTTGGTAATCAAACCATTAATGAAGAAATGGAATGGAAGAGAATGATAAACAAATAACATGCAAATGCTATCAACTTACCAAACCCTTAATGAAGAAATCTGAAGATATAACAATGACTACTCCAAAATACTTGATTAATGCTTGATTAAATGATGCAGAGTGCTTGGATGCTTGAATGAATGTGTGGATAAGTGAAATTGATGAATGGGGGTTAAAATGAGAAGACATACACTTATTTATACACACTTGTGCCTTAGTAACCCAAAGATACCTCATCATAGGTTGACATAATGTGATTTTAAATGAAAACCCAAAAGAAATTTGGAAATATTTTGAATTTTGAGCCAATAGGGACTCATTTGCCACCCATGGTGAATGGGTCCAACCTTGGACTTGAAACTGGGTGTCGGGAATTGTGTTGCATTTAATGTTGTTTGTCAAGTTTACATTCAAAAACATACTTAATTAATCCTTATAAGAGTATAAAGGGGTCAAATAAAGCATAAGAAAGGTGTAAATAGTGAAATTAAGTCTAGAAAAGTGTGAAATCTTGTTACAAGACTTTACAACACTTCAAAATAGGACTTGATAAGTGATGAAAAGGTGATTTTTAGGTGAATTGTAATGAATAGAGTTTGGAAAAGTGTAGAGATGTTTTGCAATACTTGACAACACCTTCACAAGATGCCATAAGTTGAATTTTAAGGACCTACTGTGAATGTTCAAGCCACATTGCAACATTAAATCAAAACAAAATGGACCAAACATCGTGAAGAAAGGCCTAAAAGACCATTAAAATGACAAGGGGCCATCTTTCTACGGTACAAATAATAAGAGAAGAAACATTTCCAACATGTAATATCTAACTTTTAATGATTTTTAGCATATATTATATTTATTTTATTTAGAAAATTTATTTAACATATAATAATTCGTAATATAATATTTATTAAATATGTTATTTATTTAAAAGTTAGTGATAAAAATTAGGTTTATAGTTATGGATAGTGTTACAATCATAGTTAGGGTTAGAGATAAGTTTAGGGTTAGGGATAGAATTAGAGTTAGGGTATGCGTTAAAGGTTAGGGTTAGATATTAAAATAACTACTTAACAATACTAAAACACTATAATTAACAAAACTTATATTTATTTTATCAAATCTAAAAAATAATAATTACAATACTATTAAGGCAAGTACTAGCCACTATGTGACACTTGCTTCATTATATGAGGGTCAATAAATCAACCTCTATTTCTCTCTAAGATAGAGAATCTATTATTGAAATATGTAGCATGTTCTTCCCATAAATCATGATAGATTTTTTTTATTTTATGACAAAAGGTTTTGCTATAAACCAAATAAATTTACTCACTAATGAATAAAATATGGGTTCCACTCAAGAAGATAATATTATAGAAAAGCAAAATAAAATGGAGAAAAAATAAGATTATGAAATACATAAAAAAACCTTTTAAAGTAGTTAATAATTTTGACTAGTTCAATTATGTAAATTTTATTATTAAGAATACATTTAACCTAGTAAACATATACCACATTTCCCACACCATATAATATAAAACATCAACTTATTTAGGAAATTATAATATAAACCATATTTTTTCTATTTTAAATAATTATATATATTTGAGAGATTATTCACTTATTTTTAATTTTTTTAAATTAGTATATTGTATTTTAAACATGATTAAGACATAATTTAAAAGTAAACTTTTTTAAAATTTAAATGAAAAAATTACTTATAATTTTGAATATCATTTTAATATATATCCTAAGGAACTAGATATATTAAAGTAATATATTATTTATTTTCATATGTACTAAATATTTATTTTATTTTATATTATTTACTTAATTTTTATTGAAGAGATATATTTTTAAAAATAAATATAGAAAATTATTTTTTCTTAATTAATAAGATATCACAAATGTCATATTTATTATTAAATATTAATAATTTCATGTTTAAATGGGTATCAAACTCAAGTTAAGATAAAATAGCCTAACTAAAAATGACAGACATTATTTTAAATTTTTATTTAAGAACTATTTTTTTTTCCAAAGTAATAAAACAAATAATAGAATACATTTTCAAATATTCTAATTTCAATGCATATTGATCTACTTATCAATTATCTTTATTATTATTTTTTAATTTTTCATTTTAACACAACTAATATTACATTTATTATGAAATAGCATCACTAAAATAATATTTATTATTAAATATTACTAAGTTGATTTACACATAGATGCCAAATTTAAATTAATTATTTTTTAACACATAAATTCCATTACAATCTATCTCCTACTATCCTTATATTTACACATTTTGACATAATAAAAATACTAGGTTTAAAATCTCACCATAGATGTAATAAAATACAGTTAATTTAGTAATTTGCACCTCCTAATTGGAGAGTAGTATGAGTACTAGTTGAATCTTCTGATGGATAATGGTGAACCATCTCAATTAAATCTCCATTTGAAGTTTTTTTGTTGGCATCTGCTTGAAGGAAGAAGTTGTTGGAGTATTGCAATGCATTTGTAATTTTTGCACTCTCAATTTGTGCAATCTATGAATTCAAAAAATAAAAATTAGAATTAAATAATTAATCAATTATGCATCAAAGGAATCATAGCACATGTACACAAATAGTACCTTGTCACGCAGGAGTTGATTATGAGATAATAAAAGTCTCTCCTATAAAAACAATATTTAATATATTTTAAGAATTAGATTACACTATTTTAAATTTAACTCAACTAAATCTATAGCAATATAAGCATATTGAAAAATTATGAAAATATATAATAAAGTAAATTGGTCTTCAAATTATGTTTTCAAAAAATATAGTTTGATAAAGATGTATCTTACCCTTTGTTGAATTGTTGCAATCTCTTGAAGAATCATATTATCCTTATGTTTTGAAATCATATGGTACAAAAAATATTAGTAAGTTGTGTCTCTCTAAAATCTTTAATTTTTATTTATTATAGTTTATATTCTATTATATACAAAATTAGATTCTACATTATTTTTATTACCTTATGATATCGTATTCTATCAAGTCCTTGTTCAAGATAAATCTCAAGATGTTTAAGTTGCTTGATGTCTAGAGAAGAAATATTTTCTCCTTCTAAATTCCTGCTTATTATTCAAAAAAGAATTCAATAAGTAGAAAATATAAATATGAGGTAAAAATAAATTAAATTTATAATTTAAAATTTCATATTTTTTTTTACCATAGATTAAAAATAATAATAAGAATTAAAAGAAAAAAATAAACCTCTTTTCATTCATTAAAGTATCAACTTGATGTCTTAACCTTGTTACTTCCAACTTCCAATGTTGAATCCATTAAAAAGTGATAGTTAGTTAAATTCACATAACATATGCATATAATCAAAATTATATATATGAAATTTACAAAGTTGAAAATAAGAATACCTCTATGTTTGAATTTGAATTTGTTTCACATTCTTTCCCCTTTGAATGAATCTTCTTGTATCTCTCAATTGTTCTGCTAAGACTTTTCATTAAATGTAAAATGATATTAGAAAACAATAGTTTATGTAAATTTTCTTATTTGTATAAAATAGTTTTCTATTTTATCAAAATTATAAGAAAAAAATACATAATTAATAAAATTAAAATAATTAAAATATCAAAACAATTAATTATAATTATAATTAATAATAACATATTTATTTTGAAAACATTTAAAGTTAATTTCATATAAGATAAATTAAAATAATTTTATACATTATTAATAAAATGACATTTAGAGAAATAAATAATTATAATTAAAAAATATTATTTCTTCTAATAGAATAAAAATAGAATATAGCTATATAATGAATTATATAATTTGATATAATTTTTCTTTTCGTATATATTTTATAATTATTTAATAAGCCATTAAGATAGTCCATATTCATCTCTTAAATACAGGTGAAAAATATGAAATATTTGACATATTTGGACTATATTAGAATAAGGACTTAACACATATATACACCATTTGAAACATTTGATATTACTTATATGTTAATGGAATACATCTTTATTTATTAACCTACACTACTCAAGACAAACTTTAAAGCTAGAAAAAAGTATTGTTGAACCTAATATTTAATTAGTGTTAGAGGAAAGTATATCATTGTTAGGGAATGGACTACCTCCCCAATGTTGGGGTATTTGATTGGACTTAATCTAGAAAAGGATTCTTACAGGTGAGGCTAAAAACCTAGGATTTATGGGTCCTTTCCTCTACCCTCTCTACGGGAAAGAAGATGAGACCACAAATCACTTATTGCTACACTACAAATTTTAGGCTTACGTTGGAAACTTGTCATGCACAATATTAATTGGAATCCTCTAGCTCTGTCAAGCATCTCGGAAATGTTTCAAGGGTGGCCAGTGAAGAATACAAGATCGGTATATTTTAGTTAATGGTTGGCCAAACCTTCATTGATAGCATGAGAGATTTGGAAAGAAAGAAATAGGTGACTCTTTTAGGATAAGAAGATGGATATATGTTGTGAGAGTTGCTTCGAAGGTTGTAAACTCAATCATAGAAGAATTTAATAATGTGGCAAGGAATCAAATGTAGAATTTAAGAATTCAATATTACAATGAAAGAAAACAGTAATCCCAGCAAACATGAAGGTATAACCAGTAGTAGATCTCCTTTTGTCTAAGTCTCCGGCAAGATCGGAATCAGTGAAACCTTGTAGCAGAACATTATTGCCATTAAAGCATAAAGCAAAATTAGAAGTCCCTTTTAGATACCTCAATATCCACTTAACAGCCTCCCAATGAATCTTTCCGGGATTGCTCATGAATCTACTCACAACTCCCACCGCATGAGCAATGTCGGGACGTGTAGAAACCATAGCATACATAATGCTACCAACTGCTGATTTGTAAGGAACTCCTTCCATGAAATCCCTGTCCTCTTGTGTATGTGGGCACAAATCAGAAGATAACTGAAAATGTGGAGCAAGTGGAGTAGAAACAACAGTAGCATCAGCCATACCAAATCTTTCAACTACTTTGTCAATGTATTCCTTTTGTGACAAAGTGATCTCCTTCTTCTTCCTATCTCGGGTGATTGTCATGCCAAGAATCTTCTTTGCTGCCCCTAAGTCCTTCATAGAAAACTTTCTTGCCAATTGAATCTTCAATTCATTAACAATCCTAGGACTTGTACCAGCTAATAACATATCATCAACATATAGTAAAAGAATGACAAACTGCCCATTAGGTAGTTTCTTATAGTAAACACATGGGTCTGATTCACATCGAATGAAATTGTGAGCAACCATGAAACGATCAAACTTCAAATACCACTGTCGTGGGGCTTGCTTGAGCCCATACAAGCTACGCTTCAGTCTGCAATAAAGATGTTCTTGCCCTTTTTGGATGAAGCCTTGAGGCTGCTCCATATACAACTCCTCATCTACATCACCATGTAAGAAGGCAGTCTTGACATCAAGCTGCTCCAATTCAAGATCCCATACAGCTGCTAGTCCCAAAACAGTTCGAATGGTTGTCATTTTAACAACTGGGGAGAAGATTTCATTGAAGTCGATCCCTTGTTGCTGAGCATACCCCTTTACCACTAATCTGGCCTTGTAGCGTTTACAACCTCCACCTTCATATTTCAATCTGTATACCCACTTGTTCTTAAGAGGTTTACGATTTGGTGGTAAAGAGACCAAATCCCAAGTTTGATTGGCTTCCAAAGAACTCATTTCTTCATTCATAGCAGCCATCCATTTATCATTAATGCTGCTCAAACATGATTCTTTGTAATTTGCTGGTTCAACTTGCTCAGAAATTAATAATTCTGGATCTGCCTCTTCAGCAAAGAATAATTCATAATCAGAAAATTTGGAAGGGACCTTCCTTTGTCTTGTCGACCTGCGTAATTCTTGTTTATTGGATGAGTCGCCATTCAATCCTTGACAGCCTACCTCTGTATCCTTGTCACTACCATGACATGTATCTGTAACTACATCCTCATAGCCTTGGTTACTATGAAATCCCCTATTTAAATTGGGAGTTAAAATACTATGTTCTGGCTGAACTTGTGCTTCTTCATAGAAGTTTTCAGACTGTGTATTATGTTCACTGTTTGAACTGGTAGTGGTAGAAGAGAAGGGAGGATTCAAAACAGAATTTGGTGTAGAAATTATGGGATTAACAGGCTGCAATTGGCCTTTCTGAAAAACATTTGTGTGAAATGTGGATAAAGGAATGTATTCCTTTATATGTGTTTCCTCCTTCATAGCTGGAAACTTTTTCTCATTAAAAACTACATCGCGACTGCGAATAAGCTTTTTGCTGATAGGATCCCATAATCGATAGCCAAATTGATCTTCACCATATCCAACAAATATACATTGCTGAGATTTGAAGTCAAGCTTGGTCCTCTTCTCCTTAGGGACATGTACGAACGCTTGACACCCAAATACCCGAATGTGAGAGTATGAAATTCTCTTGCCCAACCATTCCTCTTCTGGAATACCAAAATCTAACCGAGATGAAGGACTTCGGTTTATTAAATAAACCACTGTGTTACAGGCCTCCGCCCAAAACTCTTTCTCCAAGCTGGCATTGGAAAGCATACATCGAGCTTTCTCAAGAATGGTTCTATTGAGCCTTTCTGCTGCCCCATTTTCTTGTGGAGTATATGGGACAACCTTAATCCTTCGAATACCATGATCTGCACAAAAATTGTCAAACTCCAAAGAACAAAATTCACCTCCATTATCCGTTTTTAGACATTTTATTTTGTGTCCGCTTTGGTTTTCAACAAGTGCCTTGAAATGTTTAAATTTTGAAAATACTTCATATTTTCTAGAGAGCATGTAAATCCAAACTTTCCTAGTGCAATCATCAAGGAAAGTAATAAAATAATTTGCGCCTCCATAAGAGGTTACCTCCGTAGGCCCGAAGACATCCGAGTGCACTAGCTCTAATGGTGTTGTCTTCTTGTCATGTCCAGTCTTCAAGAAGCTGACCCGTTTTTGTTTTCCACAAAGACAATGTTCGCAGAACTCCAAATCTGCAGATTGAAGACCAGGTAGTTGATCTCTATTCAACATAACCTCTAGTCCTTTTTTGCTCATGTGGCCCAATCTTTGATGCCAAAGTGCCACATCGCTGCCTACAACAGTCATAGCAGCTCCCACCTCACCAGTAGTTTCTACAATATAAAGGCTGCCTACTTTATCACCTTTTGCAATAATCATAGAACCTTTAGAGACTTTCCATGTGTCCGTGAAAGTGGTGAGAAAACCTTGTGTATAAAGTTGACTTACAGAAATCAGATTTCTTTTTAATTTGGGAACATGCCGAACATCTCTTAATAACCATTGAACTCCTCCAGCTAGTTGCAAAACAACATCACCTTTTCCAATAATTTCACAAGTATTATTGTCACCCAAAAATACATTTCCAAAATTACCTTCTTGATAATTTGAGAAGATCTCCATGCATGGGGTAGCATGAAAGGAAGCACCGGAATCTAGGACCCAAGAATCCAATTTTGTGTTGCTAGCTGAAAGGATTAAAATACTGTCATCCTTGTCATGAGCTATGTTTGTTGTACTATCCAACACCCTTTCTTGTACCCTTTTATACTTTCTACAATCTTTCTTAACATGACCAGCCTTTCCACAAAACCAACAACCACCTTCTCTTCCTCTAGATTGTGATCTTCTAGCTGATTTGGACCTCTGATTATGATTATTTCTGCCTCTATATTGGCTTCTTCCTCTAGTTTCAGTGCTCACCATAGAGAGAGCATCACCGGATGAGGGCTCATCATTTTTCCTTCTTAAATCTTCAGAGAGAAGAGTGGCAGAAACTTCATCAAAAGCCAACTTCTTGGAGCTTGATGCCGTAGTGCTTATGGCTGTCACAACTCCATCCCAGCTGTTAGGAAGAGAACTTAGTAATAGCACAGCCTTGTTCTCATCATCTTGCGTCATGCCAACTGAATTTGCTTGGCTAATCAAGGTATTAAACTCATTAAGATGATTTGTCATAGTTTCACCTTCTCTCATCTTGAGCTTGTATAACCTCTTCATGATGAAAACTTTGTTCGCAGTAGATGCCATTTCATATGTTGAAGTGAGCTTGTCCCATACCTCCTTTGTTGTTGATTCATTTGCAACATTATACAATACATTATCACTTAATGCAAGAAAGATTGTCGCCTTGGCTTTTTCATCAAGCGTTTCCCAATCTTCATCTTTCAAGGTAGCTGGCTTCTTTGCTTTTCCATTAAGCGCAAGAGAAAGGTCTTGCTTAATCAACAAAGATTTCATCTGAATTTTCCATATCCCGAAATTCTTTCCAGAAAATTTTTGTACTTTCAATTCTTCCATAGCTTTGAAAATTATTGACCAATTTTCAAACAGCAGCTCTAACCTGCTCTGATACCAATTGTAGAATTTAAGAATTCAATATTACAATGAAAGAAAACAGTAATTAAAACAGAACACAGAAAACTCCAGATTTATCGTGGTTCGGCAAAATAGCCTACATCCACACTGAGCAGAGGAAATATATTATTGATGACTAAAAACACTACTACTACAATGAAATAGCAGCAGCTATTTAATAGACTACAAATGATCAGTTGAAGAGTCACAAGAACTGGAAAGCCAACAGGTGACCGTTGGGCTTCAATACATAACATCAAAGACTAAAAAACAACAAATTCACTTCTTGAGATGAGAGGATGAGACTGTGATGGCCGTGTTTATAGGCCTCTTCGTTACTGGGGTAGTTTGGGTTCTTTTGTCATTGTCTTTCAGGAAGATGTAAGACATATGCCATTAGAATTAGGGTGGTTAAAGAAAATTTTGATAGCGCAGCATGTGGTAACTCGAGACCTTCTGGGGTGGGATGCACAATAAGAAATGAGAATAGGAACATCTTGACAATTTAATTGAAGAACCTTAATGATTAAGAAAAGAGAGGTGAAATTCCAAAATACATGGTAAAATATAGAATATAAAAGAATCCATTTGGAAGGTGATTCGCTGATCATAGTAAATGCAATAAGGCAATGTAAAACCCTGAACTAGAAATTAGAATAAGATTTTATACCCAATATGGGAGCTATTGGAAGAATTCGATGAATTTATTATCCCCATGTTTATAGGGAGGGAAACTCAGTGGTAGACAACTTGGCAAACTGGGTTGTGAAGAGATTAGCGGCGGAGGAAAATATAGTTTTGCACAACATATGGCATGAGCTAGATCAGCTGATATCTAAGGAATGGGATTGATCTAATGTTGACATTAATGAGGGCATCTTTAGATCGTCTCAAATCTATTTTCGATTTAGAGTAGGACATCGTTGGGAAGCTCATTCTTACCAAAAGCCTCGATAATGACTTTAAAACAACAAGGAAATGAAATTTTGAGCCATTCAAATTTGTTTGGTGGAGTGTTGGAGAAGGCTCGTGGTACATGGACGCCAAATTTTTGATAAGGTAGAGGCTCGACAAATGGCTTTCTGATGCCCAATTTTAGATACGTGAATGTGCAAGATTTTTAATGTAAATTATCGATGGTGTTACAAGCACTCAAGATGGTCTTAGGCGATGATTAACTTGTGCTTTCCAATAGATGTAAAATAAATACTAACAGTATTTCAGTCTTCCTAAGATGGGTTCTAGAATTTGAGTAACCAGATGAAGCGAAGTCGATGATGGAGAAGGTGGTGAGAGCAGAGTGTCGTGCAGATATGCAGGATTACTTGGCAGTGGCAGTCAAATGAGGTGGTTTCAGAATTAAAGGTTGTTGTTGGCCATGAATCTACCAAAGATATAATAGTCCACTGATGTCGTTCTTGATTTTTGACACCACCTTCGACGAGGACCAGCGGTGTGCCCAGGGAAAAGTGGGTTTAGGCTTTCTAAAAGAGACCTTGGGGTTTCCAAACGAAGGGGCGGAGCTGCAAAATTCTGGCGGGGATGATAAGGGGCTAGAGAGGGAGAAAATAATTAAAGTTCTATGGAAACTGGTTTTAGGAAAATTCACCTCAGCAATTCATCGACAAAAATTCATTGTCATGAAAAATTCACTTCTAGGAAAATTCACCGTCAACAATTTACTGCGGGAAAATTTGCCATGACAAATTCACCATCAGCAATTCACTGTTGCAGAAAATTCATCTCATAGTGACAGTGAATTGCTGGTGGTAAATTGTCCTTGAGGTGAATTTGTCATGATGGTGAATTGTTGGCAGTAAATTTTCCAATGCCATGAAAGTTCTGTGGACCCTATTTTTTGCAATGAGTCCATGATGTGATGGTGGTTTATATAATTTTTTTTAATAGATTACAATAGATTCTGTGAAATCTTGAAGAAAACTATATTTCTTGATCAACTGTAGAATCATTTTTAAAAATACATCATGACATCCGTGTATCAAGCTGGCAGCCCCTTTTTTCTACTTTCATCAATAAAAAAAAATGAATAACAAGTACCTAGGTATCTTATTACTTTCGTCACCCTCACACTTTTTGTAGGAATATACCTTAAGACACCTTTCAACTTCATTCTAAACTTGTAATGTGTTATTGATACAATGGGAAATATGGCATGAACTCCATCATGCACTTGTATTTGATGTTTTTAGTATAGATCATTGTTTGTTTTTCTTCATTCGGGACTATTCTCCTTTTGATCTTTTTTCACTATTTTAGATCTTGTTGTACTAGTGTTTGTGAATTTCTTTCTTATCCCTTCAAATTTTAATTTTCTTTGTGTGTTTTTAAGATGTGACTTTGTGTTATTATTTTATTCTTTATATTGTACCTTTGAAACTGCATGGGACATTCTTGTCTTTATTAAATATAAATAAATGAATTAAACATTTTAAAGCTATTATTTATCAAATATGATGGAATAATGATTTTTGAGATTTGTAAGTATATTTAGAGATCAATTTATTTAGATATTTTTTGAATTATATGAAATATCTTTATGAGGTTTGAATTTAAATACTTTACTCTTATTCCATTATTACAATAGTAGATTTAGTTTATCTTCAGTAAGATTCATTCCAAATATAATCTAAACTTTCAAAACAATTTATTGACTTCCAAGATAATTAATGGTGTTGAAGAATAAACAATAAGGATTGTTCAATTTGTTGGAAGACATCATTTCAAGACAAGAAAATTTTCTTTACATTATAAAATTTGGATCAATGTAGTTGATTAATAGAAAAACCATCCACCAAAGTATTAGTCAAATGGTTGGATGTATGAATTTTAATATTGTAACTCCACAAGTGGTATCCAAGTGGTAATCTGATTTCTATTTCTCTTTTCTAGGTACACCATGTTATTATTCAATTATAATATTTTGGTCATTTCATATGATTTGACATTTTAATTTTGATGTAACTATATTTTTAGTCATATTAAATAATCAAACAATGATTTTATGTGTATAACATAAATTTTAGTAACCTTTCCAAAATTGATATTTTTCACTAAGTAATCTTTAAGCTTATGAAAAATATTAACAACATCAAGAATTATATTGATAAAATAAATTGTCGAATAGTTATGTACAAGAAAAAATATATAAATTATACATGATTTTTTTGTCACATCAAATTTTAAAATATTTATAAATAAGTACTTATTAAATTGGAAAGTTGAATAGAAGTAACACCAAAAAGAAAACTCAATTTAACTTGATCTATTAGAATAGGAAATAGATCCTTTAAATTTGAAATAATGTAGTGACAAGATTATCACTAATATAATTTGAACATCTTTAGTTGGACCACTTATATGGAGTTAATTTACTAGACACATGCACATCTCTTTGTTAACACTATCTTTATGTATTACTATTTATGTTTCCACATTTTAAATATATTCAATATTTTATACTATTTGTGATAGCTAAGGATATAATTATTTGAATGGAAAACATATTCCATTGGATACTCAATTATTTGAGAAAGAATTATATATTGTTAATTATCATCATTTTTATAAAATGTGATATCTAGATTATTCAAACTAAGATTTTCTCTTTCAATCACTTGTTACACATAATATTATATATGAGAAATAAAATTAGTTCCTTCAAATTTGAAAAGATATCTCAAAATAAATTTAAATAATTCTTAATTCCATGTTATGTAAGCAACTTTATTCTACAAGATCAAATTCTCAACACATCATTCTTATTAAATTTTATATTTCCCCTCCATTACTATGGTGATGACGTGATAAGTATGATGGATAATATTATGTACACATTGCCAACACTTTGAATTATTTATTCAAATACCCATGCCAAGAAGTAAAATCTTCTATATGGATAGCTCAATATCTTTTGTACACTAATAGTGCACCAAGGCTACTACTATACAAGGCCTTGTAAAAATTGATATAGGAAAGCTTCCTCCAATTTTTTTTTCAAGTTAACAATTATAATATATCAAAAATATAGATAAATAGGGTTATTAGTGATAAGATAAATAGAGTTTAGGTACAACCGAAATAGCTAGAACCTTGATAACCTCTTTCATAAAATATTTTTTACTACTATAATACATATATTCACTTTCATAGTGGGATCATCCAAATTTTGGGTTACAATAATCTCTAGTTTCCTTAAATTTTAATGTCTCCTTTGTCATAATTAAAATATTTCTTATACACTCTACATATAGAGTGATGTAAGGACTTTGAGAGGTCATAAGGTTTGACCAAAGAACCTGATTGAGCTGAAATTTTACATGGAGAAGCATCTTTAAGAATTGATTGTGTTTCCAACCAAACTTGTTAGGTTAGAGTAATTCTTGCCACTTTTCAAGGTTTATTTTAGTCATCTAAGGCCTCAAATTGAGTTCTTAAGGACTTTTTAAAAAATTCTCAACATTGGATTCTTATTTTTATTTCAAACTTTGGTTGTTTTAGATTAAAGAGTTTAAAATTAGTCATACTTTTTTTTTTTTGTTTTTGATAAAAGGCACATAGGCTTGAAATATTTTATTAATATTTATAGTCATAGTTATGTCATCTTTGAATAAATGGTTAATTTCATGTTGATGCAAAAGAGCATGCAGACTTACTAAAAATAGTAATTTTGTATTAGGGTAGATTTGGTAATAATTTCAGGATGTATGAGGATGCAAACCAGAACTACGAGAGATTATGCAATGTTCGGATGACATAATTGCATTAAAAGCTTCCAAGATGAAAAATACAAGCTAAGTAGTGAGTTTATATAGAACTAAGGAGAAAAATGTAGGTAGCTAATCAACCAATGAGAATTGACCACCAATAACCACCAAAATTAAGTAAAGTGATGAAAAAGTAAATAGTCCACCTTTAAAATGTAAATTAACTCAGTTTATTATCCTAAGCAAGCTTAATAAATATGTAGGAAAAACCTATGACTAAGGGAAAATAAAAACCTACACTAACAACCTCTTAAGCACAACTAAGGAGGATGTAAAAGATGATGGGTCTTAGCAAATGAGGCCATGTTAAGTACCCATATACATATTAAATTACCCCCAAAAGAAGGAGCCGCCCACAAATAGAGAGAGAACAAGAGAAGGACTAGGTAGCCCCCACAAAGAGGACACTAACTATACCCCAAGTAAAGCTTGCAAATGAAGGAACTTACTCTCAATGAAGGGTTTGGTGAAGATGTTGATAGCATGATCTCATGTAGAATTGTACTTGAGATCAATGATATCTTAATGAATTAACTCCTAAATTATGTAGTGCATATGAATCTCAATGTTCTTGGTCTGCTAATGATGGAAAAAATTGTGTGAGATCTAAATCGCACTCTAGTTGTCACAAAATATGACTATGGGATTTCAAAAGGGAATTCCAAACTCAATGAGGATGTTCTCAAGCTAGATGGCTTGAGTAGTATCTTTAACCACTCCTCAATACTCAACCTATGTAGATGAAGTAGCAATAATAGACTACATTTTTCTCAGCCAACAAATGTAACCAAACCGAAGGGAGAAGAAATACCCGTAAGTCAACTTGCAATCCTAAGAATCATCCACCAATTTTGAATCTATGTCCCACTAAGTCAAAATCCATGCTCGCTACATAGTGAATTCAAAAATTGCTAGTACCCTTGCTATAATGAAGAATCCACTTAGCTACTTTCCAGTGAAGCTCATGTGTCTCCCGCATGAATTGAGAGACCATGCCTACAACATATGAAATATGGAGCCTCATATGAGTTAGATAGATGATACTAACAACAATTTTTCAATACAAAGTGCCATCCACTAAGGGTGAAGAACACTTACCCTCAAGTTTGAGACACAAACAGAGTTTGTGCAAGCTTACAATCAGCCATGTGAAACCTCTAGAGCATATTGAGTGTGTACTTAGGTTGTACAAGAGAGATACCTATAGAAGATTGAGTGGTATCAATCCCCAACAAGTAGTGAAATAAGCCAAATTTTGACATCAAAAACTAATCACGAAGGGAAATTTTTACTACTTGAATGGTGGATGAGTGACTTGCTATGATCAAAAAGTCATTGACATAGACAACTAGGGTGGTGTGAGTATCATTCTATTGCAAAATGTAGACATTGGGATCAAAATGGCATCAATTGTATCCCACTTTCAGAAGGAATGAGCACATATTTTCATACAAAGCTCAAGGGGCCTATTTGAGGCCATGTAGAGACTTTCAAAGACAACACACAAGTGAAGGATCCTAAATGAACCCCTATGTCAGCTCTATGTATGACTCCTCATATAGATCACCATGAAGAAAAAGTACTCCTCACATGCATCTGATGAACATTCCATCTATGTGTTGAGTGATAGCAAGGACAAGTCAAAAGGAATTTGTTCTAGCGACTGATGTAAAAGTCTCAAAGTTGTCAATCTCGAGAACTTGGGAGAATATTTTGGCAACCAAGCAATCCTTATGCTTATCAACCAACCCTTTGTTGATTTTTTTAATGGACCAACTTTCATCGAACAAATTTCCTCCCCTTAGGAAGTGAGACAAGATCCCAAGTCTAGTTCCTCTCAAGGAACTAAACTCTTCCTGCATCGTTGCATCAAACTTAGGGACACCATAAGCTTCCTAAGAGGACTGTCGATTAGAATCTACAACAAGGAAGATATTTGGAGCATCTTGAAATTATGATCTTGATATCGTATGATCTAAAGGATCCCCTGCCCAATCCCCTACCGATTGTATTGTCTAGTGAGAACAAAGGGGCCTTGTGAGTAGAGGAGGAGAGTTAGGAGGAGAATCATCATCCTCGGAAGGGGGACCATGTGCACCCTCATCAACACTATCATCATTTGAAGTGGAGGAAGAAGGATCCTCATCATGATTGAAAGGATTATGATCCTCTAAAGAACTATCAGATCATGATGCAAGGACTTTAATATGATGGTGGCAAGAGAAGTTTCAAGAGAATAACTAGAAGGACTCTCCTCAAAATGAACACTCCTCTAAATGAGCAACTAAATGTATGGTTGGATGAAGAATCTTGTAGACATTGACATAATCTAGATAACAAAAAAATATGCAAGGTTTGCTCTGTATATCCATAGCCTTGTATTTCTTTGTTAGAATGTGGGCTCATGCACTAGAGCCAAAAACTCAAAAGTGCTTAGCTAAGGGTTTTTGAGTGTGCCAAGCTTGGAAAGGAGTTATCCCCTTAACAAATTTGTGAGGAGCTTGGTTTTGGATATAACACACATAGTTAATGGCTTCTTCCAAAAAGGCGGTGTCAAAGACTTGGAGTAAATCATGCAATTGGACAACTCTTTTAATGACCAATTCTTTAGTTTTGTAACTCCATTCTGCTGAGGACTATAGTGAACCACATGCTACAAATTAATTCTCTCTGAAACATAATATTACACAAACTTGTGGTTGACATACTCCCCTCATTATCTATATGCAAAATTTTAACAGATTTCTCGATTTGCTTCTTTGCAAAATCTTTGTAATCCAAGAATGAATCGAAGACTTCAAACTTTTGTTTAAGAAAGTATATAATGGTGTAGCTAGAAAATTCATCAATGAATGTCAAAACATATGGGACTATACTGAAAGATGGTTGTGGAAATGACCTCGCCAAATCATTTTGTACCAACTCTAAAATATGTGAGGCTCTCCAAGATTTTCCTTTGTTAAATTTCTCTTCATGATGTTTTCCAAGAATGCAACCATGAAAAACACCATAATTAAAAAGAAACTATAGGAAATCTTATAACCATGTCCTATTGATTGAGTTGCTACAAATAGTGGTTGTTTAAGTGGCCAAATTGCTAATGCCACAAATTACTCACATCATCTAAATGAGTGTGTAGAATAGATGAAGGTGAATCAAGAACAAAGTGAGATGATAAATAAAGCCACAAAGGATGATATTCTCTCCCAACTGCTATTGTAGAATCATTATGCAACTCACAAATCACCCTTGAATTAGGAGTAAACTCAACCTGCTTTACTATACGTATGTAATTGATTTGATAGATCGATAGGAGATTAATTAACAATGAGGGCATACAAAGAACATCTTGACATGTTCCTTCCCCCATATCAATAGACCCTCTCCCACACACGTAAATAGGAGTTTCATCACTCATGAAAATGGAAGGCTTAGTCTATGGCTCCAAAGATACAATCTAATATTTAGAGGAAGCCATGTTGCGTGAAGCACCTGAATGAAGAACCCATATGGATGGTGGAGAAGTCAATGATACAAGAGACTTATCATTTCCTTTCTCCTTTCTATTGTAATCTCCCTTATGAGACCCCTCATCTGAAAACTATTTGATGAAATCAAGAACACTAAGATAATTCTTTTCAATAATGTGTGTCAAGTGATTATCTTGTTTCTTCAAACATTTATGCTCATCATGACTATGTCATTTACAATAGACACATTTTACCTTCTCTTTCTTAGGCTTGTCACCTTTTGAAGATGAGGTCTCATTAGCTACTTTTGGAGTAGCTTATTTATGATCCTTCTTCTCTTTTCCATCCTTTCATTTCTTATCCTTCTTACCACTTTGTCCTAACTGTTCATTTGTGCCATGGTTGGCTATCAAGGTATGTGACTTAGAAGACTTAAGAGTGCCCATATGGATTAGCTTATCTTGCTCCCGTGTGAGAGAATTAATAAAATAATCTAATGATGGCATGCTGAATTTGGATCAAAATACATTTTTAGTAGCATAAAAGATAGAAAAAAACACTTAATATTTAGAACTTAGCTTAGAGAGAATGGTTAGAATCATTTGTTCATATTTCTTAGTAATTCCACATTGTTGTAGTTGTAGCCTTTGTGTTTTCAATTTGGTGAAGAAATCTTGAATTGTGTTGAAGTTGATTGGACTTAGACTAATTAGTTCACGTTTTCAAACATATGACCCCTCATAGAATCTTCAGTTCCAAAAAGAGATTCTAGCTTTTTTCATATTTCATTTGGAGTATTCAAAGATTCAATGTGAAAGAGAAAATAAAAAGATACAAACAAACACAATGCTCTATATGCTTCATCACATCTATTAAACCACTTACACTTTTCTACATCTTTAGTAGGTTCAGTTTTTTATCCCATTGTTATTTTGTGCAAACCGACACTTCTTAAGTAAATTTTAACTTTAATTTTCGACTCAAAATAGTTGAATGCAATTAGAATATGAATTGTTGTTGAAGCCATGATGAAGAGATGCAAAAGAAGGTGCACAAATAAAGTGAAAACAAGAATTCTATGAATACCCCCCAAATATTATAAGGTTGGCACTTTATAGTTTAGTGCAATTACAAAGCCTTTTCTAAGATACAATGCTCAATAAGACAAAAATAGCCAAAATTATAAATTATGATACAAAATCAACCTAAGAAAAAATCTCAAAAAGTAGCCTTATGGATGTGTAGTACTCTTTACCACCTTTCTAATGCCTATTCGTTTTTGAAAATTGGAGCACCTAGGCAAAAATTATGACATGTTGAAAAAATTATCAACCTGAAACATTTGCAACAAAATGAAAAAAATGTTCACTCATTAGGACAACTTTTATTGCTGTGTCCTATCCTACCCACTCCTATTTCTTCCACCCAAGCAATATTTTGAATTTCTCTATGGCATCATCTCTATCTCTGCCTGGGTGTGAGCTTGTGGTTGATATCAGTGTGAATGTTGTGGGTACTGCATTTTCCTCACCTTCTCTGGTTGGAGCGGCTACTAACACTACTGTGGGTGATTATGGGTTTTCCCCATTCTCTCCTATGGGGTAGTTTCCTCACTCTCTACCTTATGTTGATGTCATGAAGTCTAAGAGACCTAGGGAGGGTGTTGTGTAGCCTATGTGTTGTGTTGAGGTTGCTCCTGTTGTTTCTCTTGGTAAGGAAGTTTATGATAATATTGATTTCTATTCCAAAAATGCTCGTATTTGCGTATTTTTCCGCTTGTGGCCTTCTCTTCCTGATTTGCACCTTTGGATCACCAACAATTGGTCTCCTTTGGTTGATGGCTCAATGGATATTTACCCTTTTGCACGAGGTTTTTTTGTTATGGGTTTCAGTTCTCCTGAGGACAAACAAGCTATTTTAGATCATGGTATGTGGGTTTGGGATTCTCATCCCCTTTCCATTAGGCCTTGGGTTCTTTCTTTTAACCCTTTGAAAGTACCTTTAGATGTGATTCCTATTTGGGTAAGATTCCCCTATCTTCCCTTATAGTTGGGTGAAGCCACAATAGTGGTTTACAATTCAAGTGAGGAAGGAAAACTCACAAAAAATGGCCCCAAAGCAAAAAAAGTGATTTTGGGGGTTCGTACGAACCTAATGGTTTGACCGAACGCATTAGGGGTTCGCTTGAACTAGTGTTCGAGCGAACCCCTTTAAATTTTGGCCACCAAAAAACAAAAAAAAATGCATAGCAAAGGGGGTTCGAGTGAACCCCCTTGAAGAGGTTCGCTCGAACCATGGTTCGGCCGAACCCTGGTTTGAGCGAACCTGCTCGAACCCCTAGGGGTTCGCTCAAACCCCCTTGCCCCTCATCCCCCTCCTGAGACACAAAAAAGTCTATTTTTTTACGCTTCAGAGCTCGGGTTGAGGATGAAAATGGAGAAGTCTTCAGAAACCCTTCTGGAATCAGATAGTCCTCGAAACAACCTATCCAACGAATATAATTTTTGTATGTTTTGATTTTATTATGTATTTGTTTTTTTAGTTTTATTAAGCATAGGTTCTTCATCGAAAATAAAGGTCTATGTTCCAAACATGTGGAAAAATAGTAGATTATCAAAAAAAAAAAATTGAAAAATATGAGTGCACCAGATATTGAAGTCTTTGATCCAACCAAAAAAAAAAAATGAATTTTGATATCTACATAAAAAGTTACGCGTTATACGGTCGCGCTGTGTCTGAATTGTAATTCATTTGACTTTGAAACTTGATTAAGGAAAAAATATTCAATAAAAAATCATCTAACCAAGTGGAAGCACTAGATATTAGAGTTACAAATCTAAATTTGAAAGAATTAGAATTTTATCCTTCATGGAAAAAAAGTTATAATGCTATACCTAAAAGGCCACTTTTAAAAATGTTGTTTTTGAAAAAAACCAGCTTTCATGGGAGATGGAAAAATAAGTGCAATCTGATTCCAAAAATTTTGAAAAAAATATTTTTAGAATCTACAAACAAAATGTAACGAGACTCTAGTTTGCATCATCTTCAAATTCATCATGGTTTAGCTGCTATACGTGCTCAAATGTGAGGATTTAGTTAAAAATAATAATTTCAGTGTCCACTTTGGCCAAAAATTGTAAACCACTATTATGGGATCACCCAGTTCTGGTGTTCCTCTACCTATTAGGGCATTGGTAATGCTATTGGTAGATTTTTGAAAGTCGATATGACTTCCAATAATTTTACTCATACTTCCTTTGCTAGGATTTTGGTGGAGGTTGATTTGTTGAAGTCTTTACCTAGTGAGGTTGTGTTGCAGATTAATGGTTGGTTTAGTCTTAGCTTGTGGATTATGAGGGTCTTCCTTTTTGCTACAGACATTGCTTTGCTATTGGGAACTTGTCTCGTGATTGCTCTAGAGGCTCCCACCTTGCTTCTTCCTCTACCTAGTGGAAGAATTCACTTCATGAATACTTAATAGTTCACCCTAGTGTTGACTATGCTTCTTCTAATGATTCAATTGTGGTGGTTGCTTCTCCTTTTGTGGATACTATTGTGCAGCCTATAGATTTGGCTATCCCTAATGTTGTTTTTGCTACATCCCCTAAGGT
>VDFB02086081.1:105329314-105342388 GCA_007258455.2 Sequoia sempervirens | reverse complement strand
CAAGAAAGAAAAGGATTCATGAGTTGCAGACTGAGCATGCAAAAGTTCACTTTGTCAAAAACACCCTTGTGGACACTTTTTGGAAAGTGAAGGATTTAACTGAATGCAGATTGGAGCAGCTAATTGAGGTTCTGAGGAAAGGAGAAAAGTTAGAAGCGATTACAATTTTGGAATCCCTCATCCAGATCATCAACCAGACATCAGAAAACAATAGCTTGATCTTAATCATTGGGATTGTAGTAGATGCTTGGAAGAAATTTCTTCCGAAAATGAAAGATAAGTACAAAATCATTTTCTGACTTGTGCAGCAGTTGTAGTTCTTCAAATTTTGATCCTATTTCTAATTAGCAAAAGGGGAGAGAGAAAGCAATGAAAAATTCATTGATGTCAAAGGGGGAGAGAGTGCTATGAAAAATGCCTTGTCATTCCAAGGGGGAGCAGTGTTTTGAAATTTTGAATTTTGGCAGCATAATCTATTGGTTTCAACACTTAGTCATTTTTCACTAAGTGTTGCCATCAATGCCAAAGGGGGAGATTGTTGGCATATGGCTTTTAGTGTTGTCATTGATGGCAACTGAAGTCATTATTCCGGTCAGCAGATCAAAATTTGCTCATACTGGCAGGCAAAGTAGAGAACAGAGTATTACCAGATGAAAGCATGAAGAACAGGGTATCCGGGTAGTTTGTCAATCTGTATGCTTCACCGGATCATCATTTTGTGTTGTGGATCCCTAGGATAGTTTGTTAAGCATATATGTTACCTTATTGGTAAGTTTTGTGATGTTGTATTAATCGGTGTACGAGCTTGGAGATCCAACATGATGTTTTTCTGTTTATTTGCTCATTGTGGCTGACTTAGTGAATATAGCGTGTTATGGATGTATAAGGAGTAATTATTTAAATGTTTCTATGTTAGAGCATTTTGTTTTGGGTCGTAGCTATAGTCTAGCTGACTTGTGTGGGTGCGCATTAAAGATTACTCATGATTTGAGCCGACATGTGAAGAATATTTTGTATTTTATTTGAAGTCGACATATAGCAATTGAATTCTTGCTAGCGGATATATATATATATGCGAGTTCGAGTAATTCATTTTCGTGTGTGTGTGTGTGAGTGTGTGTATAGAGCAAAGCGGATGTGTGCGAATATCAAAAGATCAGTTGAGTGAATTTTGCTTTGAGCGTATAAGAGGATTGCTAGAATTAAGGCGAAAGCAGCAGTGTGGCTATGCAAAGCTCCACAAGAGGTCCAAAATTTGGTACATGAGCTTTAATCGAACTGAAAATAATAGCATTTTAGATGCTATCTTCTTAGTTCAACATTTTTTTGTAATCCAAACATTTTGTAAGCTAGTGAGCCTTCCTTATTTTGAGCAGTGAGATCTAGGCAGTGTTCCTGAATGCATGTGCATTCCCTCTTCTTCATACTTTAAATAGAGTATATAAATTGTGGATTAATCTCCACTGTGGTTTTCCCCCTAACAAGGTTTCCATGTAAAAATATTGGTGTTATGGTGTTTTTATTGTTTCTTTAATGTACTTGCATGTCTATTTCAATTTAACTGTTGTGAATGGTTTATGATCAAAATTTAAATTTAAATCTTGTTGAACACTGATTCACCCCCCCCCCTTGCAGTGTTCCTTGAGTCCAATATTATCAACATTTCTAATATATTTTTATGGAACACAATAATATTAAATCTACTCATATATTAACCATATACAATAATAATATAATAGCTTAAAGAATAGGAGGAGTTACCTTCTCCTATCAATTATCCTAGAATTATAATTTCTTTGTTGTTTATTCTTCCCTTCTTGTCTTAGTTACAAATTCATAGAGTTGTAAGTTAAAAACACAAGTGCATGAATTATATGACTAGGTAAAGGGATAAGATAGGGTCCTAATTAAATTCTCCTAGACCAATTATTAATATTGTGACTAGATAACTATAAAGAGTTAGAATTAGTTCAATTTAATATTGGGTGTCAATAATGTCCAATGTCATTCTATGAAATATATACCATTAGAAATTTGAAATAAATTTTATAGGTATTCACTATATATTCCATTATAACCTTCATGAAAAATTCATATGATCATGATTTATAAGAGTCAATGCCACTCAACTATGATACATGTTAGAGCATTCAAATAAAACCCATACAACTTAATAACATAATTATTATTAGATCATTCATGAAAAATCCACACAATCATTATTCATAAGAGTCAATTTCACTAAACCATAAGGCATATGAACACAAAGAAATAGGGTTCCACCTTTTAGAAGATGGAACTAAGGGGACCTATTTCACTCTTAGTTCATTAGGAAACCAAGATCCCTCAACCAAGTGACTCAATTGAGGGAAGGAATTAAGAGGTGGTTTCCTTAGGTGTGATTAAATGGGGTTCACCATTAAAATGAAGTTTCAAAGGATAAATACAAACCCTCATGCATAAAACCATAGAAAATTAAAGAAATGAAAGCATTAAATAAAATTGATAAACAAGAATGAAACAGAAAAGAACCTAGAAGAATGGAAAGGCCAAAACAAGGTTTGCAACCTTGAAAATCTATTGTTTAAAGCTCACTGGGATTGATACACCATGCTAGGTGATTTAGTCCCAATATAGGGTTTCTAAGCAGGATTTGGAATTTTTTTATGACTAACTTGAATATGTAGAAATCTAGCAAAAAGACTATATTGGGACTCATACGCCCAGATAGTCGCAAAGTGTCGCAAAAAAGTTAAAAGTTTCCTAGGAGCAGAATTTTGAATTGAAACTTTATGAGCCTTTGAATATGGATTTAATAAGTACTTTCTCACTTATTTAATGAAAATGAGTTAGATATCTTGCTCTAGATCTAAGTTTCCATGATCCTTGGTAACTTCTTATGACAACTTTTGCAACTTTTACAATTTTGCAATTTTAGTACTTTTGGAGGCTTCAAAAATGCTTTTTCTTCAACCTATAAGCCTAACATACAAAGAGAGGGAAAAAATATTGTTTTGTTAGAGAATGGGGGTTTATTTTGGTCAAACACCATTTTGGTAATCAAACCTTAATGATAAATGAAGCATGAATGAAATGAAACATAGGGGTTGGGGCCCTAGCTTGGTTGACTAAATCTTTCCTGTTGCAGGAGGTTGGTCACGAGGTCTAGTCTCCCCCACCCCCATGGTACCAGAGGGTGTGTCACACCAGCGGTATCAGTCATGTCAAAATTTTTACCAGGTGCACTGTAGTTTATATGGGGTTGTTCTACCTGATTCCTACAGTCTAAAAAAAAGAAGAAAGAAATGAAACATGAAACATAAGACGAAACAATAGAACCTTGTTTGAAACCTTGTAGATCTACAAACAAGCATGAAGTGCCCTCAATAGATGTATATCTTGATCATGATTCTTAATTAAAGAAAATGCCTTTGAGTAGTTCAATTGATCTTGAACAATACATCACAACATTAGCTCAAAGCCACATGAATCATGCATCAAGCCTTTTGCATGATAATGGATCTTGATTGCTGCAATAATCTTTTATAAATCTGCCCTTGAATTTCTTAGAAATACTCTTGAATTCTCTTGTCTCATAATTTTTCCTTAGGAATGCTTAGATAGAATGTTAAGAGAAATTGTGTGAAATATGCTTATATTTGTACTTGTTTATGCCAAAATTCATGAAATTACAACACTACAAGCCAAAATCAGATCTAGGATAATAAAATCCCACCAAGAATTTTATTCAAAATAGGTCTTGGTTAAAGTGGGACTCATACACCACCTTGGGTTTATGATTCCTAGTATCTTAAACACGGGACACAAACTAAAAGAAGTTCCTTGTTCAATACAATGTTTAAAATGAAGCCCTAAGACCTAGGTGGGACCCATGTACCTAAGGTGGCGTATGAGTCTCAGATCACCAGATCTGGAACACATAACCAAAAACATTGAATTATTATTGGTCTTTTATTAAATGTTGGGATTATCCTTAGAAAAATTCATTTAATTAGATTTGTAGATGTAAAATAGGACCAATTAGAGCATAAAGAAGCCAAATTTTAATGAAAAGGGCCTAAAAATTAATGCGGATATGTAAAACAAATTACAACACCAAATTAAGGCATCACTTAGCTCATTTTGTCAATTATTCCAAAATTAAGTAACAAAAAGGGATACTTTTTCCTCACTACATTTAGCCCCCACTTTAATAGCGAGAGGAGGAACTTGCTTCAAACTCACACTAAAGTTGACATTCAAGAAATTTCCAACTGTACCAATGCTAGTGAGGTAGGATGACAATGATCAAGAGGGTTGTGCAAGCCCCCAGGATGAAGATCCTATGGAAAACCAATGTATAGGAACAAAAGAACACACATGTGAATAATGTATGAAGCAACAATCAGATACCAACATATACTGCCAAAGACATAAAGAAGAAAGAAAAAGAAAAGAAACAAAAGAGGGGGTATCAAGCCCTGAACATTTTTGCAACATGATGTGGATCAGATCTAAGTTGTTTGTCCAAAAAAATGCACGCTCACTCTAAGGCAACGAAACTTTAGGTTGTCCACTAGGTGAGTATCCAAAAAGGGTGGCTTAGTGAGAAAGTCATGCCTCTGTATCAACTTCTCACCTTATAATGAGAAATTCATTCCCACAATTAGGATTCTCATCATACAAACCATACCAAATCTATCCCTCTAATAACTTCAATAGGGCACCACAAAATGAAACTTTGAGCTTCACAAGGCATAACAAGTTGTGTTAAGCACTTATGAACATTTATGCATGTAAAGGATTGTTCAAAGGGATCTTTGCTTAATTCATGTATGGTATCTTCTTAGGGAACATCATGCCTAATGTCTCCAAGCGAGGAAAAGTCAAAGAAATATCATGCTCTCAAAGGAAATCAAACCCAATGACACCACCAAGAAAAGGACGCCTCACAAGAATAAAGAAAATATCACAGTGAAACATGAGTGTCGATGTATTCCCCCACTTTAAAGTAGTTGTTAACACCACTGTTGTGATAAATTTCTTTAAATTAGAAGAAGACATGAGAGCTTATTTGGAAATCCCTATTCCAGGTCATATGTTCCCGAATGAAACTACATCATGAATAAGGGATTGCCCCCAAAATGTAAAACTAAACTTAGAAATAAAAGTACATCACATGTCATCCAACTTAAGGCATGTCATCCACATCCCAAGATTGCTCTTATACATACATGGAAGGTGGTAAACTAGCCAAAAGAGACAACAACAAGTGCCATATGAGGACAAGGCTACCTAACTCTTTCCCCCACTTAGTGCAAGACAAGGATGAGCTGAGATGATTGATGAAAAACACAAAAATCAATATCAATTAGAGGAACTAGATGTGGGCATTCAAATTTTCAATTCAGTCCTAATTGGTACTAGGATGAGTGCCAGAAGCAGTAGGCTGGAACAAACACACACATAGACACTAGATATCATTAGGAGAAGGAAACCACCTACAGGAGGAAAAATCCACCACACCAAGAGAAATCACTTTGTATTCACGGTAATCAAAGTTACATACAATTCTAGAATTATCTTTTAAATTGTCATTATACATCGATATTCATCATGTACATTCTTGAACTGAGAAAACATTGATTCTGTGCTACAAATTTTGAATTCTTCACTAATGCGGTTTTGGCGTTCTTCACTTCGCATTTATTGAACCACTATCCAACATCAGAAATCACCAATTTCCAACTATATCCATGGCATTCCCGGTACGTAGAGGGCTCCCTCCGCAGGCATGCGCCGAACAGACTCCCAACGGTTTCAATTCGGCTCTTCTAATTCATCCATGTGATGCCACATCAAAAGTCATACACGGTCAATAGAATTTGAATTACATTGCATTAGCATCTCGGTGAGACACTAACGGTGTCTCGCTGATGCCACATTGAACACATACCGTAGTCACTAGGACATTCTATCGAGTTACAAAAGTTTCATCAAATCACCAAGCATTCATCCTGACTTATCACTTTCGCCAGGATGTCATAGCGAATCACAAAGGTTACACCGAAGTTCCCACATTTACCGAGCACCCAACGGAAGTCGGCAAGACTTACTCCTATCACCAAGAGTTCATAGCGATATTCATATGCTACTCTAGAGTGTTCACCTGTCGCCAAAACATTTGTCCATCACCGAGAGAACTTACCGATTTATATATGTTTCACCTAAAACTGACTGTCGCCAAGAGTTACCCCGATAGCCTTCGGCTATTGGCAAGATAAATTCTTATCACTCAGACCTCATAACGAAGTCTAAGAGTTATATCGATAACTCCCGAGTAGTCCCTGTCAGCATAGTTTTCTTCTATCACTAAGACCTTCCCCGATAGCTTTGAGTTATACCGAAGATAACACTTAAGTCTTCCCGATGAAACAAAACAAGCAAACACTGTTGACATAACATTTTATTTCATGGTAACATCTTACTAAGTGAATATAGGTTATTCCGAAGACCTCAATACATACTATGTTGGTGAGAGATAAACACTTCGCTAAGACATCTCTCTAAATGTTGAAGCCACTCCGAAACTCCACTCGCCAAGAGTTACGCTGATAAACGAATGAATGGCCTTTCGGCCAAAGCTCTCCCGAGCACTATGAGGTCATAGTGAATATACCAAGCTACAACAATAGACTCCACATTGGACCTTTCGGCAAGACAATACCTAGGTCACAGGGACCTAATTCAAAATTTGATAAAACAAACTGCTAGTCGGCTAGACAATCAAAATTTCACACCGACATTGCTCTAAAGGAGGTTTCATCCTGTAATGTTTGAGGCACATATTTCCAACAATCTCCCATTTGACGAAGATCATTCAGGTACCTCCAAAGCATGCAAAAAATTACTTTACTGAAAAACATGGGCACTAAGGCCCATTGAACTGGCACACCACCTGAACTTGTATGTGCTCATCGGCTTCATCAATTATCACCACCAACATTCCGAGTATCAAATTTTCCAAAGTACGGCCTTTCAATATCAACCATATCTCACACAAAGTAGATGCGTACATCAATATGTTTTGTGCGGCATGGAAAGTTGGATTCTTGCCAGGACAAATGGCACTCTGCTACATCACATAGTTGTTATTTCCCACATCAAAGCCAATGTTATTTAGGGGCTAAACTGTTTCAACCATATAGCTTCTTTAAGCATGGTAGCTGCCATGTATATTCAACCTGCTTAATTGAGCAAAGTGACTATAGCCTGCTTGCTCATCCAACTTCTTGCTTTTCACCATTCAACATGAGAATGTATCCCTTTGGTGGATCTTACTACGGCATCAATATCCCTATCAATCAAAATCTACACTTAACCATGAATGTTGAGAGTCCTCTATGATTCAACTGAATTACCATGGTAACACAATGCAAAATCTGAAGTTCCCTTTAAATACCTAAACACCCTCTTCACAGCATCCCAATGTATTCTTCCTGGATTAGCCATAAATCGACTAAGTACTCCCACTACTTGGGCAATATCTGGTCTTGTACAGACCATTGCATACATGAGACTGCCTACAACACTAGCATAGGGCACACTGGTCATGTCCTCCATTTTAGTAGGAGATTTTGGACAATCCTCAACAGATAGCTTCATTCCCTGTATGACTGGAACAACTAACTGTTTGCAATCATTCATACAAAATCTCTCTAGAACAGTCTTTATATACTTACTCTGACTGAGCCAAAGCTTTCTATTCTTCTTGTCCCTGGTTATCTCCATCCCTAGAATATACCTTGCTGCACCAAGATCCTTCATTTTGAACTTAGCAGACAACTGATACTTAAGATCAGAAATCATTAGCTTGCTATTTCCTATTAACAACATATCATCAACATAAAGAGCAATAACAAGCACTGAATCACTTTTAGCTTTATAGTATACACAGTGATCAGATTTTGATCTCACAAAGCCTAAAGATAATACATAGGAATCAAATTTTTGGTACCACATTCTAGGTGACTGCTTTAACCCATATAGAGACTTCTTTAATTTGCATACCAGTTTTTCTTTACCTTTCTCAACAAAGTGCTCAAGATGGGACATATATATTTCTTCTTCAAGATCACCATAAAGAAATGTTGTTTTCACATCCATTTGTTCAACCTCTAAGTCATAAGCTACTGCAAGTGACAATAGAAATCTAATGGATGTCAGCTTTGCTATAGGAGAAAAGATTTCCCCATAGTCAATTCCCTCTACCTGGGAATAACCCTTTGCAACCAGTCATGCTTTGTATTTTTCTACACTGCCATCCAAACCAATCTTTTTCTTAAATACCCATTTACAGCCCACAGGTTTTCTGCCTTTAGGCAAGGGCACCAGACTCTAGGTTTCATTTTTATCTAATGACACCATTTCTTCTTCCATGGCTTCCAACCAAGAATCTGAATCAGACATTTTAATTGCCTCCTTTATAGTCCTAGGCTCATCAGTACTAGAAATCAAGGCATAGGCACAAGTACAATCAATTAAAAAGAACCCATACCTATCGGGTTATTTCCTTTCTCGGGTTGACCTCCTCATTGGCTGAGGTTGAGGTTCATCTTCTTCAGAGCTTTCAGAACTGCTTGAGCTCTCCTCAGTTTCAGGTACGTTTTGAATCTTCAATTCCTCTTTCTCTGGTGTAGGAGGAATTGCTACTACATCCTTACTATTTTCTGACTTTGTCTCTGAAAGCATATCCAAGGTGGAAGGTTTTAGCTCATGAAAGACTACACTTCTGTTGTATACAACCTTCTCTCTAATAGGATTCCAAAGCTTGTATCCTTTAATGTTAGCACTATAGCCAATAAATATACACTTAACAGCCTTGTTGTCCAACTTAGATCTTTTTACATCCGGCACATGTGCATATGCTTCACAGCCAAAGACTCTAATGTGTATAAGAGAGGGCTTCTTACCAGACCATGCTTCCATAGGTTTCTTATCAACAAGAGCCGAGTTTGGAGACCGATAACTAAGTAACATGCAGTAGCAGTAGCTTCAGCCCATAACTTTTCTTCCAAGCCAACACTACTAAGCATACTTCGTGCCCTCTCCATCACTGTCCTATTGGACCTTTCTACAACTCCATTTGCTATGGAGTGTAAGGTTTAGTCTTGTGTCTTTTGATTCCATGGTCTTTATAGTATCTTTCAAATTCATCAGAACATAATTCACCACCATTATCAGTCCTTAAGCATTTTATTGTTTTACCAGTCTGATTTTCAACAAGATTTTTAAACTCCTTAAATCGACTAAACACTTCTGATTTATTTTTCAAAAAATATATAAATGCTCTTCTTGAGTAATCATCAATGAACAACACAGTATCTTGATTTAGACAAAGAAGGAACATCTACTAGACCAAACACATCCAAATGAATATAGTCTAACAAACCAAAAGTTTTATGAGGACTTTCATAAAATGAAACACGATGTTGCTTTCCATATATACAATGTTCACAGAATTCAAATTCCAGATTATAGTCTTCAAGCCTCTCAACCAGGTTTTTGTTCTTCAAGGTTTTTAAACCTTTTTCTCCTATGTGGCCTAACCTATGATGCCAAAGCATGGTCTTTTCTACAGGAAGTTTTACTTCCGTAGAGTTTACATAATTAGGGATACTTCCCTCTTTACCTCTATGAGCAGCTTTCAGTGACTTCGAAGAGACACTATTACAATGAACAGTTTGTGCATCCAGCTTGTATAGGGTACCAATTTGAGCACCTCTAGCTAGCACCGTTGAACCTCTAGTCATCTTCCAGCCACTTCTTGAGAATAAGACTTATACTCTGATATCGTTTAGATTACTGACAGAAAGTAAATTTTGAGCCAAACCTAGTATGTGCATAACATCATTGATCCCCTTTATTTTTCCATCAGGGAATTGGATTCTGACTCTTCCACGGCCAACAATTTCCAAGGTTGAATCACTCTCCAAGTACACCTTTCCACCATCGTATTCTTCATACTTTGTAAACCATTCTCTATGAGATGTCATGTGGAACGATGCTCCAGAATTGATCAACTAGACATCATCTAATGCCTAAGTAGCCAAGGCTGCAATGAAGGCGTCACCATCACTATGAGAAGAACCATTATCGAAAGATCCTTTGTTCTTCTTTTTCTCCTCTTTAAAATCCTTTTGGACATGACCAGGTTGCCCACAGTTCCAACATTTCACCTTGGACTTCTTGCCAAGAGACTTTGATCTCCCCTCTGATTTTGATTTGGACTTCTTGTCCTTCTTCTTGCCTTTCTCCTTTGACCTTCCTCTGATAGTAAGAGCCTCCTTCACCATCTTAGAAGATTTTCTTCTCATTTCTTTTGATAGCAAAGAACCAACAATACCTTCCATTTTGAAACTAGATGTTGTACTCCAATAGCCATCACTAGATGATCCCATGAGTCTGGCAAAGAACATAATAGAAGCATACAGTGATCTTCTTCTTCAATATTTACACCAACATATGTTAATTGTGCAAGCATCATGTTAAATGCATTCAAATGATCAGCTACAGACCCTCCTTCCTGCATTCTCAAAGAGTAAAGCTTATTTCTCAGGAACAACTTATTCACCAAAGATTTCCCCTGATAAATAGACACTAGTCTCTTCCACAAGAGAGAAGCAGACTTTTCTTCATGCACATTGAGAAGAACTGAGTCTTCCAAACAAAGCCTTATCATCCCCTTCGCTTTCATATCTACAAGGTCCCATTCTTCTTGCTTCATGCCTGTAGGTTTAGTTCCAGACACAGCAAGCCAAAGGTCTCGATCTACTAAGAGATCCTCCATCTTGAGTTTCCACAATTCAAAGTTACTACCATTGAATTTCTCTATTTCAATCTTCCCAGATGAACTAGACATCTTAGTCTGTAAATAGAAATAACAATCTCTACAAAACTCCCACTGAACAGTATTGACACAAAAAACCCAATGTACCCCCAAGGATAACACAACTGGCCAGGCTCTGATACCACTTGTAAGGAAAACTAGATGCGAAAAACAATTTTCCTAACGTCAATACCTCAGGAAAGAATGCAGAAGTACTATTAAATTTTCAATTTCACTCTAATTGAGATGCACTATGAGATAGATTACAGAAACAGAGTATTTAGACAAACACACATGAACACTAGATATACCTGGGAAAACCCTTACGGGAGAAAAATCCACCACACCAAGAGAAATCACTTTGTATTACAGTAATCAAAGTTACATACAATTCCAGACTTATCTTTCTGGTGTCATTATACAACAATATTCATCATGTACATTCTTCGAACAGAAAACTTTTAGGTTACAGCCTTTACAAATTTTAATTCTTCACTGATATAGTTTGAATTCTTCACACTTCACTGTTGATTGAACTACTATCCAACATCAAAACATCTGTAATTTCCAACTATATCCATGGCGTTCCCTAATTGTCGAGCTTCCTCATAGAACCATCGCAACGAATAGACTCCTAATGGTTCCAATTCGGCTCTTCTAATTCGTCCATGTGATGCCACATCAGAAGTCATACACGATCAACAGAATTCGAATTACATTGCATTGGCATCTTGGTGAGGCACTAACGGTGTCTCACTGATGCCACATTGAACCCATACCATAGTCACCAGGATGTTCTATCGAGTTACAAGAGTTTCATCAAATCACCAAGCATTCATCCTGACTTATCACTTTCGCCAAGATGTCATAGCAAATCACAAAGGTTACACCGAAGTTCCCACATTTACCAAGCACCCAACAAAAATCGGCAAGACTTACTCCTATCGCCAAGAGTTCATAGCGATATTCATATGCTACTTCGGAGTGTTCACCTATCACCAAAACATTTTTCCATCGCTGAGAGAACTTACCAATTTATATATGTTTCATCAAAGACTGACTATCACCAAGAGTTACCCCGATAGCCATCGGCTATCAACAAGACAAATGCTTATCACTTAGACCTCATAATGAAGTCTAAGAGTTATATCGATAACTCCCGAGTAGTCCTTGTTGGCATAGTTTTCTTCTATCACTAAGACCTTCCCTGATAGCTTTGATTTATACCAAAGATAACACGTAAGTCTTCCCGATGAAACAAAACAAGCAAACACTGTCAACAGAACATTTTCTTTCGTGGTGACATCTTACTGAGTGAATATAGGTTATTTCGAAGACCTCAATACATACTTTGTCGGTGAGAGATAAACACTTCGCTGAGACATCTCTCTGAATGTTGAAGCCACTCCAAAACTCCAGTCGCCAAGAGTTATGCCAATAAATGAATGAATGGCCTTTCGGCCAAAGCTCTCCCAAGCGCTATGAGTTCATAGCGAATATACCAAGCTACAACGATAGACTCCACAGTGGACCTTTCGGCAAGACAATACCTAGGTCACAGGGACCTGTTCAAAATTTGATAAAACAAACTACTAGTCAGCTAGACAATCAGAATGTCACACTGACATTGCTCTAAAGGAGGTTTCAGCCTATAATGTTTGAGGCACATATTTCCAACATCAACAAGATACTTTTTTTATCAATAGAAGATATGCCTTTATTTTGTAACAAATATATCTCTTGCTTAATACAAGATGTCATACTTACACATGACTTTATATTTTGAGATTTTGTGCTCTCCTTTATAAGCGGGTGTAAAATCTAAAAAGTTCAAATAATTAGTGTTTTGTGTGATGAAATTTATATTAAGCGAGGATTTCTTTGATTCTTTCATTTCTTTCAAAGGACAATAACCAAGACCACTAGTTTCTATTAGTTCAAGATGCACTAATGTTGAATTTGGCTTAGAAGAATATTTTGTAATAGTGTTGGTATTGAGTGAAGGCTTGTTTGTTTCTTTTATGGGACAATAACCAATACCATTAGTTGTTTCTTGCATGTTAGGCTCTATACGGACACAAATACCATGTTCTCTAGCATGACATCCTTTTCTACTATACCCAAGTTGTTTCATAAGTCCATAACCTCTTCCATAAATATTTTTCATTTCTTTTGGATTCACTAGT
>VDFB02086081.1:105258404-105329214 GCA_007258455.2 Sequoia sempervirens | reverse complement strand
TGTGAGCATCACCTAGATGAAATGAGTGCTAAGTGGACCATTCGATATCATGAGAGATGGGTTCTTGTTGAACCACTACTCATGAAACATGGGTCAATGAGTTTGACTCGAAACTACACGATTGAATCCTGATAGCAATATCATAATTTGACCCATTATGGAAAAATACCTCCTACTTATCAATTGATGAGCTAAAGGAGCTCTATTATGAATGGTTCATAAGGCACAACACTTGCTGAAGGTTTTGAAAATGGGGTAACAACTCAAGCGGGCTTAACTTTGGAGAAAACTCCATGGTTAAGCGCGCTGGAGCTGGAGCAGTATTGGGATGGGTGACCTCCCGGGACAGACCAACGCTTCACCTCTGTGAGCATCACCCAGATGCAATGAGTGCTAAGGACTATCTCGACATTATGAGAGATGGGTTCTTGTTGAACCACTACCTGGCGAAACATGGGTCAATGAGTTTGACTTGAAACTATACTCGCTGAACTCGATAGCAACATTACACCTGACCAATGTGGAAAAACAATTCTACTTATCAATTGATGAGCTAAAGGGGCTCTATTATGAATGGTTCATAAGGCACAACACTTGCTGAAGGTTTTGCAAATGGGGTAACAACTCAAGCGGGCTTAACCTTGGAGAAAACTCCCCGGTTAAGCGCGCTTATCGGAGCAAGATCGGGATGGGTGACCTCCTGTGATGCATCAGTCATCTCTAAGTGAGCATCACCTAGATGCAATGAGTGCTAAGTGGACCATTTGATATCATGAAAGATGGGTTCTTGTTGAACCACTACTCATGAAACATGGGTCAATGAGTTTGACTCGAAACTACACGGTTGAATCCTGATAGCAATATCATAATTTGACCCGCTGTGGAAAAATACCTCCTACTTATGATTAGAATAATGTTGTATTGTGTTTTGCTTGATTTTTTGCATCTTTCCCATTATTCTTGTGTTCAAATGAATTTTATAGGGAACCTTGGGTTTGTTTGTTTCAAATTGACTAACAATTGGTTGTGGTCATTGTTTGATGAAAAGTAGATTTTGGGGTTCACAAAATGGCACCCACCATGTAAATCTGCAACTGAGGGTGTTTTCATAAAGAATCGATTGACATTAGAATTGGGCATTGGGATCGAGCAAAATTAAGCAGATTGGAGTTCGACAATTGCACTAAAACTTGAAAGAAAAGCATTTCTTAATGCTTATTAGAGCCTAGAGCTGCCTTTTTTTGCTTTCGTTTTCTATTTTAAGCCAATTCGATCATTTGGATTTAACAACAGAACAAAACAACTTCAAATATTTCATCTTGGTGTTATAAAATGAATTGATCACTGCTTTAGGGTTTAAAATGAACATGTGTTTTTCATGTTTCATAATCTTTTATGCAAAGTAATCTCATTTAAAAGGGTGTATGCACTTCTCTTGTGCTTCATGGCAATCTTGAGAATCAAAAGTCTTTTTGATGACATAAGTTGCATAAAATATTGCCTCCACACTTCATTTTGGGAACTAAAATTGAACAAAGCTTGCGAGTGTGAGTTAGGTATATCACGTGTGTTTTCCCTTTGCTTCTAAACGAAGGTTGATTGAATTGCAAATGTGCTTGCTCATTTTTGTTTACCTTTCGAGGGGCCTATCTAAGAGACACATCCTAAAGGAGAACTCAAGGTGACTCCAACTAGTTTTTTATTTGGGCCGGTATATAAATGGATAAGACTAAACTGTCAAGTCCTCATGGTATGTAGGCCTTAGCCATACAGTGTCTTTCAGAATGGGGTACTACTGTTAAAAGTATGAGAGCCCCTAGTAGGATTGATTAAAGCCTTTAGTGGCTTACGGGACGCTCGCAAGGTGCCATGTCCCCAATATCCCATCATTAAGAACCTTATTTGTACTAGCCATCCAATCCATCCAACGAGTTTATCAAAGTGGTGCATTGGAACTTAGATTCTAAGAAGTTACTTGTCATGCCTGATCTTGGTTAAAATAAAGAGGTTAAGACTTCATTCTTAACATAACTTTATATTTTTTCCTTGGTTGCATGCAAAATCATCTCTTCTACTATGAAGGGCATGAGGCAAGCCCACCAAGAAAAACGTACCAATTGAGCTAGGATGTTATATTGCTTGTGAGTTAGTTTGAAAACACAGTGGTTGGATTCAAAACATCAAAACCAAAATTCAACAAATCATTAGAATTTCAAACCCTTTGTAAGGTTCAAATATCTTTGAAAAGTCCATGTGTTATTGCTTGTCCCTAGTTGTTCTTATCCCTAGAAGGCTTCTAAACACTAAGCCCTATATCTTGATTTGTTCATTCCAAAGTGAACAATAGGAAACTATGCTCTTGAAAACTTGATTTTAACATAATGGACCTTTTGGAATGAAATGGAATTGAGACATAGACATTTAATTTGAAAACTAAGCAAGAAGTGTGTTTGTGGTAAAAGCAAGTCATTAACCAAGATTAACTCAAATTGAACCCCACACATGTGCTTGTTTATCTTTTTATTGTATTTCAAGCAAACATTGGTCTTTTGGTTTGAATTACTCTTAGAGAAAAGCATGTTCTTCACTATCTTGGCCTAGTAAACAAGTCCTTCTTAGGTTCATTTAGGATTAAATCAAACACTTCATCCATCTCAAACATTTATCATCCCATTACCCAAACAACTTTAGAGATTTGAAAACATCATTGTCTAGACTGGGGTACATCCTTAAACAAAATCAAAATTATTTGTTTAGTTAGGTGTGTGGGGATGCATACTTTCTCATATATTTAATTAAATTAGCAATCCTTTGAACAAATTCATCCTAAGATCACATCTAACATCTTAGGGTTTACAAGTTCATTATCCAAATCCAATCAAACCAATCAAAATCAGACCCTAAGCCTAGCATTGATCCAAAGTCCCTAAACGTTCAACATCCATATCATTCACCCCTTTCATCATTCATCTCATCATTGGTCCTAAACACCTTAGAGGTCAACAAGGTCAAAACACAAGAGGAACATGGAATATAAACTTGATCCATACATCATGAGAAGTCTAAACCAACCAAACTCTCAAAGCCTTACAATGCCGATTGATTATCAATACTCACATTTATACAATCCGTACGTGGGATTGTTCTCTACTACAAACCTCAATGGTACAAATGTGAGTATGCCTCGTCAAAAGTTTGGAACACCTTTCCCGATGGTAGATTTAAATCCAAGTCCAAACCTACAAATCTATCAACTGAACAATCAATGCATGATCCTTCAAACAAACATCATCCCATCAAATCCCAACATACCAAATGTGAATGTACCAAGTACAACTTTACTAAACATGAAAATTTTGAATCCAAACTTGGTAAACTTTGGGATAGATATGTTTGCAAATCATATGAATATTGTTCAAAGTCCAAACAAGATGTTAACGACTCTGTGTATTAATCCATGTCAAGGTAGCACCATGCAAAATCAAAGTTACCTAAATCAAGGAAATGTGATCCCCAACATCAATAATATTCAATTTCAACCTATCATGCCAAATCTAAACATCATCCCAAATCAAAACATTGTCCAAAATTAATTGATCCAAGGCAATCCATCAAACATCAAATCATTGCGTCAAATCCTCCAAGTATACTATTGATATTACAAAAATAGATGGTATCCAATCAAACAACAACGTTGATCCCAAAAAATCAAAACACGATCTCCTAAGGACCTATCACCTCAATCATTCCAACCATCACTATCACTTCAATCATTCCAACCACCACTCTCACACCCATCACATCTCAACCCCTCACTACCATGATCGCTCCAAGCGTATCTCAACCACTTGTCACTACAGCCAACACAATTCTGAATCTTCCACCACTACCACCAAAACCAAACACAACAAGACATTATAACATTGTGCTAAAAGCTCACTAGGCCTACCAAAAGGCCATCCAACAATATCTAGCCACACAACAAGAAGCACAAGCCCAGGCTCAAGTGCAAGCACAAGCTCAAGCCCAATGCCAATCCCAACAAGCAAATGTTGTTTAAAATACCAACAAAATGTTAACGAATCCATGTACCGATCCAAGTCAACGATCATATAATCAATACCTATCCATCAATGAACACATGGAAGATGTTTCTACCTCATCCAAAGATCAAATCAACATACATCAAGAGTCACTTTTTTATCATGATAAAAATCCTTCAACAATATTTGACAATGATCCATTTCAAGGAGTGTTAACATTATTTGATCATGTAATCAACAATCCATTGACGATGTTGAAAATGTCTCTACATCACCTAATAAGTTAGAGGACATATCTCAAAAATTTATTCCAAAGAATGATCAACATCTCCCACCAAAGTCTAGCAATGGTCCTTTCCAAGACATATTGACATCCTTCGACCTCATGGTTGTAGATATTGAAGGAATCTTCAACTCAACATTTGATCCAAGTTCACTAAAAAATGAAGAGGATATTGAGCCAATTCCCATGCCTAATGACAACATCCAAGAACCTTTTATAAGTAATCCATCCTTTGAAACAGACACATGTCAAGAACTTGATCCAAAGCATGTCAAAAGCAATTATGAAATTAATCAAGATCAAGAATTCGTATCTCCAAGATACTATAATGATCTAATGGAAACTCTCCTATCTATACAAGATGTCACAAATGATGATCATGTCCATATAACACATATTCCTCCATCTACCCATGAGATGTTTTTTTGGATGGACACGTAGATGATCTTGATTTAGAACATGATTCTTTTACTCCTGGCATTATTACACAAAAAGAGCAGGTTATCGATTCCTATAGTCAAACTGAGTTGTCAACATCAGGGTCAAATATATCCCAAATTCAGACTAAGGATATCATGAATAAAGATATCCAACAGCATCCACTCAAGGAAACAAGTCAAATAGAACAAGATATTCTAGAGTTAGCAAAGCAACAAATGGAAATAACATCATCTACAATGATCATTGATCAGAGAATGCATTCTAAACAAGAGCTCTCAGAACAAGAAGAATAAAAGCATGAAGTTGTTACTACCACCATACTGGGGGCAACTATGTCTCAAGCAAACTTCAACATAGGGAGAATGAAGAGTCCTTCTAATGAAACTAGTGTCAATACTACAACCAACCACATCATGAATCTTCATCTACCCATCACCCCATCCACGAATTGGGACCAACATCAAATGAAGGATGTGAATCAAAGAAATAAGAACGTTATCAAAGAAAAAAAAGATGAGAAGCATGAAGGACAAATCAAATACAAGTGGATACCTAAGAATACAAAGAAAGATTATCCCTATCAAACTCCATTAGTCAAAGAAACTATGGGGAAAAATAAAAAAGGGAAAAGTGTCCATCAAAGATGTCCACAAAAGAAAAAATAGGCTTTTCAAGTGACATACAAAGTGTATCAAGCAGATGGTCCTAATTCCACTCACACTTCTATATCCACCCATCTTTGCTCATCTTCCCAAGTTTGGAGAGTCAAAGGTTCCAAACTATCAGCCAATCCATCTTTCATTCCTAAACGCACTCCATCCACGCTTCCACACATGATATCCAATTCTCACATTGACTAGGTATTGGTAGCCACCCTTTATCATAAGGATTTAGAAGGCACTCTGTTATGATGTGCACACAGAGACAAAGTTAACTCTAGTATCGACGAAGCAAATGAGGAATCTCAAAAGTTGTATTCAAGTGCATGTATCTTAGCAAAGCAACTTCTTCAAGTAGGCTATCAATGGCACATCATGATAGAAGAATCTACATTGAAACCACCAGGTGGTTCAACATGAGCTTAAAATCTTTCATAGAAAAATACAAAAAAATAAAAAAATATGAAAACAAAAAAAAATCAAAAAAAGGATTGAAAATAGTAAAGAAAAAAAATTGTCCTCCAGTGAAAACCGCATGGGCGGTGCTTTGGGCAGGTACCATGATGAATGTTGGAAATGTGTGCCTCAATCCCATAGGTTGAAACCTTTAAGAGAGCAAAGTCACTGTCACGTTATTCATGTTTGGCTGACTAGCTGCTCTAAATCCTTTTGAAATGTTCATGTCACCGAGAAAGAGTTGATGTCTTGCTAAATGAAGTATATCGTTGTGACTTATTGTGTTTGGTGTGACCTTTTGTCAAGTGGAGACCTCTGGCTGACAAAATGCTCTTATCGGGCGTCGGGGAGACCCATAGTGACCAGGGGGCTTCGTGGTGACTTGAACACTCGGGAAGAAGTCCCAGCGACTGAAGAATGTCTCACCGATAGCATATGGCCATCGGGGTAACACAAGGGTCTCGGGAAGAAGTCTCAGCGATGAAGAGAGGTCTCACTCACAGGGAAAATCTTGGAGTCATTGGTGTAACACACTTGCTTTGATATGAAGTCTTACCGATGTGTGGTGTCTCGCCGAATGATTTCATTGGAGTAACATGTGACTTTGATAAGAATTCTCGGTGAAAGCAATAAGTCTCACCGACTATTGGATGCTTCGGAATAACATGAGAGCTCGATGTGATGTCTTGGCGAAAGACGATAGTCTCGCCAATGTAAATTCTACTGTCTATGTGACTTTGGAGCTTTGGTATGATGTCTCACCAAAAGTGATAAGTCTTGCCGACTGTTGAACATCTTGGTAAAACATAAAGGCTCACTATGAGGTCTTGGCGACATGGTGAAGTCTTAGTGATAAATCTCTAGACTCGATGTAACATCTTGGCGATAAGGATGACTCTTGGCGAAATCGATGGTGAAGTCTTTGAGCATCGGGGAGACACTTCTTGTGTCTCACCGACATGCCAACATAGGTTGATCGTTGTGACTGAGAGAAGACCATCCTATGTGGTGAATCAATGGAAAATCAGAGGAGCCGAATGGGAACCGTTGGAAGAAAGTTCGTTGTGGCAGTTCTGAGAGGAAGCTCCATAAACAGGAATGACATGAATATAGTCTAGAGTAGCAGATGATGTCTGGTTCGATGAATCAGCAAATTGCTGTGTGATTGTATGATTAGTGGATGAATTCTATTGTATGAAGATTGTAACATGAATGTTCTGTATCAAGCTTGTTAATGGTGAATGCTTCTATAAACTGACATCAGAAAGATAAGTCAGATCTCTATATGTAATCTCCATTACTATAATACAAAGTGACTTCTCTTGGTGTGGTGGGTTTTTCTCCCATAAGGGTTTTCCCACGTATATTTGGTGTTCATATGTGTTTGTCAAATACTTTGTTTCTGTTATCTCTTTCATGTGAATCTTAATTGGACTGTAATTGTAAAATTTAAAAGAGTCTCTGCATTCTTCCCTGAGGTTTTTGATGTTCAGAGAGTTGCTTCCACATCTAGCTTTCCTTACAATGAAAACCTGGCAAACAAGTGTCATGTGTAGAATCAAGCATTTGCGTGCATTATTTCAAATGAAAGTATCTTATCCCATCCATAATAAATCCAACATTTCATCCATCTTATCCATAATAAATCCATTCATCCATGAACCATTTATCCAATCCATCTTTATCCATCTGTATCCATAGTCTGAGTCATCTTGATCTTGACAAATTTTGGTGCACACTTTACACTTGCTTATGGTAAACATCTTGACATGGGTCATTTTCACTTATCCTATCCTATCCAATATTATCTGAGCCATGAAACATTATCCAAATGAACATTCTTTATCTGAACATCTTATCTTATCGCAAGATAATCCTTGGCATCTTTTGCATGCTTGCCATATCCATCCATCCATACACCTATCCAGGCATCCATCCATGACATTCCATACATTGCTAGACACTAGGGGAAGATATATACATCTTGCTTTGGGAATAAATCTTGATCTATATCCTCTAGCTTATGTGGTGATCCAAACATTGGCAAACGTGAAATCAAATTGGTCCACCACTTGTGAGCAAAATTCTAAATCACTAGCCTATGGCATATTTTGGCGAGAAGACATTCCTTATCAATCTTCATCTTTCATCAAACATCAATCTAAACAGTCATTATCATTCTCATATAACAAACCCTTCAAACGTCACATCCAATCATTTGAAACAACTTTTGTTCCAAATCAAGCTTTATTATCTTGATCAATCAAATCCAATCAATCTATCATCATCCTAGGATATCCTTCCCAATCCTTGTGTTTCTCAACATTATCCTTGCATTGTTGTGTATCCTCAACAATGTTATCATCATCAATCTATCATCATCTTGGGATATCCATCCCAATCCTTGTGTTGCTTAACACTATCCTTGCATTGTTATGCATCCTCAACAATGTTATCATCATCAGTCCTGATCAATCAAATCCTTGCATTGTTGTGTATCCTCAACAATGTTATCATCATCATCAATCCATCAATTTGATTAGTTAACCTTAGCTTGGTATTCAACAAAATCCCAAACAGAGAACTGATATCTTCACACATGTCCATATCCAAAACGTCAAAATCATGTGAAAAATCCAAAAACATCCAAAACATAAAAAAATCCAAAAACATTCACAAAAGTCAAAAAATGTCGAAAACATGGAATCCAAACTACGTCATCTCTAAGCTTAAATGTAGACAAGGCTAATCTTTGATCAGCCCCTGAGACACAAAATCCAAAAACATTAAAAAAAACATCAAAATCTAAAAACATTCATAAAATCTAAAAAAACCCCCAAAACATTTGAAAAATAAAAAATCAAAAAATTTGTAAAAATCTTGAAAAATACCAAAAACAGCCTCAAAACATTCCAAAAACATCAAAAACATCCAAATATTTGAAAAAATCCATCCGTCTCATTTCACTTTCAATCGAAATAATCAATCATCCATAATAAACTGATCGTCACCTTCATCCTTTGGCAACACAAACAAAAACAATCACAACAATCAACAAAAAAAAACTTCAAACACAAAATCAAAATCAAAACAACAAACCTTTAAATGCAAAATCAAACTCTTGATCATTTTCAAACATGTCAATCGACCTTGTATCAACAACCTTTCAAACAAAACTATCAACTTGCCACCATCCACTAACATGTCCTAGGATATATCCTTCCTACAATGGGCATTATCTTTTGGAAAAACACTTTGGATAAACAAAATGACATGCCATCATCCACTAACATGTTGTAGGATGTATCCTTCCTACAATGGGCATTATCTTTTGGCAATAGTTTCGGTTCTTATCCTAAAACAAAACACATCCCTTTGGCTCAAGGTATGAAGAACATTGGCTTGTTTGCATACTTAATATTTTATTTTGATTTATCTTATTGTGCTGATTCCAAGGACCTCTCGATGATATCCAAACAAAGGATTTAGAGAGATAGGAATGGGGCAACGATCATTATCCTTTTGTCTATTGTGCTTGTTGGACATTCTTGTAATATAACTTGGAGACTACTTGTTTTGTTAGGTATGTCCTAGCAATGTTTTCGTATGTCAAGTGTGAACAAGAATACTCCTATCTGTTTGTCGATTCAAAGTCCATCGCACTAGGCACAACACCATCTTGGTTCTTTATACCTTGATGCATCATATCTATGTGTATTATCAAACATGAGGTAAGTAGCCCTTTTAAAGTCCAAATCCTTGATAAGCGAATCATCATCTATCATCATCATCATCATCATCATCATCATCATCTCTAATAAAGTCTCATCAGACCATGGACTTGTTGGATCCTCTTGCCATCATCCCATTTCTTCTTTCTTCTCTCCATGCTAACATAACATCACCAATGCATCCATCTTGCATCCATTTTGCATCCACAAACCATCAGCATTCTGCATATCATCCCACATGATGCATGTTCATCATCATAGTATAGATCTGTTAGTCTAAGCATTCATAAAATCATTCATTTTCATAAAACATCCATTGCATAATCATAGCATATCACATTATCCATCTCATCCATCTCACATGCATTGCATTATCGTCATTTAAGTTGTTTAGGATAATATAGATTGGTTATTCTAAGCATCTTAAAACCATCTCATTTGAATCATCATCATAACCATCCATTTTGAACCTCTTTATCTTGAGATCAACCCTCAAATTGAATCTTTTCACTTGATCTCTTGAGGGGGTAATGTACTAGTGTACTTCTTTCCACTGGGGCATTCAAAAAAATAAGATTTTTTTTTTAATTTTGATCATGGAAAGTTTATTCTTTGAACCAACACAGCAAGTACATTGCTTCAAAGAGGGGAAAAATGTAGACATACAAAATTGGCATAATGCATTTGATTAGGTCATAGTCATCAATTCATCAAATAAATAAAGTTTATTTGGTCAATCTCCTAAAGTCATCAATTTAAATTAAATAAATGAACTTGATCCTAACATCACCCTCCTTGATTAAATAAATCAAACCTTTATTTAATTAAGTCTGAAATCACCTTTCATCTCCTTTTGATTTAATTTAAATCCCTAAATTTAAGTCAAATTGGTCAAAGCACCTAATCATCATCTTAAATAATCTAATCCTAATTAATCTAATCTAATCACCCATCACATCCTCTAGCTTTTCCCACTTGCACAAATAAATCAATTTATCATTTTCTTTCAACTTGGCATAAAAATGGAATATTCCCTCAAGTTTGAATTCAAAAACAAGTTGACACGTGCATCCAACAAAGAATTTAAGAGGTCTTCCATGTCTCTTACATGTCCCTTTGCAAAGGTCACACTCAACATTTAACTCTGAAATTCAAATTTCAAAGCTCCCCTTCTTTGGCACATTGACCAAAATGTGCTCATTCCTCAACCTCTCACATGTTGACAAGTGTCTCCTTCCTATTGGTTGGTTTCTAAAACCACATCCTCCATGTTTGGAATTCTTCTATCCTTCTTGGCTATAAATAGAAAGCTCCTCTATTGTTTTAATCCTCCACAATCTTTGGCAACTTGATACACATTCATCTTGCACTTGGTTATCCTCTTACATATTTTATCAATTAGGAGCTTATCAAGGGGTTGGGAAAGGGCCACTTTCCACATCAAAGTAGCACCAATCCTCCTATAGAATGCTGGTTTGGTCATTAGAATAATGTTGCATTGTGTTTTGCTTGATTTTTTGCATCTTTCCCATTATTCTTGTGTTCAAATGAATTTTATAGGGAACCTTGGGTTTGTTTATTTCAAATTGACTAACAATTTGTTGTGGTCATTGTTTGATGAAAAAGAATATTTTGGGGTTCACAACAGGAATTCTGCAAACTGAAATAGATGAATAATAATAGAGAACATAAATGTAGTAAATGCCCAGAAAGATGCCTGAAAATGTAGTCTAAAATGTGCAAGTGGAATGATTTTCCCAGGGTGGCGAATGAGTCCAACTATGAGATTTTTTTTGTGTTTTTTAGAAAATTTAAAGCATTTTAAATTCTTTTTAGATGCTAATGAAGGATGCATATACAATTTTCTAGTTTTTTCAATGATATTGTATGCAAAAATGAAGTCTAAATGAGTCTTTCACTAATGTAAATGCATAAACCCTAGGATGCAAAAACAAAACCTAATTGAATGTTGATGCAAATGAAGTCTAGGATACAAGATGCAATGAAAATAAAAAATATAAAGTGCTCAATATGCAGGTTCACCAAAATGAACCATAGATTTTTGGGTAGGGCTTATAGGCTACTCTTGCACTCTTAGGAATGTTTCACCTAAAAGGAGAGAGATAATCCCCACTCAAAAGTCTAGGTGGTTCATTCAAATTATGCAATGTATGATGTTATTTAGACTAAATGGACTGATCTAACTGCAATTAAATGAACTAATTGACTGATTATGAATGCAAAACCTAAGATTTATGCTATGTTGGAAAACACAATGTGATATGCAAACATGAACTAAAGTATGAACAAATCCAAAACATAAGAGAAGAAGGTTGAAACAGAGTGCAACTGAGTAGAGAATGGAGAATCTAGAGTGTCTTGAATGTTGGCAGAGATCACTGAAAATCACTAGTGGGCCTCATTTGCAACTAATGGCAAATCAGTCCTACTTCTGATGAAAACTATTGAAAGTTGGTTTCTGAGTGTTGGGAATCAAAATCTGACAAAATTTGGATTTCCAGCCTTAATGGGACTCATTCACCACTAATGGTGAATCAATCCACTCCCAAAATTCTAAGAAATCAGGAACCAATCCTGTAGCACCAGATTTGAGGTTGTCTGCTTGTCAGGTTGATGAAGTTAATTATATAGAAAATAGACAAAATGTCTTCTCCAAGCTTGAAATAGGTTGTAGTTGACTTGAAACACTTTGTTGACTTCTTGTCCACTTTTCAACACCTAATAGGTTGTGAAATCTGCATACACAAGTCTACAAATACACATGCAAAAGGGGGAAAATGGTTAAGGGTTAGGTTATAGGGATTTTCCTTGGTCAAATCCCTCTTTGGTAATCAAACCATTAATGAAGAAATGGAATGGAAGAGAATGATAAACAAATAACATGCAAATGCTATCAACTTACCAAACCCTTAATGAAGAAATCTGAAGATATAACAATGACTACTCCAAAATACTTGATTAATGCTTGATTAAATGATGCAGAGTGCTTGGATGCTTGAATGAATGTGTGGATAAGTGAAATTGATGAATGGGGGTTAAAATGAGAAGACATACACTTATTTATACACACTTGTGCCTTAGTAACCCAAAGATACCTCATCATAGGTTGACATAATGTGATTTTAAATGAAAACCCAAAAGAAATTTGGAAATATTTTGAATTTTGAGCCAATAGGGACTCATTTGCCACCCATGGTGAATGGGTCCAACCTTGGACTTGAAACTGGGTGTCGGGAATTGTGTTGCATTTAATGTTGTTTGTCAAGTTTACATTCAAAAACATACTTAATTAATCCTTATAAGAGTATAAAGGGGTCAAATAAAGCATAAGAAAGGTGTAAATAGTGAAATTAAGTCTAGAAAAGTGTGAAATCTTGTTACAAGACTTTACAACACTTCAAAATAGGACTTGATAAGTGATGAAAAGGTGATTTTTAGGTGAATTGTAATGAATAGAGTTTGGAAAAGTGTAGAGATGTTTTGCAATACTTGACAACACCTTCACAAGATGCCATAAGTTGAATTTTAAGGACCTACTGTGAATGTTCAAGCCACATTGCAACATTAAATCAAAACAAAATGGACCAAACATCGTGAAGAAAGGCCTAAAAGACCATTAAAATGACAAGGGGCCATCTTTCTACGGTACAAATAATAAGAGAAGAAACATTTCCAACATGTAATATCTAACTTTTAATGATTTTTAGCATATATTATATTTATTTTATTTAGAAAATTTATTTAACATATAATAATTCGTAATATAATATTTATTAAATATGTTATTTATTTAAAAGTTAGTGATAAAAATTAGGTTTATAGTTATGGATAGTGTTACAATCATAGTTAGGGTTAGAGATAAGTTTAGGGTTAGGGATAGAATTAGAGTTAGGGTATGCGTTAAAGGTTAGGGTTAGATATTAAAATAACTACTTAACAATACTAAAACACTATAATTAACAAAACTTATATTTATTTTATCAAATCTAAAAAATAATAATTACAATACTATTAAGGCAAGTACTAGCCACTATGTGACACTTGCTTCATTATATGAGGGTCAATAAATCAACCTCTATTTCTCTCTAAGATAGAGAATCTATTATTGAAATATGTAGCATGTTCTTCCCATAAATCATGATAGATTTTTTTTATTTTATGACAAAAGGTTTTGCTATAAACCAAATAAATTTACTCACTAATGAATAAAATATGGGTTCCACTCAAGAAGATAATATTATAGAAAAGCAAAATAAAATGGAGAAAAAATAAGATTATGAAATACATAAAAAAACCTTTTAAAGTAGTTAATAATTTTGACTAGTTCAATTATGTAAATTTTATTATTAAGAATACATTTAACCTAGTAAACATATACCACATTTCCCACACCATATAATATAAAACATCAACTTATTTAGGAAATTATAATATAAACCATATTTTTTCTATTTTAAATAATTATATATATTTGAGAGATTATTCACTTATTTTTAATTTTTTTAAATTAGTATATTGTATTTTAAACATGATTAAGACATAATTTAAAAGTAAACTTTTTTAAAATTTAAATGAAAAAATTACTTATAATTTTGAATATCATTTTAATATATATCCTAAGGAACTAGATATATTAAAGTAATATATTATTTATTTTCATATGTACTAAATATTTATTTTATTTTATATTATTTACTTAATTTTTATTGAAGAGATATATTTTTAAAAATAAATATAGAAAATTATTTTTTCTTAATTAATAAGATATCACAAATGTCATATTTATTATTAAATATTAATAATTTCATGTTTAAATGGGTATCAAACTCAAGTTAAGATAAAATAGCCTAACTAAAAAAAGATAGACATTATTTTAAATTTTTATTTAAGAACTATTTTTTTTTCCAAAGTAATAAAACAAATAATAGAATACATTTTCAAATATTCTAATTTCAATGCATATTGATCTAGTTATCAATTATCTTTATTATTATTTTTTAATTTTTCATTTTAACACAACTAATATTACATTTATTATGAAATAACATCACTAAAATAATATTTATTATTAAATATTACTAAGTTGATTTACACATAGATGCCAAATTTAAATTAATTATTTTTTAACACATAAATTCCATTACAATCTATCTCCTACTATCCTTATATTTACACATTTTGACATAATAAAAATACTAGGTTTAAAATCTCACCATAGATGTAATAAAATACAGTTAATTTAGTAATTTGCACCTCCTAATTGGAGAGTAGTATGAGTACTAGTTGAATCTTCTGATGGATAATGGTGAACCATCTCAATTAAATCTCCATTTGAAGTGTTTTTGTTGGCATCTGCTTGAAGGAAGAAGTTGTTGGAGTATTGCAATGCATTTGTAATTTTTGCACTCTCAATTTGTGCAATCTATGAATTCAAAAAATAAAAATTAGAATTAAATAATTAATCAATTATGCATCAAAGGAATCATAGCACATGTACACAAATAGTACCTTGTCACGTAGGAGTTGATTATGAGATAATAAAAGTCTCTCCTATAAAAACAATATTTAATATATTTTAATAATTAGATTACACTATTTTAAATTTAACTCTACTAAATCTATAGCAATATAAGCATATTGAAAAATTATGAAAATATATAATAAAGTAAATTGGTCTTCAAATTATGTTTTCAAAATATATAGTTTGATAAAGATGTATCTTACCCTTTGTTGAATTGTCGCAATCTCTTGAAGAATCATATTATCCTTATGTTTTGAAATCATATGGTACAAAAAATATTAGTAAGTTGTGTCTCTCTAAAATCTTTAATTTTTATTTATTATAATTTATATTCTATTATAAGCAAAAATAGATTCTACATTATTTTTATTACCTTATGAGATCGTATTCTATCAAGTCCTTGTTCAAGATAAATCTCAAGATGTTTAAGTTGCTTGATGTCTAGAGAAGAAATATTTTCTCCTTCTAAAATCCTGCTTATTATTCAAAAAAGAATTCAATAAGTAGAAAATATAAATATGAGGTAAAAATAAATTAAATTTATAATTTAAAATGTCATTTTTTTTTTACCATAGATTAAAAATAATAATAAGAATTAAAAGAAAAAAATAAACCTCTTTTCATTCATTAAAGTATCAACTTGATGTCTTAACCTTGTTACTTCCAACTTCCAATGCTGAATCCATTAAAAGTGATAGTTAGTTAAATTCACATAACATATGCATATAATAAAAAATTATATATATGAAATTTACAAAGTTGAAAATAAGAATACTTCTGTGTTTGAATTTGAATTTGTTTCACATTCTTTCCCCTTTGAATGAATCTTCTTGTATCTCTCAATTGTTCTGCTAAGACTTTTCATTAAATGCAAAATGATATTAGAAAACAATAGTTTATGTAAATTTTCTTATTTGTATAAAATAGTTTTCTATTTTATCAAAATTATAAGAAAAAAATACATAATTAATAAAATTAAAATAATTAAAATATCAAAACAATTAATTATAATTATAATTAATAATAACATATTTATTTTGAAAACATTTAAAGTTACTTTCATATAAGATAAATTAAAATAATTTAATACATTATTAATAAAATGACATTTAGAGAAATAAATAATTATAATTAAAAAACATTATTTCTTCTAATAGAATAAAAATAGAATATAGCTATATAATGAATTATATAATTTGATATAATTTTTCTTTTCATATATATTTTATAATTATTTAATAAGCCATTAAGATAGTCCATATTCATCTCTTAAATACAGGTGAAAAATATGAAATATTTGACATATCTGGACTATATTAGAATAAGGACTTAACACATATATACACCATTTGAAACATTTGATATTACTTATATGTTAATGGAATACATCTTTATTTATTAACCTACACTACTCAAGACAAACTTTAAAGCTAGAAAAAAGTATTGTTGAACCTAATATTTAATTAGTGTTAGAGGAAAGTATCTCATTGTTAGGGAATGGACTACCTCCCCAATGTTGGGGTATTTGATTGGACTTAATCTAGAAAAGGATTCTTACAGGTGAGAGGCTAAAAACCTAGGATTTATGGGTCCTTTCCTCTACCCTCTCTACAGGAAAGAAGATGAGACCACAAATCACTTATTGCTACACTACAAATTCTAGGCTTACGTTGGAAACTTGTCATGCACAATATTAATTGGAATCCTCTAGCTCTGTCAAGCATCTCGGAAATGTTTCAAGGGTGGCCAGTGAAGAATACAAGATCGGTATATTTTAGTTAATGGTTGGCCAAACCTTCATTGATAGCATGAGAGATTTGGAAAGAAAGAAATAGGTGACTCTTTTAGGATAAGAAGATGGATGGATGTTGTGAGAGTTGCTTCGAAGGTTGTAAACTCAATCATAGAAGAATTTAATAATGTGGCAAGGAATCAAAGACTAAAAAACAACAAATTCACTTCTTGAGATGAGAGGATGAGACTGTGATGGCCGTGTTTATAGGCCCCTTCGTTATTGGGGTAGTTTGGGTTCTTTTGTCATTGTCTTTCAGGAAGATGTAAGACATATGCCATTAGAATTAGGGTGGTTAAAGAAAATTTTGATAGCGCAGCATGTGGTAACTCGAGACCTTCTGGGGTGGGATGCACAATAAGAGATGAGAATAGGAACATCTTGACAATTTAATTGAAGAACCTCGATGATTAAAAAAAGAGAGGTGAAATTCCAAAATACATGGTAAAATATAGAATATAAAATAATCCATTTGGAAGGTGATGATCATAGTAAATGCAATAAGGCAATGTAAAACCCTGAACTAGAAATTAGAATAAGATTTTATACCCAATATGGGAGCTATTGGAAGAATTCGATGAATTTATTATCCCCATGTTTATAGGGAGGGAAACTCAGTGGTAGACAACTTGGCAAAGTGGGTTGTGAAGAGATTAGCGGCGGAGGAAAATATAGTTTTGCACAACATATGGCATGAGCTAGATCAGCTGATATCTAAGGAATGGGATTGATTTAATGTTGACATTAATGAGGGCATCTTTAGATCGTCTCAAATCTATTTTCGATTTAGAGTAGGACATCGTTGGGAAGCTCATTCTTACCAAAAGCCTCGATAATGACTTTAAAACAACAAGGAAATGAAATTTTGAGCCATTCAAATTTGTTTGGTGGAGTGTTGGAGAAGGCTCGTGGTACATGGACGCCAAATTTTTGATAAGGTAGAGGCTCGACAAATGGCTTTCTGATGCCTAATTTTAGATACGTGAATGTGCAAGATTTTTAATGTAAATTATCGATGGTGTTACAAGCACTCAAGATGGTCTTAGGCGATGATTAACTTGTGCTTTCCAATAGATGTAAAATAAATACTAACAGTATTTCAGTCTTCCTAAGATGGGTTCTAGAATTTGAGTAACCAGATGAAGCGAAGTCGATGATGGAGAAGGTGGTGAGAGCAGAGTGTCGTGCAGATATGCAGGATTACTTGGCAGTGGCAGTCAAATGAGGTGGTTTCAGAATTAAAGGTTGTTGTTGGCCATGAATCTACCAAAGATATAATAGTCCACTGATGTCGTTCTTGATTTTTGACACCACCTTCGACGAGGACCAGCGGTGTGCCCAGGGAAAAGTGGGTTTAGGCTTTCTAAAAGAGACCTTGGGGTTTCCAAACGAAGGGGCGGAGCTGCAAAATTCTGGCGGGGATGATAAGGGGCTAGAGAGGGAGAAAATAATTAAAGTTCTATGGAAACTGGTTTTAGGAAAATTCACTTCAGCAATTTATCGATAAAAATTCATTGTCATGAAAAATTCACTTCCAGGAAAATTCACCGTCAACAATTTACTGTGGGAAAATTTGCCATGACAAATTCACCATCAGCAATTCACTGTTGCAGAAAATTCATCTCATAGTGACAGTGAATTGCTGGTGGTAAATTGTCCTTGAGGTGAATTTGTTATGACGGTGAATTGTTGGCAGTGAATTTTCCAATGCCATGAAAGTTCTGTGGACCCTATTTTTTGCAATGAGTCCATGATGTGATGGTGGTTTATATAGTTTTTTTTAATAGATTACAATAGATTCTGTGAAATCTTGAAGAAAAATATATTTCTTGATCAACTGTAGAATCATTTTTAAAAATACATCATGACATCCATGTATCAAGCTGGCAGCCCCTTTTTTCTACTTTCATCAATAAAAAAAAATGAATAACAAGTACCTAGGTATCTTATTACTTTCGTCACCCTCACACTTTTTGTAGGAATATACCTTAAGACACCTTTCAACTTCATTCTAAACTTGTAATGTGTTATTGATACAATGGGAAATATGGCATGAACTCCATCATGCACTTGTATTTGATGTTTTAAGTATAGATCATTGTTTGTTTTTCTTCATTCGGGACTATTCTCCTTTTGATCTTTTTTCACTATTTTAGATCTTGTTGTACTAGTGTTTGTGAATTTCTTTCTTATCCCTTCAAATTTTAATTTTCTTTGTGTGTTTTTAGGATGTGACTTTGTGTTATTATTTTATTCTTTATATTGTACCTTTGAAACTGCATGGGATATTCTTGTCTTTATTAAATATAAATAAATGAATTAAACATTTTAAAGCTATTATTTATCAAATATGATGGAATAATGATTTTTGAGATTTGTAAGTATATTTAGAGATCAATTTATTTAGATATTTTTTGAATTATATGAAATATCTTTGTGAGGTTTGAATTTAAATACTTTACTCTTATTCCATTATTACAATAGTAAATTTAGTTTATCTTCAGTAAGATTCATTCCAAATATAATCTAAACTTTCAAAACAATTTATTGACTTCCAAGATAATTAATGGTGTTGAAGAATAAACAAAAAGGATTGTTCAATTTGTTGGAAGACATCATTTCAAGACAAGAAAAATTTCTTTACATTATAAAATTTGGATCAATGTAGTTGATTAATAGTATAGAAAAACCATCCACCAAAGTATTAGTCAAATGGTTGGATGTATGAATTTTAATATTGTAACGCCACAAGTGGAATCCAAGTGGTAATCTGATTTCTATTTCTCTTTTCTAGGTACACCATGTTATTATTCAATTATAATATTTTGGTCATTTCATATGATTTGACATTTTAATTTTGATGTAACTATATTTTTAGTCATATTAAATAATCAAACAATGATTTTATGTGTATAACATAAATTTTAGTAACCTTTCCAAAATTGATATTTTTCACTAAGTAATCTTTAAGCTTATGAAAAATATTAACAACATCAAGAATTATATTGATAAAATAAATTGTCGAATAGTTATGTACAAGAAAAAATATATAAATTATACATGATTTTTTTGTCACATCAAATTTTAAAATATGTATAAATAAATACTTATTAAATTGGAAAGTTGAATAGTAGTAACACCAAAAAGAAAACTCAATTTAACTTGATCTATTAGAATAGGAAATAGATCCTTTAAATTTGAAATAATGTAGTGACAAGATTATCACTAATATAATTTGAACATCTTTAGTTGGACCACTTATATGGAGTTAATTTACTAGACACATGCACATCTCTTTGTTAACACTATCTTTATGTATTATTATTTATGTTTCCACATTTTAAATATATTCAATATTTTATACTATTTGTGATAGCTAAGGATATAATTATTTGAATGGAAAACATATTCCATTGGATACTCAATTATTTGAGAAAGAATTATATCTTGTTAATTATCATCATTTTTATAAAATGTGATATCTAGATTATTCAAACTAATATTTTCTCTTTCAATCACTTGTTACACATAATATTATATATGAGAAATAAAATTAGTTCCTTCAAATTTGAAAAGATATCTCAAAATAAATTTAAATAATTCTTAATTCCATGTTATGTAAGCAACTTTATTCTACAAGATCAAATTCTCAACACATCATTCTTATTAAATTTTATATTTCCCCTTCATTACTATGGTGATGACGTGATAAGTATGATGGATAATATTATGTACACATTGCCAACACTTTGAATTATTTATTCAAATACCCAAGTAAAATCTTCTATATGGATAGCTCAATATCTTTTGTACTCTATATAGTGCACCAAGGCTACTACTATACAAGGCCTTGTAAAAATTGATATAGGAAAGCTTCCTCCATTTTTTTTTTCAAGTTAACAATCATAATATATCAAAAATATAGATAAATAGGGTTATTAGTGATAAGATAAATAGAGTTTAGGTACAACCGAAATAGCTAGAACCTTGACAACCTCTTTCATAAAATATTTTTTACTACTATAATACATATATTCACTTTCATAGTGGGATCATCCAAATTTTGGGTTACAATAATCTCTAGTTTCCTTAAATTTTAATGTCTCCTTTGTCATAATTAAAATATTTCTTATACACTCTACATATAGAGTGATGTAAGGACTTTGAGAGGTCATAAGGTTTGACCAAAGAACCTGATTGAGCTGAAATTTTACATGGAGAAGCATCTTTAAGAATTGATTGTGTTTCCAACCAAACTTGTTAGGTTAGAGTAATTCTTGCCACTTTTCAAGGTTGTTTTTAGTCATCTAAGGCCTCAAATTGAGTTCTTAAGGACTTTTTAAAAAATTCTCAACATTGGATTCTTATTTTTATTTCAAACTTTGGTTGTTTTAGATTAAAGAGTTTAAAATTAGTCATACTTTTTTTTTTGTTTTTGATAAAAGGCACATAGGCTTGAAATATTTTATTAACATTTATAGTCATAGTTATGTCATCTTTGAATAAATGGTTAATTTCATGTTGATGCAAAAGAGCATGCAGACTTACTAAAAATAGTAATTTTGTATTAGGGTAGATTTGGTAATAATTTCAGGATGTATGAGGATGCAAACCAGAACTACAAGAGATTATGCAATGTTAGGATGACATAATTGCATTAAAAGCTTCCAAGATAAAAAATACAAGCTAAGTAGTGAGTTTATATAGAACTAAGGAGAAAAATGTAGGTAGCTAATCAACCAATGAGAATTGACCACCAATAACCACCAAAATTGAGTAAAGTGATGAAAAAGTAAATAGTCCACCTTTAAAATGTAAATTAACTCAGTTTATTATCCTAAGCAAGCTTAATAAATATGTAGGAAAAACCTATGACTAAGGGAAAATAAAAACCTACACTAACAACCTCTTAAGCACAACTAAGGAGGATGTAAAAGATGATGGGTCTTAGAAAATGAGGCCATGTTAAGTACCCATATACATATTAAATTACCCCCAAAAGAAGGAGCCGCCCACAAATAGAGAGAGAACAAGAGAAGGACTAGGTATCCCCCACAAAGAGGACACTAACTATTTCCCAAGTAAAGCTTGCAAATGAAGGCACTTACTCTCAATGAAGGGTTTGGTGAAGATGTTTATAGCATGATCTCATGTAGAATTGTACTTGAGATCAATGATATCTTAATGAATTAACTCCTAAATTATGTAGTGCATATGAATCTCAATGTTCTTGGTCTGCTAATGATGGAAAAAATTGTGTGAGATCTAAATCGCACTCTAGTTGTCACAAAATATGACTATGGGATTTCAGAAGGGAATTCCAAACCCAATGAGGATGTTCTCAAGCTAGATGGCTTGAGTAGTAGCTTTAACCACTCCTCAATACTCAACCTATGTAGATGAAGTAGCAATAATATACTACATTTTTCTTAGCCAACAAATGTAACCAAACCAAAGGGAGAAGAAATACTTGGAAGTCGACTTGCGATCCTGAGAATCATCCACCAATTTTGAATCTATGTCCCACTAAGTCAAAATCCATGCTCACTACATAGTGAATTCAAAAATTGCTAGTACCCTTGCTGTAATGAAGAATCCATTTAGCTACTTTCCAGTGAAGCTCATGTGTCTCCCGCATGAATTGAGAGACCATGCCTACAACATATGAAATATGGAGCCTCATATGAGTTAGATAGATGATACTAACAACAATTTTTCAATAGAAAGTGCCATCCACTAAGGGTGAAGAACACTTACCCTCAAGTTTGAGACACAAACAGAGTTTGTGCAAGCTTACAATCAACCATGTGAAACCTCTAGAGCATATTGAGTGTGTACTTAGGTTGTACAAGAGAGATACCTATAGAAGATTGAGTGGTATCAATCCCCAACAAGTAGTGAAATAAGCCAAATTTTGACATCAAAAACTAATCACGAAGGGAAGTTTTTACTACTTGAATGGTGGATAAGTGACTTGCTATGATCAAAAAGTCATTGACATAGAGAACTAGGGTGGTGTGAGTATCATTCTATTGCAAAATGTAGATATTGGGATCAAAATGGCATCAATTGTATCCCACTTTCAGAAGGAATGAGCACATCTTTTCATACAAAGCTCAAGGGGCCTATTTGAGGCCATGTAGAGACTTTCAAGACAACACACAAGTGAAGGATCCTAAATGAACCCCTGTGTCAGCTCTATGTATGACTCCTCATATAGATCACCATGAAGAAAAAGTACTCCTCACATGCATCTGATGAACATTTCATCTATGTGTTGAGTGATAGCAAGGACAAGTCAAAAGGAATTTGTTCTAGCGACTGATGTAAAAGTCTCAAAGTTGTCAATCTTGAGAACTTGGGAGAATCTTTTGGCAACCAAGCAATCCTTATGCTTATCAACCAACCCATTTGTTGATTTTTTTAATGGACCAACTTTCATCGAACAAATTTCCTTCCCTTAGGAAGTGAGGCAAGATCCCAAGTCTAGTTCCTCTCAAGGAACTAAACTCTTCCTACATCATTGCATCAAACTTAGGGACACCATAAGCTTCCTAAGAGGACTGTGGATTAGAATCTACAACAAGGAAGACATTTGGAGCATCTTGAAATTATGATCTTGATATCGTATGATCTAAAGGATCCCCTGCCCAATCCCCTACCGATTGTATTGTCTGGTGAGAACAAAGGGGCCTTGTGAGTAGAGGAGGAGAGTTAGGAGGAGAATCATCATCCTCGAAAGGGGGACCATGTGCACCCTCATCAACACTATCATCATTTGAAGTGGAGGAAGAAGGATCCTCATCATGATCGAAAGGATTATGATCCTCTAAAGAACTATCAGATCATGATGCAAGGACTTTAATATGATGGTGGCAAGAGAAGTTTTAAGAGAATAACTAGGACTCTCCTCAAAATGAACACTCCTCTAAATAAGCAACTAAATGTATGGTTGGATGAAGAATCTTGTAGACATTGACATAATCTAGATAACAAAAAAATATGCAAGGCTTGCTCTGTATATCCATAGCCTTGTATTTCTTTGTTAGAATGTGGGCTCATGCACTAGAGCCAAAAACTCAAAAGTGCTTAGCTAAGGGTTTTTGAGTGTGCCAAGCTTAGAAAGGAGTTATCCCCTTAACAAATTTGTGAGGAGCTTGGTTTTGGATATAACACACATAGTTAATGGCTTCTTCCAAAAAGGCGGTGTCAAAGACTTGGAGTAAATCATGCAATTGGACAACTCTTTCAATGACCAATTCTTTAGTTTTGTAACTCCATTCTGCTGAGGACTATAGGGAACCACATGCTACAAATTAATTCTCTATGAAACATAATATTACACAAACTTGTGGTTGACATACTCCCCTCATTATCTATATGCAAAATTTTAATAGATTTCTCAATTTGCTTCTTTGCAAAATCTTTGTAATCAGAATGAATCGAAGACTTCAAACTTTTGTTTGAGAAAGTATATAATGGTGTAGCTAGAAAATTCATCAATGAATGTCAAAACATATTGGACTATACTGAAAGATGGTTGTGGAAATGACCTCGCCAAATCATTTTGTACCAACTCTAAAATATGTGAGGCTCTCCAAGATTTTCCTTTGTTAAATTTCTCTTCATGATGTTTTCCAAGAATGCAACCATGAAAAACACCATAATTAAAAAGAAACTATAGGAAATCTTATAACCATGTCCTATTGATTGAGTTGCTACAAATAGTGGTTGTTTAAGTGGCCAAATTGCTAATGCCACAAATTACTCACATCATGTAAACGAGTGTGTAGAATAGATGAAGGTGAATCAAGAACAAAGTGAGATGATAAATAAAGCCCCAAAGGATGATATTCTCTCCCAATTGCTATTGTAGAATCATTGTGCAACTCACAAATCACCCTTGAATTAGGAGTAAACTCAACTTGCTTTACTATACCTATGTAATTGATTCGATAGATTGATAGGAGATTAATTAACAATGAGGGCATACAAAGAACATCTTGACATGTTCCTTCCCCCATATCAATAGACCCTCTCCCACACATGTAAATAGGCATTTCATCACTCATGAAAATGGAAGGCTTAGTCTATGGCTCCAAAGATACAATCTAATCTTTAGAAGAAGCCATGTTGCGTGAAGCACCTGAATGAAGAACCCATATGGATGGTGGAGAAGTAAATGATACAAGAGACTTGTCATTTCCTTTCTCCTTTCTATTGTATTCTCCCTTATGAGACCCCTCATCTGAAAACTATTTGATGAAATCAAGAACACTAAGATAATTCTTTTCAATAATGTGTGTCAAGTGATTATCTTGTTTCTTCAAACATTTATGCTCATCATGACTATGTCATTTACAATAGACACATTTTACCTTCTCTTTCTTAGGCTTGTCACCTTTTGAAGATGAGGTCTCATTAGCTACTTTTGGAGTAGCTTATTTATGATCCTTCTCTTTTCCATTCTTTCATTTCTTATCCTTCTTACCACTTTGTCCTAACTGTTCATTTGTGCCATGGTTGGCTATCAAGGTATGTGACTTAGAAGACTTAAGAGTGCCCATATGGATTAGCTTATCTTGCTCCCGTGTGAGAGAATTAATAAAATAATCTAATGATGGCATGCTGAATTTGGATCAAAATACATTTTTAGTAGCATAAAAGATAGAAAAAAACACTTAATATTTAGAACTTAGCTTAGAGAGAATGGTTAGAATCATTTGTTCATATTTCTTAGTAATTCCACATTGTTGTAGTTGTAGCCTTTGTGTTTTCAATTTGGTGAAGAAATCTTGAATTGTGTTGAAGTTGATTGGACTTAGACTAATTAGTTCACGTTTTCAAACATATGACCCCTCATAGAATCTTCAGTTCCAAAAAGAGATTCTAGCTTTTTTCATATTTCATTTGGAGTATTCAAAGATTCAATGTGAAAGAGAAAATAAAAAGATACAAACAAACACAATGCTCTATATGCTTCATCACATCTATTAAACCACTTACACTTTTCTACATCTTTAGTAGGTTCAGTTTTTTATCCCATTGTTATTTTGTGCAAACCGACACTTCTTAAGTAAATTTTAACTTTAATTTTCGACTCAAAATAGTTGAATGCAATTAGAATATGAATTGTTGTTGAAGCCATGATGAAGAGATGCAAAAGAAGGTGCACAAATAAAGTGAAAATAAGAATTCTATGAATACCCCCCAAATATTATAAGGTTGGCACTTTATAGTTTAGTGCAATTACAAAGCCTTTTCTAAGATACAATGCTCAATAAGACAAAAATAGCTAAAATTATAAATTATGATACAAAATCAACCTAAGAAAAAATCTCAAAAAGTAGCCTTATGGATGTGTAGTACTCTTTACCACCTTTCTAATGCCTATTCGTTTTTGAAAATTGGAGCACCTAGGCAAAAATTATGACATGTTGAAAAAATTATCAACTTGAAATATTTGGAACAAAATGAAAAAAATGTTCACTCATAAGGACAACTTTTATTGCTGTGTCCTATCCTACCCACTCCTATTTCTTCCACCCAAGCAATATTTTGAATTGCTCTATGGCATCGTCCCTATCTCTGCCTGGGTGTGAGCTTGTGGTTGATATCACTGTGAATGTTGTGGGTGCTGCATTTTCCTCACCTTCTCTAGTAAAAGCGGCTACTAACACTACTATGGGTGATTATGGGTTTTCCCCATTCTCTCCTATGGGGTAGTTTTCTCACTCTCTACCTTATGTTGATGTCATGAAGTCTAAGAGACCTAGGGAGGGTGTTGTGTAGCCTATGTGTTGTGTTGAGGTTGCTCCTGTTGTTTCTCTTGGTAAGGAAGTTTATGATAATATTGATTTCTATTCCAAAAATGCTCGTATTTGCGTATTTTTCCGCTTGTGGCCTTCTCTTCTTGATTTGCACCTTTGGATCACCAACAATTGGTCTCCTTTAGTTGATGGCTCGATGGATATTTACCCTTTTGCATGAGGTTTTTTTGTTATGGGTTTCAGTTCTCCTGAGGACAAACAAGCTATTTTAGATCATGGTCTGTGGGTTTGGGATTCTCATCCCCTTTCCATTAGGCCTTGGGTTCTTTCTTTTAACCCTTTGAAAGAACCTTTGGATGTGATTCCTATTTGGGTAAGATTTCCCTATCTTCCCTTATAGTTGGGTGAAGCCACAATAGTGGTTTACAATTCAAGTGAGGAAGGAAAACTCACAAAAAATGGCCCCAAAGCAAAAAAAAGTGATTTTGGGGGTTCGTACGAACCTAATGGTTCGACCGAACGCATTAGGGGTTCGCTTGAACTAGTGTTCGAGTGAACCCCTTTAAATTTTGGCCGCCAAAAAACAAAAAAAATGCATAGCAAAGGGGGTTCAAGCGAACCCCCTTGAAGAGGTTCGCTCGAACCATGGTTCGGCCGAACCCTAGTTTGAGCGAACCTGCTCGAACCCCTAGGGGTTTGCTCAAACCCCCCTTGCCCCTCATCCCCCTCCTGAGACACAAAAAAATTCTATTTTTTTACACTTTAGGGCTCGGGTTGAGGATGAAAATGGAGAAGTCTTCAGAAACCCTTCTGGAATCAGATAGTCCTCGGAACAACCTATCCAACGAATATAATTTTTGTATGTTTTGATTTTATTATGTATTTGTTTTTTTAGTTTTATTAAGCATAGGTTCTTCACCGAAAATAAAGGTCTATGTTCCAAATATGTGGAAAAATAGTAGATTATCAAAAAAAAAAATTGAAAAATATGAGTGCACCAGATATTGAAGTCCTTGATCCAACCAAAAAAAAAAAATGAATTTTGATATATACATAAAAAGTTACGTGTTATACGGTCGCACTATGTCTGAATTGTAATTGGTTTGACTTTGAAACTTGATTAAAGAAAAAACATTCAATTAAAAACTATCTAACCAAGTGGAAGCGCTAGATATCAGAGTTAAAAATCTAAATTCAAAAGAATTAGAATTTTATCCTTCATGGAAAAAAAGTTATACGTTATACGGTGTGCGTCACTTTTTAAAAATGTTTTTTGAAAAAAACCAGTTTTCGTGGGAGATGGAAAAATAAGTACAATCTGATTCCAAAATTTTGAAAAAAATATTTTTAGAATCTACAAACAAAATGTAACGAGGCTCTAGTTTGCATCATCTTCAAATTCATCATGGTTTAGCCGCTATAGGTGCTCGAATGTGAGGATTTAGTTAAAAATAATAATTTTAGTGTCCACTTTGGCCAAAAATTGTAAACCACTATTACGGGATCACCCAGTTCTGGTGTTTCTCTACCTATTAGGGCATTGGTAATGCTATTGGTAGATTTTTGAAAGTCGATATGACTTCCAAGAATTTTACTCATACTTCCTTTGCTAGGATTTTGGTGGAGGTTGATTTGTTGAAGTCTTTACCTAGTGAGGTTGTGTTGCAGATTAATGGTTGGTCTAGTCTTAGCTTGTGGATTATGAGGGTCTTCCTTTTTGCTACAGACATTGCTTTGCTATTGGGAACTTGTCTCGTGATTGCTCTAGAGGCTCCCACCTTGCTTCTTCCTCTACCTAGTGGAAGAATTCACTTCATGAATACTTAATAGTTCACCCTAGTGTTAACTCTGCTTCTTCTTCTAATGATTCAATTGTGGTGGTTGCTTCTGCTTTTGTGGATACTATTGTGCAGCCTATAGATTTGGCTATCCCTAATGTTGTTTTTGCTACATCCCCTAAGGTCCATGTCTTGGAAAATGCTATAGTAAATCATGTTGCTTTGGGCTTGGTTTTAGATGCTTTACCTAAAGTATCAACTATTCCTCTGGTTTTCTACTCCAAAGGGGAGCCTTCCCCTTTCAATCAAAATTTTGCGATTTCAATTTTTGATTCTCCTAGGAAAAGGTTCATAGAAAGAAGAATCATTTTTATAAGAAGGCCATGGTTTTGTTTAACTTTCCCTCAAAGGCTTAGCTTGGTTCAAGTGTTCTTCCTTGAACATTTTTGCATTGTCTATTGTTATAACTAGTTCTTTCTCTCTAGTTGGTTATGTTTGGCCAGTTTGTTTTGCTAAGTTGTTTGACTTTATTTTTTTTACTTTGTAAGGGATTAGGGCCCTTCCTTGCTTATTTAATAAAAATAATAAAACAAAAAAATATTTTCAATACCTTCATAGATGGAAAGTGCTCATCTCCAACTTTTTGGTGATATCTTTCTTCTAATTTTCCAATATCATGGTGAAAAGTTATGCAAATTTGAGAAAAAGACCCAATTTGGCCTATGAGAGGGCCTTGGTGGCCCTTAGCAGTAGTGGTTAATGGGTGGAAAATCTAGGAAAATAACTAGCACTGGGCATAGATTTAATAGGCAGTCATGAGTTTGACTACTAGCAGTCAAATCTTAATTTTTGAAGTTTATATTATAGTTGGTGGTTAAATAACCCCAAGCAGCTTAGGCGCTATGCGAGTAGCTTTAAGAGCTATGGGAGATCAAGCTACAACTTCTCTATGGCCTTGGCTGCAAGTGGCTTAGGCTTGCTTTTGGGCTATTAAGGCCCCAAGCACTGGGCACTATACAATAAGTACTAAGAACTTATAATGAAAACTTTAATACTTTTTTTCTTTATTGAATTTTTTTCCTTTGACGTATGAATTGCATCGCTAAGGGGCATATGAACCTATTGGAATTTATTTTTCCTCAATGACTCTCAACACCAAATATGGGTGAATTTTATGTCAAAATTTATTTCCTTAGCCTTAAAAATGCAAAGGAAAAATGCTTTTTGGACAAAAATGCTCCTATAAAGACATATTAACTATATTTGAGCTTCAAACTCTTGTTTGCAACTATGTTAAATGATCTCCAATTGGGATGAAAAAAGCCAATATTGACTTTCTTGAGCCTTTTGGACACATTGGAATAGTAAAAAATGATGCTAGTATAACCATAAATGTTGTAATTACCTAGATCTCACATATTACATATGCACTATGAAGATGTTATTAAATATTTGCAAACCCTTTTTTATTCTCCAAATCATTCAAAATGCAAGACAATAGCATACACCAATTTACAATATTTTAACATGAAAATCTCAATCACTCAATTAGGAATCTATGAATTTAGATTTCTCAAAACAAAAATCTTTGATACCATGCTTTTGGTAATAGTAGGGGGAAGAGTTGTTGAACATGACCAAAGAGAAAAACGAGGCCTAGAGGCCACCAAAACAACTAAACAAAACAATAAGGGTCACAATACCAACCAACACCATATAGAAAGTCTAACACCTAACAACACATAACAACATAAATAATATACCAGTACATAACAACAATCTTAAAGAAAAAAACAAAACTATCTTTATGAAGGGCACGTAGGCCCATAAAGAGTAAAGTAGATAAGGTTCCATTCCTTCTCAAGTTGTTCTATAGCCTCACTATATTGATCCATCGATCCAGTCGCACCACCATCCAGTTGCTCCTCCACATGTCGAGAGGCTTATTGCTTATGAAGGCCTTTCCTAGCCTTAGTCGCCTTACTCACCATCCTTAAGATGACCTTAGACATTATTCCCAAAGTAATTACCTTTAAAATGTTGAAGGCCATGTCCATCTTGTCCACTTTTTGTTGAATCTCACAAATTTTTGAAGCATAGGGCTCTAGGGGTCCAACATCATCCTACACTACCCCACTCTTATCCTTCATAGACTGAAAATTCATCTCCTCCATGGCTTCCCTAATGAAATCGTTAATTTCATGCTCAATATTTTGAAGCCCTTCCTCCTCATCCTCTAAATCTTCAACCATCGGTTGATCATCACCATCCATTTCTTCATCATGTTCACTACTTATAGAATCTCCCGAGAGAATCTCCCAACACAACCGACAACTCCTTCTTACTCAAGTTAATAGGAGGTGGAGTTTGCTCTTTAGGGTCATCCCCAAGCTCTTCAAAACAAAGTTTCTTCCGTTTAGAAAACTAGCCAAGAAGCCTAGTCAATCACTTCTCACCCCTCCTACTACTATAATCCTCCAAATTTCTTTGCTCCTCCTTATCTCTTATTTCAATGGTGACTTTCTTGATAGTTTTAGGATCAAGACTATCATAGGATTTCCTTTTGGTGCCAGAGTTATGCAGGGGGTAAGAACCAACTTCTTTTCCTTTCTAGTTTTGAATAGAAGGGTTACCCTTGGTGAGAAGGGGGTATGTGCAAGATCATCATGGAAAAAATAGGCCCTTAAGTGGCAAAAAATTAAGAAAAGTTAGAGTTAGGCAACTTGATGTAAAAATTTGAATATGTTATCTATATTATTTCAAAAATATGTAAAAGTAAAATCTGTAGAAAATTGAATGTAGTTTCTAAACTACTAGGTTTATTTAAAAAAATAATAATTTGGTGAAATTTTGAAATTTTAATGTAGTAGTACTTAAATTTCGGAAAAAATATGAAGTAGTTGTTTGTCTAACCACCTAACCATAATAAAATGATAATTTTTTTATAAGATTTTAGATATAAGTAGAGGACTCATGTCGATGTGATGCATATTTTTTGTAATTTTTTCAAGTAAATAATTAATTATGAATTTTTATTACAACTTTTAAAAATATAAAAACTCATATGTCTGACCACCTTAACTTGGTCAAACTTCATGATTTTTTTTTTTTTAATCCTATAGTATGCACAACACAAAATGTGACACATGTTTCAGATTCAAAAAATGTGATACTATTTGAAAGCTATAGATTTTTTTCAATCAACTTATCAATCAGGACTTTAGTCGTAATTCAAATAGAAAATGAATAATAATTATTTATTAAATTCAAAGTAAAACATAATTTATATTGGTGGAAAGTTGAGAATCTCCTTTAAAAACCCTTTTTGTTTCATCAATTTTGGGTAAAAAAAAGTCGTCAGCCACATACCCATCATATCACCACTTTTTGGCCCATTATGATCCTACACATACCCAATGCCTTTAATTGAAGATTGTTTAAAATTGAGAGGACTAGCAAGGGATTTTCGGCAAGAGGCCTCACAGAGGAGTGACCCACACCAAAGGAAGTAGCCAAAGAGGGATTAGGGAGGGGTTCCGCATGAGAAACAAGGGCAACAAAAGCAATAGGAATACCACTAGGAGGTCTCGATAGGAGGTAATAACAATAACATAATTATAAAGGCATTGGATCAAACCCTGGTGGAGAGGGGGAGAGGCACACTTAGCTTTACATTGCTTTAAAGATGAAAGAAAGAAGGAATGTTAATTTTTTCATTCATATGAATATGAAATATAAAGGGGAAATGGTACCTCTGGACAGTGGTGTAGTTCCCTTCCAGAGTGAAATACATCATTATGTGAACACTAACAATCCCAAATGGAGTCAAGAGGTGCTCTCTATCATAGCCATTCTAGTTTCTCACTAGTTTCTCATCACCTTCAAGGAAGCTATCCATAAATCTTTGGTAATTTCCATTATGGATTTTAGACACCCTTAGGCCATTGTACTGCAGACCTGCCACAACCATAATCAACCTGGGAGACACTTCAAACCCTATACTGCCAATCTAAACTATATCATCTCTCTAAGAATTATTAAACTTATTAGTAATGTTGTCATTGTAACCACAAATCACCATAAAGAATGGCATCATTCTAGCCTCTTTGAATAGACTTCGTAGCTCGATGTTTTTCCATAAAGGTGCACAAGATAATAGCTCAGACCTTTCAAAGGGACCCCCATCAAATTATAGTGGCAGTGGCAGAGGAAAGAAGATTTTCCTTTCCCAACAATCTTGGAATTACCTTTCTCAATAGTAGAGTTTGTGGGTGAATACACAATAAAGGAAGTAGTAAAATAGTTAGTGCCCCAGTTTGGTGGAAAATTAACAGACAACTCTTCCACCAACAGGGCACTAATATCACAAACTTCCAAAAAGGTCTAGTAGGAGCCATGGAGGGGGGATAAAACACCACCCAATTTTAGCAGACCTAATCATGAACCAATAATCCATGTGATAATATACACTACAAATAATAATGATGGAGAGCAAGAGCCAATAGAATCCCAAAGTCCGTTTAAAAGGACATCTAAAAGATTGCAGCATAGGAAACACATGAGGGCATAATGAAGAGGAGACACTTTGGTGATCTGTCATCATGGAAATATTCCTCAAATCTACGCCAAGGGATAGAGGATCTACCGTTACATCATTTAGCCTTTCCACAAAAAGTGAAATATTTAAAAATTACACCATCTCAAGGAAGGAATAAATTCGAGAATAATTCCATGGACTTATCAAAACATGAAAGCTAGCAATATCTTGAGGCACAAGATACATTCCAATTAGATCACCTATCAACATCAAATCATTGAAATGACAATGCCAAGTCACAAAGGTGTATGAAATAATGAAACCCACCATGGTTGACATCATCCATCCCACATCAAGGGCTTCCTTTTTGCCCCAGTAATTTGCCCATGCCATCTAAGCTAGACATAGAAAAGCATGCCAAGTATTTGAACATTCCTTCAACACCCAAACCGCATGGAGCTGACAATGCTAAGTCAAAAAAGAGTATAGGGAAATGAAATCAATCAAGGCTAACATCATCCACTCCCCATTAAAGTCATTCTTCCTACTCTAGTAACTACACCTCACCCCCTTCGTAGGATCTAGATAAGCACACCACGTAAACAACCAAGCCTTCGACACCCAAATCACATGGCTTGCTACCATGCCACCACCACAAGTACCTTTAGCTTTCCAAATAGGGTTTGGCCTTTTTCCCCATGTCACCATACAAACATTGAGATTTAAATTTAAATTTGAAATGAGATGCCTCTATCTTTTACAACATGTCATCCAATAGATGTTATGAATCAAATTTGATATAAAAAAGGATCAGGGGACCAACGCCCCAACCATAGGAGCAATGTGACACACATACAACAAGGTGGAAAACATCATTGAAGGTTGAAAGGAGCCCCACCCATCTAGTCCTTAAGTAGCCAGTCTTTGATATGAGTTGACAAATCCTCAAATTTCCAAGATTTCCAATGGGGAAATGAGAGCCCCAAGTTGGAAATTGCATCAATGGTGTTATATCCTTCCCTATAGATATGGGAAACTAAAACACCCACCATAGAAATTGTATCAGCATGCATCAATAGGGTTATTTCCTTCTTTGATACCATGTTAGAAATTTGAAATAGATTGAATAACTCAAGGAAAATTTTAAGAGAAAATAAAAGTTATATAAAATGGAAAAACATAAATTACGCAATCTAGAACTTCAAGAGATTATGTGATGTCAGGATGATAGAATTGTTTTAAGAGATTCCAAGATGAAAATGTACAAGCTAGGTAGCAAGTTTATCTAAAACTAAGGAGAGGATGGAGGTGGAAAATCAACCAATGATAATTGACCAACAATAACTAACAACATTAAATAAAGTGATGAAAAGTTAAATACTCCACCCTTAAAAGGTGGAGACAACTCATCACTTTATCTCCTAGTTATTAAATGATTAATTCACTTTATTATCCTAAGAAAGTTTAATAAATGTGTAGGAAAGCATATAACTAAGGGAAAATAAAAACCTACACTAACACTTTCTTCCCCAGTTGATGGGAAAGGAAGACAATTGAATAGAAGAGTCTAACTAATGAAAAGGAAAATTGTAGACTATGGCTCAGAGATAAAGAACCCAAGATGGGTATCAATAAGAAGTTCTAGGGAAAGAGATATACTTCTATGGTTTCTTCTTCTTTTTTTTTCTTTGGGATAATTTGTTGAAATACGGTTTGCAACATGTTGATCACTTTCTTTTATAATTGAAGAGAATGATAAAAAACTATCCCTATGTTCAAGGATCATATATAATTCACTAAATTTATTTTGATTTGACTCAACATTTACGCCATGTCTACAGGGATATATAAAGGTAATAATCTATCTTGTGGGATAATTTTATCACTATATTGATGAGTAAAATGTATTGGATAACTACACGGTAGAACGAAATTTTCCATTATTTCATTTTTCCTTTAGCTCCACCTCCATTGATCATTTAAGATGAAATATATTTTTTCCTCATGATGGGGTGTTTTCCTTTTTAAAAATTCTTTATAGCTACAATTATCTTCATTTTATTTCCTTTACAAATAAACCCTTTTTTATTCAATGGCTACTATATTAGATATTATCGCTTCTTTATTGTTGTCTATTTTTAGCCAGAATTCTTGATATTACTATCTACAAGGAATCTTTCTTTCCTGGAATTGGATTAATTTTTCTATGGCATAGAGGCATTATTTTATTCTTTAGATTAAAACGCATACCTCTCAAAATGGTAACCATTTAGTGCATGTATAGATGCAACCTTAGTTGTTATTTTCTTGTCCATAGATGGTAGTATATTTCCCTGGTACTTGTATCTCATCATATCTTTGATCTATTTAAAATTGTGAAGTGGAACTTCATATTCGTTTGAATCAAGATGTGATCATTTTGAAATATTTTCTTAGTACCTTTAGGATAAGAACAATCACTTCCTTCATCATTGAACTAATATTTAAATACATCTAATAGATCAACATCTTCATCATATTAATATTATGTATTCTGATATTCAGAAGGAAATCCTTCATCTTTATGCTCTGTCATAACAACTACAAACTTTTCTAGATCATCAAAAAGGTAGTAGCTTTCACACCATATATAAAATTCCTAAAGATACATATTATCTCTTCATAGATTCTTAGGAGTTACCCTACTTTTCTATTTGAAATCTCTTAGACCTGGGGTATTCTACCTATCATGTTACTATCGTCTTTTGGACCAATCATAATTATGGGTCCTATTATGTAAATGTTGACCCTCATTGAAATGTTTTGAAAAATTAGGATGAGGTAACCACTTATCATTCTAGGTAACCTTGTATGACAAGTCCTTCATGACATTCATAAATTTGTCATTTTTTTGTTCACGATTCAAGGGCTTAGTTATATTTCTATTTTTAGGTTGAGTATGCTTAAAATCATCTCTCTTGATATATTTTCTAGATTCCCTCATATTTATTTTAATATTGATGACAACAATGTATGCTTCCATTAGAGTCTATAGGTATTTATCTCTAAGGCAATACCTAATTGGAAAATCAAATGTGGAACAATATAGATCAAGACAAATGGATTCATTAGGCATCTAATGTGGTGGAACCTTCCTCATTACCATTATAAACCTACTATTAAAACCTACCATCATTTCATTTACTCCTTTCTTGATGATTTTGAGTTCATGGATATCAAACATGGGAACAACTCCTCCATATTCCAATCTAAGCACCCTCATGAATTAATCCCATGTATTAATACTACCATTTAGAAGGTTTATATATCACTCATTATTCTTCCCTAAAGGTAATATGAAAAAGTATTCACTATCTTATCTTCATCGTGAATCTCATATTTCTCAGTTATATTAATGCAGTACCTAATAATCTAGTGATTCCATTGTTACCTTAGAATATTTGTATCTTTCGTCTAATTCAATTTTGAGTGGTGCTTGGATAATCAAGGATACCCTATGAATCCAACTTCCTATATTGGTCAATCCCAAGAGGTGGTCTACTTGGAGGAAACATTTGATCTCGTCTTATAAGATTAAATTTTTTGTTTTATTATACATTTTACTTGTTAGGAGAATCATGGTTATATTGCACATTTTGAGAATTTTGATTTATATTCTATTGTTTTGATTAGATAAAGATGGGAAGGGCCTGTACCCTTCTACAAAACAGCCATCAAGACAAAACGAAGGGCTCACAAGAAATGAAATGCTAAAAGACAAAACTTACAGAAACAACACCAACCAACCAGAGAGGACCTGGACTCCCAAGAGCCTGAGACCACTAATTGTCTGCCACTCCTTGGCCAGGAAGTGGAGCTTCTCTTCAAATGACAGGGTACCTTCTGGATAGCCTGGGTCTCCATGGTAGTGTCTTGAGCCACACTGCCCATCACCTTGCCTTTTTTTTTGCGCGTATACTCTCTAGCCACTACAGTAAATTGGAAGATGGGCTATGAAATATGGTACGTATGATAGAAAATTATTTTTGATGCTTTTTTTTAAATATATTATTTTCACTTCAAGCGTTAATGGCGTCGTTATTATCCTCTACTACGGGATGCCCTTCTTGATAAGATATTATTTCAAGCATAACTTGAATTTTAAATTTCATAATGCCTCACTAAATGGCATAGTCACGAAAAAGGGAATCACATTCGTTTCGGAAGATATCTCTTATTTAAGAATTGGGCCTACAACATTAGAATTACAACTTAAGAGGAAGTTAGACTGTTGTTTTTGGTTCACAGCCATCTTGATGTGACTACGTGTTTTCTCCACGTAAGAGCAGTGTAGTTCTTGTAGTTGAATTTTTGTTTTGTTTCGTAAGTTTGCATTTTTAATCTCTTTGAGACGAGTAGGAATTGCATTAAGGTATGAGATAGTCATTATTCCTCATTTATAGCACAGATTGTAAGAGCGTTTTGAATTTTTTTAATTGTTTTTACGAGATTTGTTAAATATAGTATTAACATTGCTAAGATTTAACGATTATTCTCAACCGAAATGTGTCTGTCATTTGTATTTTAACCCTGCAATTCATCGAATCCCTTCACTGTTTCATGATTAGTTAGAACCTTAACGAATTCAATATTTTTGATGTATTACTACTAGTTGAATCCTGAAACAAATAATTACATGTTTTCTTTGTATATTATATTGACTTCAAACAGTAATAATTTTACGTATGCGAGCTGTGTTCTAACAGACGAAAGTGGAAATCGGTCTTAAACTATCTAAAATTTTATATTGAGAAAAAAATACTTGAAAATAGGTGGTCTCAGGTTCAGGTCATCCTAACAACTTTCACCACGAAAAATTTGAATAGTCAGTATACGACAGATACAATGTGAGAATGTGTAAAATAAAAGGACCACTGTTTTTAGAAATGGACCTCTATACTCATAATTATTGTCCTCTTCAACAGGAGAACGCATGAATATATTTTTAAATCTGACCAACTATTATTAGAATCAGATCCAAAGATCTGGAAATATAAATTTGTTATTGTGCAGAGAATCATGTAAGGAAGCTAAAAAGATTGTTGAATGGATTGATAAAATTATAAAAATGAATGATAGAAGAAATAGAATATAATATTATTTAAGAGAAGATTGTAGCATATTATTTTAGAGAGGGTGATTATAATATATATATTTTGAAGAGCCACAGTTAATTCTTGTAAATTTGGATCTAAAATTAACGATAAATTGATTTATTTACTGACATCTAATTATTGAATTCAGACATCTTAAGACTCTTATTCTCACAAACTTTCACAACTGAAACTAACACTATCGGCTCTCCAAATTGATGATAGCACACAAGCACATGTGGATGTTGGATGTGTAGTTATTTCCAACATCCTTCATAATTCCGAACATCCACTAAACTATCAAATGAGCATGTCACACTCTCTTTTGAAACCTCAAACACCTCTCCTCCTCCAACACCATAAATAAAGGCATGTCAAGAAACCGATATTTCTTTTCGCAACCTTTTTAAAATGTGATTCATGATTCCAACACATAATATTTATTAAGATGATTTTTTCATATTTTACAAGTCCAAAAATCAACATTACCAAAAAGAGTTGACAACAAACTAACTTTATTTCTACTCCTTGTAACAGCTTCAGCACACTTAAGTTCATGAACTGGTCAGCCACATCTATGCTACTCTCTACAACCACCTTTGTCTATCTTGCACTACTCCTACCATAGAAAGATAAAATCTTAGATACTCACATATTCTTGGGGACTCTCATGATATAGTCATGCCCAATCTAGCTTTGATAAGATGATAAAGTTAAAAAAATAAAAATTAGTACAACAAAATATTATTAAATAAAAGATTTGCTTATATTATTTAAAAAGATGGTCAAGGATGATCAAAATATATACATATATTTAAGAGACATTTTCAATTCCTGCAAACTGGGATCTAAAATTTATGTCTGATTTTTCTATTAAAGCTCGAATATTGAACTTGAACCCCTCAAAATTCAAAATTCTAGCCTAACATCAGTAGCTTTCTTAATTCATAAGAACATGCAAACACAGATAAATGTTGAATGTGTAATTATCTCTTTCACATACAAAAAAAAAACAAAAACCTAAACCTAAACCTGATTACTCAAATACATTGACTTCCATCCACTAGTATTCCGGGCCATTGGATGCACACACTCTACCATGGCCAAAATTTTGTAGGAAGAAATAAACGTCTTTCTTATCCACTATAGAATTGCTCCTGGTATGTTGAAATTATTATAGTTAAGATGATTTTACTGGTAAGAAGGAAGTTAAGATTTCATGGTATGAATAACTGTAGTGACTTAAAATACAGTTAATGAAAAATGATGTACTGTGGTTAATGTAAGCGTGGCATGTGATCAATGTAGTTTGCATTGAGTACCACGATCTGCTATGTGTATGGTAATATATGTGAAATTTTAAAAACAGTCTATCATACAGACATCTTTGAAAACCATTATAGATAGAAAACCTTACGTAGCACCTTCTATTTATGAATGTTATTTGTCTAAAATAATGGATGAAAAAGTCTTTAACACTAAGATACATTATTATTCTTTATTTTTCACTTATCTGAATATAAACAAAAATTAAATCTGCATTCATTTTATTTGAACGGAATTATGTTATCAGAAATATAAACTGTGATCATTAAAAAAAAATAGTGTACTTAGTTGATGTTTTTATAAAATATGTTGGAGGGGTTTGATATTCCATATACATAGATTTATGTATGTTATAATAACATATTTTGTTCAAATATATGATTTTTGCACAGTTTAAAAAACAAATTTTCTGTATTAAACTATTTTGAGTTATTAATAAAATTCACATTTCAGATCATACTACATGATTCATCGTAACATTAGTATAATATATTAATACAGTTTAATCCAATAAAAATATTCAACATGTTTTGTTGTTTAATTGAAAGTGCAGATATGAGAGAGAGAATAGGGTATTACATCCCCTTTAGCTTGAAAAAGAATCAAGATATTTGAAAGATTTTTTTTTCTTTTACAAGATGCATTAATATTAATCTTAACTTTTTTGGAAGGAGGTGTAATTGAATTTTACTAAATGAATATAATTTCAACTATTAAATTTTTATTATTGTAAATTATAGATTTTTCTTTTGGGCTAAGGTGTAATTAAATTTTATTAAATGAATAGATTTTGAACTATTAAATTTTTATTATTGAGAATTATAGGTTTTTTCATAAAATAGATTTTAATTTAATAGATATTAATGTTATAAATTGGATTTTGAAGAGTTAAACTTTCATCATTGAGAATTATAGATTTTTTCATAAAATTAAAGGATATTCAAGTGATGGTGTACTTTTGATATTTTTTCTCTTTTATAAATAGATATTTTACAGTTTTATCAATATATTGTGAATATTTAATAATTATTTTTATGAAGGAATACAATATAATAAAATTGAAGAGGACTTTTTCAATATTGAATGATAGACATGAGCTGAATTTCTAGATATATTTATAGTTTATATAACATACACAATGTATGAGTATTGGTAGTTTATCTCAGTCCACCTTAAAAATAAATAAATATACAATTTATTGACATGAAATATCAAGTAATTTATGTTTGAGGCCACACAAGTGAAAAGAACAAAGTTAATTAGATTAAAAGATAGTTTTTAAATATTTCATTGTCATTATTTTTTGGTATAATTCATTGAGTTAAGTAGATAAATTTCATAGATAGACATGATTATTCTTGAATTTTAATGTTCTATCTAATACATGAGAGATGTGTCACTAGTTTATAATATTACAACCTCAAATTCTAAAGGATGAAAACACAATAGTTAGGCCTGATGATTAGGTAAATCTAGACAAAGGGACAAACTTGTGATCAAATTAAGGAAAATTAAGGACCAAGTACCAAGAGTGTGATGTCTCTCTTCTACTCTTTGAACCCTAGCAAGTTCAAGAGGGTGTTCCTAGAGAGCTTCATACGATGAATGAAAATTAATTATCCATACAACTTGACCAAACCTAACATTTAAAGAAACTCATATTTTTTCCACTCATGTATATATACTAGTTTGCAAAACTTGTAGATGACCAATATCTTAATAAGGAAGATTGAAAATCAAGTGAAATGATTCAATATCAAATGTTAAAAAAAATATCCCCACAAATAAAATTACTCATAATAACTTAGTTCATCAATAATCTAAAAATAATAATATACTCAATTCTCTTAAATTAAGACATGAATTATAAATTGACAAAGGATATGGTAGAGATTTGTAATATTGAATATGTATACAAACACAAAATAATTAGAGAATGATTTATTATAAATTTTTGAATGAACAATTTCTCGTTGGGGTTCAATTTTTAAGACTAGAAATACTTAGGAAAGATTGGTGCCTAATATATTAATAACGAAGTCAAAGTAAAAGTTAATTAATTATTGTATCAACAAAGTGATTCACCACTTACAAAGATAAATTTATTTCCCTCTATCTTTTATAGTTTGGATCCTCAATTGCCCTTCTATCTAAAGTTCAAACTAATACTTATTTATCCATACTCTATCTCAATGTGCCACATGTTAAGTTTCAAAGAATTATACACATACCTTGAATTCCTAGCTAACTAGATTCTTGCACAAATGTGTAAATATATACTTAATAACTTCAAAGTTTGGTATGAAACACCCCTTAAAACATGATGACAAATTGCACACAAAATAAAGAGGACTTTGTATTGGTCTACTAAAGAGAATATTTTGTAATTCTGTAATAATTGAATCAAGTTTAAGACTCCATTATAGTCTCCCGGAGTTTTTATTTGGAATCCTACAACCTAATTACAAATCCAATTATAAATATTGGTCCTACTTGGACCCAAAGGTTAAATCACTTTTTTGAAAAAATTTAGAAACTAATCTCTAGAAAACCTAAAAACTAACAATTAGTAATCAATAAAAACGCTCACATTTAACACTCTACTATTATGTGTCCCAACAAAAAACATTGAATTTATAATTGCAAATGTGAATCAAGAATATATTTGATGAATATTTGTGGTCCTAGAATGATTTTTGGTTAAAAAGTTTTAGTCAATTAGATACTTGTGACCTTTTTCCAATTAGATAAATTGATCCATCCACAATCAATCTATATACTATCTTGTAGAAGTTGTTTCTTTCATTTTTTGTTCCAACACAATTTCTCATAATGATTCTTTAATCCACAAGTACTGCAAGGATGAATATCCCAACACAATTCTTTTTTATGTCCATGCCTATTAAAAATGAGAACATTTTATGATTATATTTTTTTGTATATTCTAAAATATTGTTGTCTTCCTTACATTTTTTATCAAAAGAGGCTTTAGCTTTATCACATTTATCAAAAAATTCATCTAATGAATAAAACAAATCACTTGTATCACATGACACATTACATAGTTCAAGCTTAGACTTTAGACACTGATTTTCCTTTATATAAGATCCAAGTGGTTGACTGAACAAATTATTTTCTCTTAATTTCAATATATCTTCCATTTGTGACCTATTTTCCTCTTCTAATTTTTCTTTTATCTTTATTACTTTATCTATTTCTTTCTCCAAAATATCTTTTACACACATTAAGTTTTCATTCTCCTTCTTTACTCTTTTCCCTATCTTTCCCATTGAAAAAAATGACTTCAACTTAACTTTTTTATAAACTTGGGTATGAGTGGATTATCTATTGTGATTCACCATGATTGTATGGAAACTTCACATGCCTTCACTATTTCAGGATTTGAAATGATCTACCACTAATTTTGTATGTCTTCATATAGAATTTAAAACATATTATTGACTTGTTAAAATGTTGCAAAAACTTTCAAGTCTCTTTCTACATTGTGATTTTTCTGATCTTCGGGTCTCTTCCATGATCTTGCTATTTCTTTTCCATCTTCACTATTATGAATAATGGTCAAGATAACTAAAATGATAATGATTTCTATCCTTTAATCAATGCTATACTCTTCTTTGATAGCTGCAACTTATTTCAATGAATTCACAAAAATCCTTTAAATCCCCTTAAAAGTCTATGGCTACAATCTTCTAATACTATAACTCTTTTCAATTTTGAATTTTTAGAGCAATGATTGGTTTGATGGCATCAACCTTGATTCATCCTTGCAAGATAGTTATACTTTCCTACAATAAATCTCTCTTACTTGATCTTGTAAGTGACCTACAACTTCTTTGATTGGTAAACCCTTCAAACTTGGGAAAATCTTTGTATGAAATAACTTTGATCCTCTTTAGTAGTGACTTTAATTTTGACTAGGAAAAGTTAAAAAAAAATGAGTTATATTTTCATGCTAGGTTCTTCGAAGTCTAGGATCTGCCTTGTCCTATGGTTGGCCACTTCACTAGATGCTACAATTCCAATGATTTCAACCTTTATTTACAATATCTTCAATTGCGAACTCGTCTTCAAACTTTACAAATGACACTGTTATAGAAATCTCAAGAATTCATCTCTCAAACGATCTTTAGATTTGAAGAAGAACTTCTCAATCGGTGTATGGAATTTTTTTTCTAGAAATTGTTATCATTCTTCTACCTTCTAACTCCATTGCTCTCTTCATTAGGCAATATTGATGAAGTTTATATTAGGCACTTCTTCATATATATCATCTATTTAGTTGAGGAAAGCGTCTATTCTCAAAATGGATCTACTAGATTTTGTTGAGTCTTTTCATGAAGATATTTTCTTGCTACATTTGGCATAGGGAGTCACTTTACAACAAAAGTAAATATTGGTGCTGAATTTAATGATAGCAAAATAAATGAAAGAAAAATATTGCAAAAAATAAAAAGAATGAACAATAACATATACACACAAGAACACAAGATTGTTATAGTGGTTCATCTTATAGACTACATCCACTTTCAATAGGGGAATCTCTTTTATTAATTCTCAATACAATAAATAATATTCAAGCAGTAGTAGATTTTATAATTTAGTCTCATCTCCAAAATGGAAAAAATCCACCAAAATGGTCAACTTCTAAATTAGCAAATACATGCCAAAAAGAAGCCAGTTATAAAAAAGGCATTTGTTTCGAGTGTGAGAGAAACTGCTGTTAAAATTAGAATGTTTGGGCTTCACCGAACCCAAAAATCTCCCACTTGAAACCAAATATTGCTTGAGATAGCTGCTCAAAGATATCCCCCACTGTAGACATTTACATCAGCCACAACGAAGATTTTAGCTTTGCTAAAATTTGTTCAAAAATGCTTCGGATGAGTCTCCTCCAAAGCACATTGGATTTAATAACCTCCATGGATTTTAAGCTTTCCATTTCCTGCTCCATAGCCAGAATCAAATTTGGACCTCGATCATGGCCCCAATCCAAAAGCTTTTCTATGCACCACTAGTACTCTTGAAGGGTCTCCCCTTTCCACGCACAATTGCACGGTCATATCCACCACCATATGCAGTAGCATCAGGACCACTTTGATAACCATACCTAGCACATACAAGCTCCATGTCAACATGAATGACATTACCAAACCCTATCTTAAAACAATGAGTTTTTTGTATTTCCTACATAAGCTTTTGCACTACTTGCAATTAATGCATTCCACTCTTCCTCTACCTCTGCAATCTTCATAAATAAATCATCTCTCTCTTTGTCTTTTTAAAATCCAATTTCCTCAATGGCCTTATTCTCAACCTTTCCGAAATCTTTTAGCATGCCAAAATCCTCGCCTCCCAAATCCTACGGGGCCCTTTCCCACACATACCTCGCCTAGGTAGTGCTCAGGGAATCAAGATCAACATCACTCATAAGAACTTCAGTGGCCAAATAGATAGGAGCATCATCCATTTCCATCTTAATGCTTCATTTCTTCTTTTTCCAAAAAACTCCCATTCTTTTACAATTTTGTTTTTTTCTTTCTCCATACAAAAAATTTGCTCTCTGAGCATCAAAATCTCTTCCTTTAGGATCACAACTTCTTTGTTCAGGTAATCCTATCAATACTCGACCTCTTTCTCATGTTCATATTCGCTCGCCTAGTTCTAGACTACATCCTCCTCTCTTTGGGAGGCATCCTCCTCATCTCGGAAGGAAAACTCCACTGTCTCTCCTTGTTTAACTAGTGATTGCTTCAAACCCTCTTTGTTATCTTCTTTCTCTTTTCCAATGGCAGCCACAACTGCATCAAGAGTCAACAAGGAAACAAACCTAGTATCCTCCTCCTCTTCAACTGAATCCTTCTCATTTTTCCAACCATCCCACCAATGAACATAGTGCCTTGATTCAGGTTGCACTTGCACATTACTTTCTACCAAATCTAAACTTCCAAGAAATTCTTCAATGATAGAATCAGCTTCATCATCATCTAAAACTCCCACTTCAGCCTGTCTCTTCACTATATAAAAACACCCAGCTTCAGGATCAAACACCCAATCGTTTTCCATCTCTGCTCAATACTTCTCCATGGCTCTGATACCAATTGTTGAATTTAATGACAACAAAATAAATGAAAGAAAAAGATTGCAGAAAATAAAAAGAATGAACAATAACACACACACAAGACACACGATTTTTATAGTGGTTTGTCTTATAGACTACATCCATTGTCAATAGAGGAATCTCATTTATTAATTCTCAATACAATAAATAATATTCAAGTAGCAACAACTTTTATTATTTAGTCTCATCTCCAAAATGGAAAAATCCACCAAAACGATTAACTTCTAAATTAGCAAATACATGCCAAAAAGAAGTGAGTTACAAAAAAGGAATCCGTTTCGAGTGTGAGAGAAATTGCCATTAAAATTAGAATATTTGAGCTTCACCGAACCCAACAATTGACAATTGAAAATGTAAATAATCTCCTCTCACTAACTTAGCATCAAGCAAATTCGGAATTATCTCAAGCTAATATCATTTGCATAAAGATTGTATGAGAAAGAAACCATCAAGTGAACGATAAACAATTTAAGTAAATTTGTCTCTTATTGCTAGGCTATGACTATATACGGTGGGTGATTGTAATCTATTAAAGAGGCTCCTCCCGCACGAATTCCTTTACAATATAAATTGCCTCTAAATGTCTCTACAATTTGCTCACTGTGATTTTTGGGGATGTGCTTTTTCTCTACTCTTCACACCTTCTCATTCCACCTCCTTCAAATGATACAGCTTCAACCTTGGCGATGACTTAAACTATTAAGACTTGGACTACACATTTTTTTGTTTTCTGCGGGCTGCTCTTTTCAAAACAAATGTAATGAATACTTGCCCGGTGGCGGCTTAACCCTTCAACTCTTGGATTTTGTAGCAACTTTTCCCTTATGTACTCAAATTGGTGGCTGAAAGGAAATATTAAAATCTTTGTTTGAGGGCACCTATCAACTCACCTGCATTCTAATCTTCTCCACAAAATTTTCAATATACAGGAACCAGGAAAAATTGTTATGATATCAGTTGTTAAAATTGGAGAGTATAAATTGATTTCTTCATTCATCAAATAGATGGATTCAAATATGTTTCTCTTATGTAAAAGATGAGACTTTACATAACATTAAATATTGTTTATAATTTTAAAAGGAGCAAGAGAGGTGAAGATGTATCCATGTTGAGAGGAATACTGCCCAGCTTGCCATTAATCTCCAACATGGCATAAACTACATTAAATCTGCTCCAATAATGCATATTACACCTCCTATGACCATAGTTGGGCTGGAAAATACCCTTTATTTACCGAAACAAATATAAAGTTAGTATAGTTTATTTAATACGTATTCCCATCTCATATGCACATAAAATAAGTGAATGAGAGATTGTGCAAATACAATGAATGAGGAGGAAAGGACACAGAAGACTCCACACACCATGAAAATTGAATGCCATTTGGTTGTTTTTATATGTGATTCTGTAAATTATTTTTATTTTGTCCAATCAATTAAAATATTTGAGGGGCTGTAAAGTTTGATTCATAGATCGTCATTAATCATGGATACAATTTAAAGGATGAGAGGATGTGGTTATAGAATAGTTGATATAACTGCCTCTACATTCCTTAATTAACCGAATAATGTGATACTAAACCTCTAAGTTAACATTCCTTTCTTATTACATTGTTCTTATAAATGTATTTCTGAAATCTTAGAATTCACCTTGTCAAGGGACCTCCTCTTAAGGCTTAGATAACAAAATATGGTGATTACAAATTAGATATACATTCTTGAGAATATCTTCCTTTGAAGAAACAAATCTTGAATCTAATGGAACCCCATCAAACTGCCTCATAATCTTCATAAATGTGTAGCTTCGAGTTTGATTCCCAAGTTCTTGGACCACCATTTTATTCGACAATAATTCATATTGAGCTCTACAAATATAGGGCTCCATCAAATTTCCTGATGACCCTCGTAAAGGTGTAATTCTCGATCACATCTCATAAACTCATTGGAAAGCAATCCATATTGAGTTCAATACCAAATCCCTTACATGTCTCCAAAAATAAATCTTCACAATATATGTATTCTTGAAATCCATTAGCATCAACAAGGAAAACAAGAAAGAAAGCAAAAATGCTTCTCAAACAAAGCACCATCTCAAAGTGAGAAGCTGACTTGAGATGATGAAAATTCCTCCATCCTTTTGTATCACCAACCTCCAATGTGATGGCTGAAAGTGCTAATCCACTTTTAGTAATATCAATTAAAACATCTTCTGGTGGATCCTCATCCTCATCATACTAGGTTACATTCATTTGATTGATTTTTGAGTTTTCTTTTAAGAAGATCACTGGCTCGAATTCAACAAGACCATATTGTGTGACGCTTTTTCTTACAGTAGAAACATGCAATTTCCTTCTCTTGTTGGAAATCGTCTTCTATATCTTCTACATTTGTTCTATTTTCTTCTATTAAAATAGCTGAAATCATATCTTCTAAGTTTTGAGAAGTTATTTGACTGAGTGTAAAAATAACATTATTATATTTTGAAGGAAAACTCTTTAACAATATAGCTCTAGCATCATCATTAGCTACCAGAGCCTAGAATTCTATTAATTGTGTAATGAAAGACCTCAAATTACTTATGTGATTTGAGATTGTGATTCCATCTTCCATTTTGAACCTAAATAATTGAAGTTTTAGGGAAAACTTTGCATTAAGTGCTTTAGCTCCAAACAATTTATTCAGATCATCTCAAATTTCCCTTGATGATTTGTCTAAATCTATGAGATGTAATTAAGAGTTAGAAAGAGCAAGACCAATAATAGCCTTGGCTTTATCATCTCTACTATTCCAATCCAATAATTTATTAGCATCTGTAAGTGGGCTTGGTTTCTTTTCCACTTACTATTCCCATAAATTTTTATTCCTCCATTGCATTTGAATTTTCATTTTTCAAATATGATAATTACATCCAGAAAATTTGTCTAATATAACTTCCATTTTACAAAATGTAAACTAATACCACCTTATCACTCCAACATAAGAACAAGATCAATGGAGGAAGAAATTACAGGAAACAGTAACAATGCTATCAGAAGGGAAAACCTTTATCGAGATGTCTCTCTTGCCACCTAACTAAGGCACGAAGGCGCTTCCACATTCAGTTATTGTAGAGGGGCACCTACCTTCAATGCTTCATCGTCAAAACATCCAGCATAATTGGTATCTTACACAAGTTAAAATTGCATGCCAAATGCTTTACCATTCACAGGTACAAAGTTTTAGTGGCTTTTTCATTCACACAGCCTGCAACAACCCGATGCTTTCCCTAGGTAGCGACCAACCTATAGGGTGACAGGATTTCAGGAGAAATTTTTAGCCATCACAACTCACGCCTTCCCCAGATCTATCGTAGGAAGGATTTGCACATGTGAAAATTCTATTCCAGTTACTGATTATTAATCTCCTATCTAATATAGATTATTTGACTCTAGAAAATTAATTCACAACAAATATTGAAAAATAACACAACTGCAATTTCACAAATAAAACTCACAGGAATAGAGAAGAAAACATGCACAATAATGAACACAATATTTTTGGACAAATTGTCTGTGGAAAAAAATCGAAGGGAAAACCACTACTACAGATGAGGAATTTTATTAAACTTCAGCAAATTAAGAGATACATAAACTGCTTGCCTCTTACTAGTAGAGCTCCGACAATATTCTTCTTCGAAAATTCTTCCCTCAATTTCTCCTGCTGAAATTCCACTGTTGCTATCCCTAACGCTATCACTGCACCCTTGCTAACACTACAAGACTATTTTCTCTCACTGCAAATCTACTTACTATCATTGCAAGTCTTACTCAAGTGTGTCTACTTGCTATCACTGCAAGTCTATTTGTGTGTGTTCTCCAAATGCCCATTGATCTCCTTTTATACTTTTTTCATTGGAAAACCAATGGCCATGATTTAATCTCAATCAATGGCTAAGATTAAATAGACTCTAACAACCCTAACTAACTGGATTCTAGAAGTCTCCAGAGGAATCAATTATTTAATTACATAATTATCTAGATAGCTCACTCCATTCTAGAAGTCTCTAGATAGAAAATAATTAAATAATTAAATAAACATTTCTTGGGAATGGAGACACCTGTCCAAGCTACATAAATTAACACTCCCTCTTAGCGAGGAAGGTGTTTTGCATGACACCCAACTTATCTCTGAAGAAGATGAATTTCACCTTCCCCAATGCCTTGGTCAAAATGTCTACTACCTGTTGATCTGTAGGTATATACTGTAGCTGAACAATCCTGTGCTGTACACAATCCCTGATGAAATGATATCTGATGTCTATATGTTTAGACCTATCATGAAACACTGGATTCTATGACAATTTGATGCAACTTTGATTGTTGTAGTGTATCACTGTAGTCTCAACTCTCTGACCAAACAAGGCTACTAGCAACTTCCGAATCCATATTGCCTCACACGTCGCCATGCTAGCCGCTATGTATTCTGCCTCTGCAAAACTCAAAGCCACAGACTTCTGCTTCTTACTGTACCAAGGGACAACTCCTGATCCCAAACTAAAGCAACACCCTGAAGTGCTTTTCCTATCCGATGTACTACTTGCCCAATCTACGCCATTATAGCCTATCAACTTGATACCATCACCTCGAGCATATCTAATCCCATACTCGATTGTACCATGCAAATACCACAACACATGCTTTGCCAATGTCAAATGCACTCTCTTCGGCTCGACCATGAACTGACTAAGAGAGTTTCCTACAAAGGATATATCTAGCCTAGTGTTGACCAAATACATGAGAGATCCAATCAACTGCCTATATAAGGTGGAGTCTACATCCTTCTCCCTGGATGTGTCTACCTTATTCCAATTCATGATCATAGGAGTAGACATGGCTCTGCAATCTTCCATCTCGAACCCACTCAAGATTTCAATGCAGTATTTCCCTTGTCCAAGGAAAATCTCTCCATCTATTTTCCATACCTCCATGCCTAGAAAGTAGTAGATAAGCCCCAAATCCTTCATCTCAAACTCTGTTGCAAGGTCCCTCTTGCACTCCTCTATAAGCCCCAGTGAACCTGTTAAAAACAAGTCGTCCACATATAGAACAAGAATGAGAACCTCACCTCCAACCACCAAGTAGTAGAGGTTAGCACCCGCTTCACTCTTCAAGAAGCCCATTTCCTGCAAGTATCTATCAATGTGCTCATACCATGCCCTCAGAGCCTGCTTTAGTCTATACAAAGCTCTATTCAATCTGCACACGTGGGTTGCACTATTGTGTGCCACAAAGCGCTCTGGTTGTTCTATGTATACCTCCTCTTTCAATTCACCATTAAGAAACACTGTCTTGACATCCATTTGATGGATCTGCCATCCCATTTGTGTTGCAAGTGAGAGCACGGCTTGTATAGAAGTATACCTAGCCACTAGAGCAAATGTCTCCTCATAGTCTATTCCCTCCTTTTGAGAGAACCCCTTGGCCACAAACCTTGCCTTGTATTTCTTGATGCTACCATCTGCACTGTGCTTGATCTTCTAGGTCCAGCGTGATCCAACCACTACCCTATATGTTGGTCTAGGCACAACCTCCCACACATCGTTCTGCACTATTGAGGTATATTCCTCAACCATTACATCTTGCCACACCTGCTGTTGTGCGGCCTCCTGATAGCTAGAAGGATCACTATCTACCAACTGACTAACTAATGCCATATAGTCATCATACCTGGTTGGTTGTCTCCGCTGTCTACTACTCATCCTAGGAGCTCCCACAAACTCCTGAGTATCCCTTTGTGACTATTGGTTCCTGCTACCCATTATAGAGGATGAATTATCAACCTCCATATCTTCTTGATGCATCTCTTGGATCTACTACATTTGTTGCTCCATACTCTACAAACTCTTAGCACCTGATCATGTGCTTGTAATAGTAATTGTACTCGAGTTTTGCTGCCCCTGATCTGGTTGCATGATCCCTGGAGCTTCTGTTGGCTGCTTACTTTGATCATCTGCTAGCAAATCTCTGGACCTCCTAAATGCCTTTTCCTCCATGAACTTGACATCACGCCTGACTATGATCTTTCTGGTCCTTGGAATAAATATTTGATATGCCTTTGAGGTTTCACTATACCCTACAAAGTACTCCCTCTTTGTAGTCTCATCTAACTTGGAACATTTAGGCCTTGGAATGTGACAAAATGCCAAACTCCCAAATATCCTGAAGTGGCTGACTTCTAGCTTCTTCCTTGAGAATGCATCCTTTGGTGTCATCTTTCCCAATACCTTATGTGGAACCCTGTTCTATATGTACACTATTGTACTGCATGCCTCTGCCCATAAGTAACATGGCATATCCTGGTCATACAGCATAGCCCTTTCCACCTCCGATATAGACCAATTCTTCCTCTAAGCAACCCCATTCTACTACGGGTTGTAAGGAACAGTCCACTCTCTCTTGATTCCTTGGTACAGAACTCTTGGAACTCTTTCCCTTTGTACTCGCCTCCATTATTTGACCGAAGAACCTTTATCTTCCTACCTGTCGAATTCTCCACAAGAGCTTTGAACTCTTGGAAGTGACTGAAAACCTCATCCTTGGTTTTCAAGAAGTATATCCAGGTCTTCCTAGAGAAATCATCAATAAAAGTAAGAAAGTACTCATATCCTCTGAGAGTCTTCGTGACATTGGTCCACATATATCTGAATGTACTAGATCAAGAACACCCTTCAAGGATCTGGTGTCACTCCTTGGAAATGCTGCTTTCACAAACTTCCCCAACACACATCCCTTACATACATCATAATGCTCTATGCTCACCTCTAGAACACCTGTCACTATCTCACAAAGCAATTTAAGTGCTCCATGATGTATATGGCCCATTCTTCTATGCCATAGCTCTCCTTGATCTCTAGAATTATTGTTGCTCATCAGTGCCTTATGAGTATCAAACTACAACCTGTAAAGCTGGCTGCTCCTAACTCCAATAGCTATGGGTGATTTCCAATCCTTGTGCTTGATTAACACATTCGCCCCTCTAAAGAGTACATTTAAACCTTTATCCTGAAGGACATATACGGAAATCAAATTCATACCCAAGCCTAATACATGCAACACATCTTGAATGGGAATCCGCTGCCATTCTCCCTCTGAAATAGAATAGTCCCTTTCCCAACTGGATTGAGTTTGGACATGTTCCCCATAGAAATCTATATTCTGATGTCCTTATAGCTGGAGAAGTACTCTCTAACTCATGTCATATGAAATGACGCCCCACTGTCTATATACCAAACACCCTGTGAGGTTGAGCTAGCCATACAAGCTATGAGAGAGAACTCATCCTCCATTCTACTAGAGAGCCCATCTGCACTTGCTGAAGCTTCCGTCTGCTTCTTGCCCTTCTTTTCGTTCTTCTTCCTTTGCGGGAAATCGCTGACATAGTGGCCAAACTCGTGACAGCCATAACACTTGACTTTAGACAAGTCCTTCTTCTCACTTTGTGGATTTGATCCTTTGCTAGACCCCTTCTTCGCTTTCCTTTTTCCTGCAAGGGCAATGTTTTCTTGTTCTGCCTCAATTTTCTGACTCTTGCTGTTGGTTCCGCTGACAAGACTAAATCTAAGCTCCTCCTGAGTGAAGTCACTCCATAGTCTATCCCAACTTGGTAAGGTGTCTTGTCCATTAATAACTTGAACAAAGACATCCCACTGCTTAGTGAACCCATTTAGGGCTATCCGCACTAGCTCGTCATCTTCTGGTTTATCTCCAACAGCTGCCAACTCATCCTTGACAAGTATGAGTCTAGTGAGGTAACTTGTCACATCTTCTCCCTTGTTCATCCGAGTATTCCTCAACTTTTCTCTGAGAATCAACTTTCGATTAGTGGTAAAATTCTAGTACAGATTCATAATGGTGTCCCACATCTTCTTCGCTGTATCTAACTCTACGACATGTGAAACAATATGGACCTTGACACCATCAAGGATCATCCTCCTTGCCTTGGCATCTTCCTTCTTATGTGCTAAGAGCTATGTTGGATCTGTAGGTACAGGTACAACACTGGTCACATATTCCTTGATTCCATTATCTTCCAGTAACAAAGAAATTTTGGCTTTCCAGACACCAAAATTTGAGGCTCCATCCAATCTGTCCTGATCTCTTAAACCTGCTGAGGCCATCCCAAAAGAAAATAATAATAATAAAAATAATTTTGAAGAGGCAGGATCTTTCAGCCTTGTCTGCACTAAGATCAACTCTCATACCATGTGGAAATTCTATTGCAGTTACTGATTATTAATCTCCTATCTAATATAGATTATTTGACTTTGGAAAATTAATTCACAGCAAATATTGAAAAATAACACAACTGCAATTTCACAAATAAAACTCATAGTAACAGAGAAGAAAACATGCACAATAATGAACACAATATTTTTGGACAAATTGTCTGTGGAAAAACCCCAAAGGGAAAACCACTACTATAGATGAGGAATTTTATTAAACTTCAACAAATTAAGAGATACATAAACTGCTTGCTTCTTATTGGTAGAGCTCCAACAATATTCTTCTTCGGAAATTCTTCCCTCAATTTCTCCTTTTGAAATTCCCCTACTGCTATCCCCAACGCTATCACTGTGCCCTTGCCAACACTGCAAGACTAATTGCTCTCACTGCAAATCTACTTGTTATCACTGCAAGTCTTACTCTGTCTACTTGCTATCACTGCAAGTCTATTTGTGTGTGTTCTCCAAATGCCCATTGATCCCCTTTTATACTTTTCTCATTGGGAAACCAATGGCCATGATTTAATCTCAATCAATGGCTAAGATTAAATAGACTCTAACAACCCTAACTAAGTAGATTTAGAAGTCTCTAGAGGAATCAATTATTTAATTACATAATTATCTAGACAACTCACTCCATTCTTGAAGTCTCTAGAAAATAATTAAATAAAAATTTCTTGGGAATGGAGACACCTGTCCAAGCTACATAAATTAATAGCACAAGCTATCGATCTCTTGCCATTATATGAACTTCAATGCAGCCACAAAGGCTCTCATACCAAATGAGGGGCTATAAAGCTTGATTCACTGATCACCATTGAGCATGGATACAATTTAAAGGATGAGAGGATGCGGTTGTAGAACAGTTGATATAACTGCCTCTACCTTCCCTAATTAACTGAACAATATGATACTAAACTGCTACGGTAACATTATTATCACATTACTCATCACTCCCATATCAATTCAAACAAATATTTTAATTGACCTTAATCTTGAAAATGAAAATTGTTACTAAATGGGTCTACTATAATAATTGCTTTTAAAAATATGAAGAGTATTCTACACTAATTAAAAGAAATTAAAATATAGTTATATATGTATTTTTTAAAATTATAATTATAAAATAACTCTTGTATTTATAAAAGATTATTTTTAATTATTTTAAACTAAAACAAAATAATTTTTAAATTAAAACTAGATTTTTAGATGTACATACACTTATAATTCTAAAGGTGATGTGGCATAAATAATGGGTATTATTGTTATGATTGAGGACCTACTACATGTGGTTCTAAAAATTTTAACATGAATCAAATTCCAACCATCATGGATCAATTTAAAGAGCTGCTTTACAAATATTGTAGCCACATTGGTGCACTCTAGCACCCACCTTACAAGCCCTCTCCCTGGGAATAAAGGACAATGGAAGAGAATGAGTGTTGGTTAAGCCATCCTACTAAGGTAGGGTTGGTCCCTAATAAAGTATGTTCAATTAGGAAGGAAATCCATCACAATATTTGTATGATTGAAATAGAGGTAGGGGTCGCACATCTAGGAATGAAAGTTTCCTTATAGACTCATTAGAAAGCATTGTTTATTACTCCCTAAAAAATTTTAGTTTAAAAACACCTTGATAAGGTTGGCCTATTTTGATCAATAAATTTATCATGCTATGATTTTGGTGTTTCTCCCCTTATTTGAGATGTTAATTTTTTGCTATTCTATTGCTATACTCTACAGATTGGTCATGGTTTTTTCATTGAGTTACATTGTTTTATCTTTCATAACTTGTAAAAAAAGGTTAATTCCCTTTCAAAAGTTCTACCTTTACCCTTACTACAATATATTTAGTAAAATATTTAAATAAAATAAAACAATTCATAAATGATTTTAAATTAAATATTATGAGTATTAAGTAAATAAAATAGCTCTTAAGTTAAAATAATACCAAAGAGTTGAAAAAATAATTGAAACTATTGGGACTAAAGGTATTTGAATTAGATAGGTCAAGTTATCATCCTTATCATCAAATGGAGAGAAATATTAACAAGAAGATCAAGCATGAGGCTCTCATAGAGGACTTTTGGGCTGATTGTGTAAATGATCATGAAGTTAGGAAAATACATTACCGGTTCACTCTAAAGTAGATGAACATGGGTACTGGCATTGTGCCTCCACAAATTATAGATGAAGAAAATATATTGCATCCTAGTTATGAGGTAATTAGAATTTTTTATCAATGCCTACTAGATCTAGATTGGTCTCAACTGGAGGCTACATCAATTGAAGAAATTTCCAAGAATATATTGGAAGAAGGTAAATTACTATTGAATTAGTGTGCTCAAGCACTAAAATTAAGAGGTATATCCATCACGAACCCTAAAGATAATAGTAAGAAAGGAAAGAGGAAAACTTGAGAGGATGCTTAGTTTGATGATTGATTGTTAAAGAAAAGGAGGGTAGAAGAGGCTAAAGCATAGAAAGAGGAAATGATAGAAGAATTAGAGAAATAAATGGCTTCATGTAAATAATAAATGTTTTGTAAGTGTCGAGAGATCCAAGTCACCCAGTAAGGTCTGTCCCCGTAAATTTAATTGGATCACCAAGAGTGGTGTCATTTGGTACAACTATATTGGCACATGCAAAGCTAATTTTTCCATCTTCTCAATAGGTGTTGCATGGATCACTACCTACCACATATAGAGGATAACTCAAACATGCAGGTAAAGATATAACCATAGCCCCCACATAATTATATACCAACTTTATCCCATCATCATTATCTAAAATTCAAACTAATACTTATTTATCTATACTTTATCAAGATGTACCACATGTTAAATTAGAAAGAATTATAGATACACCTATTAAATGCACAAGACAATTGAGAGGGGGGGTAAATCATTTGTACCTCAAAAATTCAAAACCCTCACAATCATTTAGATCCATATTAATTTAATTAACCCTTAATCTGTTAGAATTATTTATCATGAAAGCAGATAACAAAAACATAACCAAATCAACACCATGCATAAAGAAACATCAAATTTACATAGAAAATCAAAGAAGGTAAAAACCATGATGAGGATTAGCTCACAATATAAAGTAATATCAACATCAATTACAAAAGGCTCATTGTCGAAGGGCTCACTACCTAAAAGAAAGAAGGGCTCACTGCCAAAGGCTCATTGCCAAAATCGAAAAAAAGATAGAGAAGAGTGTTACAATGAGAAACCCATCTTAATGCAATAGAAAATTCCACCACAACATCACCAACACCTTTGAAGTCTTACTATAATTGTAGACACCTTCCGCTCACTGCATCCAGTAATCTAACACATGAAAGCTCGCACTGCACCGCACAAATTCACACCTCACAACTTTGCAATTCAAATCATTTACATCACTCACCTCTAACTTATCATCCCTCAACAACTCAACTCATATTTATACCATATTCATCCTTGAAAACATTCTCCAAGGTTGGCTATGCACCTCAACTATGTAGATTCAAATTAGGTCGATACCAAAACATCCCTGAAATGGAAAGGAATGAAGGTAGACCACAACACACTTTAGCTCTACTTTTACACAATACACCACACTTCCACAAACACCAAGGCAACTTCGCAATTAGTGTAAACACCCAAGGTCAGCCGAACTTGTGTTAACACCATTAACATTTAAGTACATGCTTCCTCAAATCCAAAGATGACTCACAGACCACACACCATGCTTGAACATGATCTAGAATATTCCACAAACACCTTGAAATCCAACAAATTCCTTCACAAAAACTTTCACTTGAAGAATGTACACACCTAGTACGCTCAAATAATTCTGACATACATTGGAACTCAAGAAACTGGCTTTTGAACCACCAAACCTAAAACAACTTCAACTGTAAGATACAAAAATTATCAATACTCTTCTAGATCTGCAAGACCTAAAACCACTCTGTGGAGAAACGCGGAGCAAAAATATTTCTCCTGAGCACCTCTACAATACACAGTTCACACATTGGTGAACATAACTTCCTTTGCACAACGTTCTAACACACCAACTTCTAGATGCAATACCTTTGAACACCTTTAATCAACATATCCAAACCACACAAGAAAATCTTCAACATAGAGGAAATGCGGAGCCATACCAGAATGCTACTCTGCAACACACAACACCACTACAACACATTGTTTCCTCTTTTTATTCAAATCTTCTCACAAGAACTTGTAAACCAAGCACTAGAGACACATCCTAAACATATTTAACACTTCCTCATCACCACCAAGCCAAATGCAACATAGCAACTCAATCATGACAACACCAAAGCTTGTTGACATCAATGACAACACCAAAGCTTGTTGACATCAATGACAACACCGACTACACATAATTGCAACAACACCTTGAATTCCTAGCTAACTAGATTCTAGCACAAATGTATAAATTTATACTTAAGAACATTAATATTTGGTATGGAGCGAAAAATAAAACATGATGACAAACATCACAAAAAATAGAGAGGACTTTGTTTTAATCTACTAAAGATAATATTTTGTAATTGTAATGACTTGAACTAAGTTTAGGAATCTATTGATAGTCTCAAAGAGTTTTTATTTGGAACCCTAAAACCTAATTATAAATCCAATTACAAATGTTTGTCCTACTTTTACCCAAAGGTTAAACCACTTCCTTGAGAACAAATAGAAACTAATTTCTAGAAAACCCAAAATTTGACAATTTATAATTAATGAAAAACACACATTTAAAACTCTACTAATATGTGTCCCAACAATAACCTTGAATTTATAATTGCAAATGAGAATGAAGAATATGTTGATGAATATTTGTGGCCCTAAGATGATTTGTGGTAAAAACATTTACTCAATAGTAATTGTCAAAAATTATTGTAAGAACAAATATATTAAAAACTTATGTCATTTTGAAGATTGAATGCTAAAATGTAAATATAATACTAACACTTTGGGATTCGAAAATGTATTCAAAAAAATTGTATTCAAAAAAATTATCATAAAGCATTGTGTTCATGGGCATCTTCCAAAAAAATCCCTAAATTTTCTTATGTGAAACTAAATCCCAACTAATTATTATTAAATCTAACACTAATTGAGTTTATTAGAATTTACAAACCTTAATTTTCTAAAAATTCCCCTGAGGTGCACAATAGAAAAAACAGATGGAGGAATGGAGAAACTACAAGATGGATTGACTATAGTAGAATCTCTTTACTCATTCAAAACACCCCAAACTGCTCATGTCTAGGAAAATGTCTAGACTAACAACCAGATCTTCTTAGAACATGCCAAACTACTCATGTCTTAGAGAATGTTTTCACTAATCACCAAATCTCCTCAAAACACCCCAAATTTCTCATTTCTAAGCAAATGCCATTATTGTCTAACAATACTTGTAAATTGAGACATATTCAACTCTTTAGAAGTACACCACTCTTCTTGTGAATTTATACACAATTAATTATCCACAAGAGAAAATGCCAACCAACTAGGAAGAAAAGTAGTACATGGAAAAAAGTGTGTTACTCTAATATTGGGACCCTTATGTATGCAATGGTCTGCACTAGAGTCGATATTGTTCATGCAACATGACTAGTCAATAGGCATATGAGCAATATAGGAAAATTCATTCGCAGATTGTAAAATGGATTCTAAGATATCTAAAGGGCACATCAAATCATGTATTGAGGTTTAGAGAAGAAGATACAAAAATACTTGTAGGATATGTTGACATAGACATGACTAATGATTTGGATAAAAGACAATCTACCGTAGGGCATGTGTTCACTTTTGCAAGGACAACGATTTCTACTAAGCAAACATAATATATTGCAATCATAAAAAGAGCTAAGAAGATGTCGTGGTTGTAACCGTTATTCTCTAAATTTGAGTAGTAGACAACAAGATTTTGTTTTGTATAGTGACAACAAAAGTTCAGTTCATTTGATAAAAACTTCAGCCTTTTCTTCACAAATTAATGACATAGAGCTTTGATATTATTTTATTTAAATTGTCTTTAAATAGAGTAACCTAAAGTTGGAGAAGATATATACTAGCCTGATTCCTGTAGATGCATTTACCGAACTTGTTCAAAAAAAGAAACTGGAGTTCTAAATACTTTCTTTTGGTCTGGTAAATATGTGACAATTAACCTTCTCTGAACATAGTTATTAACAGCATAAATCGAACTTCAAATGAGAGATTGTTCGGTAGTGAAGCTCGATTAAATTCAATTTGCAGCCGACGGTTCAATATCAAGTTAATGAAACCTTTTGTCTCCCCTAATTTTGTTTTGTCTCTTTGTTGGTACTGACGAATATTGTATAAACTGGGGAATGAAACATTAGTCTGACTATAATTTTTCTCTATATAATTACTGTGTTTAATAAAGAGATCAATACTCGGCTTCCCGTGGATATAGCCAAATTAATGAACTCCTCAAATTACTGTGTTTGTGTTGTTTAGTTTGAACGTTTATCTTCTATTGGTGTTATATATATATATATTTGTCTTTTATCTGCACTGCTTACTTAACCGGAAGAGCAGTTTTCTGCCCTTAGCATAAAAACATTTCTGCGCAAAAAATAGTTTTATTTCTCTGAATGATATTTCACTCTATTGGTAAACTAAAACTTCACTCTTTACATCTTCCTTTGATTTAGCTTAATAAAGAGCAATTAGAGTTTGAGCGGTGGGAATTACCTCAATCGATAGGCAAATATTTTGAAACTCTAACAATCGAGGCTGTGATTCAAGAGTATTATGATGTAATAGCTGTTGAAAGAAGCTATGATAGGCTCATGAAGTTTAGATGAATGAAATTTGGTGAGGAGCAAGAGAGGGGGAGATGTATCCATGTTGAGGTGGAAGGCGGGGAAATTGCTGGAGAAATTCAATATTAGTATTACCTAAAAGGTATTTTCAAAGCCCTCCTTTTGGTAAAGTAGCCGGTTATAAGATTGATCTAATCAAGGCAAATGTCTATGAGTGCCTTTTGTGGAGTGGCAGTCTACAATTGTTTTCTGACTGAATACAGTCGTCGCCCAAATCTTCCCAATTCCACTCATTCACTCTGAGCTTTAGATGGTTCGGCTTAAGATTTTGCACATCTCATGCCTGTCTATGCTTTCTGCTTCCCTGGAACTATTTCCCAGATGTCAGGCAAGCTCTAGATGCATCAGGCACACTCCCGAGGGTGAACTAACGTTTACAAGGATCAATGGTCCTCCTTCGAACTTGCTGCACCTTAATTCACTATGGCTGCAAAATATTGCCTCTTGCCACATTCTTATTCCTAAGTAGCTTTTCACTATGTCCATCTATGTTGGCCTTTTCTTTTCTAATGCTAATCTGGGACTTTATTTGCCGAGTTAGAATGATTTAATGTCTTGCCCGCATTTACTTTACAATCTCCATTCATGCTTGACACCATATTTTATTGCTTCATATGCACAATGTAATATTTTATATTTAGTTATGCCCAGCCTGCAATTAATTTCCAACTTGGCATAAACTATATTAAATCTGCTCCAATAACGCAGATTGCACCTCCTATGACCATAGTTGGGCTGGAAAATACCATTTATTCACCAAAACATATATAATGTTACTATAGTTTATTTATTACATAGGTCCATCATGAAGGAATCAAACTTCTTGTACCATTGCCTCGGAGACTGCTTCAAGCCATACAATGACTTTCTGAGTTTGCAAACAAATTTCCTATTTTGATCTTGAACAAACCCTTCTAGTTGTTCTATATATATCTCCTCATCCAAATCTCTGTGTAAAAATGTTGTTTTAACATCTAATTGCTCCAACTCAAGACCAAGTAAAGAAACAAGTGCTAAAACAACCTGAATAGAAATTAGCCTAACAACTAGTGAAAAATTTCATGAAAATCAATACCTTCCTTTTGAGAATATCCTTTTGTTGTCAGTCTTGCTTTGTACCTTTCAAATTTATCATCAACACCCTTCTTCAATTTGAAGACCCATTTGCAACAAACAAAGTTTCTACCCTTTGAGAGTTCTATCATGTTCCATGTTTTATTCTTCTCCAAGACATCCATTTCTTCTTTCATTGCTATTTTCCATAAGCATTTTCAGCACCATCCATTTCTTCCTAATAATGTAAATAGGTTTGACATCATTAGAAATCAAATAAATGGATGAAACATAATCATCATACCTCTTAGGTGGATTTCTAAACCATGTAGATCTCCTCAGATCTAGTTGTGGAACTTCCACATTTTCCTATATATTTTATGTATCCTCATCTTCTTCTTATGAAGCTTCTTCTTGCTCCCTATTTTCTATAGATGGATGAGTTTCCAATTGAATTTGTTGATGTTGAGGTACTTGTTCCTATTTCAAATCAACTTCTACTATATCTTATTTTATGAGAGGAGATTCATCAAATACTATATCTCTACTAATGATGACTTTATGGGTAATAGGATCTTACAATCTGTATCCCTTAATTCCATCACCATAACCAACAAAGATATATTTCTTGGATTTGGGATCTAATTGAGAACACTAATCTTTTGAAATAAGAGCATATGCATCACAACCAAAATAAAATAGATTTGAATAATCACAATAATGACTTTTCCATAGCTCTTCAGGAATCTTATAATCTATTGCAACTAATGGTGAACGATTTACCAAATAAAAAGCTATAGAGATTGCTTCTACCCACAACTCTTGCTGCAACTTGACTAGTATTACTAAGCATGCCCCTTGCTCTCTCTAGAAGAGTCTTATTCATGCATTCAACAACACCATTTTTCTAAGGAGTGTAAAAAGTGGTTTTATACTTTTTGATCCCAGCTTCCTTACAATAATTATCAAATTCAAAGATGTGAACTCGCCTCCATTATATGTTCTTAAACACTTGATTGATATGCTAGTTCTCTTTTCAATCAAAACTCTAAATTGCTTAAATACACTAAACACATCAACTTTACTTTTAAGAATATAGATCCACACTTTTCAAGAGTAGTCATCTATAAATATCATAAAATATGATGGTCCTCCAAAAGAAACTATACAGGATGGCCCACTTTTCAAGAGTAGTCATCTATAAATGTTACAAAATATGATGATCCTCCAAAAGAAACTATAAAGGATGGCCCCCAAACATCTGAATGAATATAACCTAGAATACCCTTACTTGTATGATTACCTACTTTAAACTTATGTCTAGATTGCTTTCCATAAACACAATGCTTGTAGAAATTCAAATTCAAAGATTTTACATTTGGAAGTAACTTACAATTTAATAGCAGCCTCCATGACCACCAAAATTCCCTTGGACACTTTGATTGATCCACCTTTACTTGTAAATTTATAACCTATAGAATCCAAAACTCCCAAGGAAATTAAATTCTTTTTGAGTTCTAGCACATGTCTTACCTCTATTAATGTCCTCACAATACCATCAAACATTTTAATCTTAATGCTTCCAATCCCAATAGAATTGCAAGAAACATTATTTTCCATAAGAACAACACTCCATCAATAGCTTGGTAAGAAAAAAACCAATTCTTATATGGACATATGTGATTTGAAGCACTATAATCTAATAACCATTCATCATGATACTGTAATGAATTACAAATAGATAAAACTTCAACAACCATACCTAAACTTGTCTCAACTAGATTTGCTTCCTTTTTGGAGTCATCATTTTCTTCTTTCCTCTTCCAACAATATTTCTTGAGATTCCTTTATTTATTGCATTACCAACATTTTCCCTTACAATTTTTTCCTTTTGACTTAGATTTGGATGTACCTCTTGAATCTTGCCCTTTTTCTATGGATCGACCCTAACCACTATTTCTTCTAATGTGGAGGTTTCTATGTTTGATTTCCTCCACACCTCTTTAGACAACAAAGCTTCCAAAATAGAGTCAAATTCAAGGGTGTCAGTTGTGCTAAAGCTAAAAGAAGTGACTAAGTGATTCAAGGATTCAGGCAATGAACACAATAATGTAACTGCCTTGTCTTCATCTTCAACTTTTATGCCCATACTAACTAATTGAAATATACTTGAGTATTGAAAATATTTAAATGACCAACAATTTTTATACCTTCTTTCATTCACAAACTATACAACTACCTCTTCAAGTAGATCCAATTTGTCAGAGACTTTATCATATAAAGACTTTCCATTTTACTCCATAAGCCTATTGTTGTTTCCTCTTCAACAATATTGAAAAGAACATCATTTTCTAAACACAACTGAATTGTGCAAAGAGCTTTTGTATCAAGATCCTCCCAATCCTCATCAATCATATTTGTAGATTTCCTTGACTTTATGACCAATGCTTTGTGCAATCCTTGTTGCATTAACAAATCACGCATCTTGAGCTTCAATAACTCAAAGTTATTTTTCCCATTGAATTTCTCCACCTCGAACCTTGTATTTGAAACCTTTGCCATCTAATGCTATAAAACAAACACCAAATCCTAACATAGACACAACAAAATAATTGCTCTGATACCACTCGTTATAGAAACAAAAATGTAAAAACCATAAACTAAATAATATTGCAACACAAGTTAGTTGCAAATAAATAATTAAGATTATAAAATCAAATAACAGAATAATAGACAAGACAGATTTACATGGTAAAACCTTGACAACAATCTTCACACATTTGCTACTCTTCAATTACAATTCATTACAATGATTTAGCCTTCAAGACAACAAGCTATATATATAATATCATCAACTTGTGTCAAACATCAAAAAACCAACTTTTTTTTTATTGTTTTATCTTTTTATTTAAATATTTATCTTTTCCAAAGACAAGATTCTGATTTATTTCTATTTTTTTGTGGTCATATCCAACACTTATCACTTCCATTTCAATTCAAAAAATATTTTAATTGACCTTAATTTTGGAAATGTCACATTACTCCTTATCACTCTCATATCAATTCATACACATATTTTAATTAACCTTAATTTTGGAAATGTCATTTATTACTAAATGGGTCTATTATAAAAATTGATTTTAAAAATAAAAAAAACTATTTTGCAATAATTTTAAAAAATTAAAAAATATATATATATATTTTTAATAAATAAATTATTAAATAACTTTGGTATTTATAAAAGACTTTTTTAAGTTGTCTTAAACTAAAACAAAATAATTCCTAAATAAAACTAGATTTGTAGATGTACATATACCTTTAATTCTAAAGGTGATGTGGCATAAATGGTGGATGTCATTGTTATGGTTGATGACCTACTGCATGTGGTTCTAAATTTGTTAACATGAATCAATGTGAGGAGCTTCTTTAAAAATATTGTAGCCATATTTATGCACTCTAGCACCCACCTTACAAGCTTTCTCCCTTATGAGAATAAAGGAAAATAGAAGAGAATGAATGTTAGTTAATCCACCCTACTAAGGTAGGGTTGGTCCCTAATGAAGTATGTTCAATTAGGAAGGAAAGATATCATAATGATTTTATGGTGGAAATAGAGGGAGGGGTCGCTCATATAGGAAGGAAAGTTTCCTTAAGGAATCATAAGAAGGCATTGTTCAGTGCTCCCTAAATTGTTTTCGTTTAAATACACCTTGATAAGGTTGGTCTATTCCAATGAATAGATTTTTCATGCTATGATTGTTGTGTTTGTCCCCTTAGTTGAGATGTTGCTTTTTTTCTAATATTTTGTTATATTATGTTGAGTGGTCATGGTTGTTTCATCGAGGTTCATTGTTTTATCTTTCTTGCATTGTAAAAAATGGGTAATTTTCCCTTAAAAATTCTCTCTCTATCCTTACTAAAAAATCTTTAGTAAAAGATATAAATAGAATAAAATAATTCTTGAATAATTTAAAAGTAAATATTATAAGTATTAAGTAAATAAAATAACTCTTAAGTTAAAAATTAACTAAAATAAATAAAAGCAACTCTCCAATAAATAATGTAAATAAAATATAAATATATTTAAAATAGTTATAAAGTAAAATAAAATAAATGTTATGTAAATAAAATAACCCAACATTTTTTAGATAGGCTTATTTTAGATATCTATATAAGTTAATATTATTTGAACAAAGGATAAAATTGAGATATAGTTTAATATCTTCAAATTGTATGATAAAACTATTCTCTTACAAAAATCTAGTCTTGCAACACATTTATACCATATATTGTCAATAATTAGTCCATAGGTAAATAAAAAAATAATCAAATGTTGGACAAAATGGACCCACACTTCAACACATGAGAACATCTGAATGTTATATTAAAAAACATAAATGCATTCACAAATGTCATTCATAAAATAAGGTGCTCATTTAGAAAAGGTATTATTGTTATAGTGGAAAATATTATTCTTATTAAAAATTTGTCTTATCACAAATATATAAGGTAACCATGATAAATACCTTGTATTTTCTCATGAAAATGTGAAGATTTGTCAAAAAAGATATGATCATTTAAAGTTGAATATAAGTTGCATTTTAAAAAATAACGTATTATTTTATAACAACAAATAGTTTTTTTTGTTTTCAACTATTGGTCCATTTGTGTTGGATATAAAAGTTAAAGATAAAAAAATATTTATGGTTAACAAAAGGTATTGAGATTATTTAGGTTGCATATAAATTATATTTTAAATATTATATTTTACTAACAAAAAGGTATCTTTTTTGTTATATTATATTTAAAAAGTCAAGTTTAGTCACTTCTCACTAGAACTACTGATGTGGCAACCTAGACTATGAGTAACACCTCCAAACTGTAGTTTTAGATAGATAAGAGGTCAGTTCACATTTCAAAAAAAATTAAAGGCCCTAGTGCTACATGCTCACAAAATTAACCCTAACAATTACTAGTCCCTCTCCCCTACCTTGACATGAGCTTGGGTTTAGGAAATGGGAATGCCCAAACTTGAAAAATAGATACACATTGACATGCTTATTGTTATTCTAAAATTTTCCACAACCTCACCCTTAGACCTAGGAAATCCTTTTAAACCAAATTTAATAAATAAAAAAGATTTTTAGAGAAAATATCACATCTCAAAAATACAATTTATTTCTCACCACAATCTTAGAACTTACCTTGACATGAGCTTGGGTTTAGGAAAATGGGAGTGCCCAAACTTATAAAAGAGATACACATTCACATGCTTATTATTATTTAAAAAATTTCCACAACCTCACCCTTAGGCTAAGGAAATCCTTTTAAACCAAATTTAATAAAGAAAAAAGGTTTTTAGAGAAAATAAAATATCTCAAAAAAATATTTTTTTCTTCACTACAATCTTAGAACTTAATTATTATTTATTTCTACATGTATTATATTTTGAATATAGGTTAATTTTACACTATGCATTATTTTCTAAAAGTCGTAAAAGTGTAAGTTGGATTTTATTTTTCTTTGACCAAGTTAAGCTAGCTAGAAAAAAAATATTTCAATATTTTAGAAAAGTTGAATTAAGAATTAATGAATAATTATTTCTTCAAACTATTAACTTTATCAAGAATTATTTTAAGCATATTAATAAATTCATTATTACCTTCTCACAAATTAACTCCATATTCACATTAGAAATTTATTTTTCTATAACCAATTAACTCAATATTTTAATTAGGAAATTCTTCTTCTCATTTATCTATTTCATAAATTAAATATTTTATTGCTATCCTCCTATGATTTTGAAAAGGAAATTTTCCAATTTTTATTGAGTTAACTCCACAATCTATCTAGTTAAATGGAGGTTTCAATTTTATCCTCATCCATCCATTCTTTTTTCTAACAATTCTATAAATAACTTAATACTCTCATCATTTTCATATCTCAAGTATTTATGTAAATCTAATCTACCAAAATTTAATATCAAAATAATGCAATGTTATGCTGCTAAGTTGCACCCACATGTTATGCAATGTTTGTGGCGTGTTGGATAAATAGTATTTCCAGAAGTTACTCACCTTGTACTTCCCTGTGGTAAAGGTAGACCTCACTTTGGGAAGGGTTTATGCCTCCATAGTAAGGGGTTCAATGATGGTATATGACCTTGCATTCCCTAGCTACCCATGTCTTTCATAGATAGTATTTTGATGAGATTTCACAAGAGGTGTCACTCCTAGCTGATTAATTTTATTATTGTTATTGTGTATTATATATTTGTCACTATTATATTAGAACGTACCAAATTTAATCCAAAGGGGCCTTATCTTTCAAACCATAGCTTTTTTAATATTTCTATATTAGTCTTAATTTAAGTTTTGAAAAGTTAAAACAATATTTAAAAACCATAAAATATTTGATTGTTTGTCTTAAACTCTCACTAAGGTTTTGAAACCAACCATTATCTCCCAACCTAATTATCCTTTGCATGCAAATACAAATATCTACCAACCTATCCAACCAAAATCCCTCCATGATAAGTTCCTTAGTCAAACTAAAAATCCCTTCTCTAATGTTGAGGATGATGCTAGATTTGTTGATCAATTCGAATATGACCCCTATGATGATAATGAGTCTTTTTGGATCAAGATGAATATAATCAAACCTTATAATATATTTCCTTGAGCGAGTTTACTACAACCTCTAGTTATCCATCCATCTAACTAAATACCATGAAACTATAAGCTTTAGTCACAAATTCATCTACCCTTAATACCAAGAAATAAGTTCTACCATGGTAATGTGCCCCACTTTTGGGACATCCTAGTTTTTTCCTAGAATCACATTTAAAAATAAATAAATAAATTTAAGCCTTGATAGATTCCATATAAAGTGTATTAATTGAAGAGGGTTAGATAAGACCCCCTTAGATTAAACCCCATTGGATATAACCCTCTAGTATTAAATCATACCCACAATGGAATTTCCTTCGTACCTATCAAAAAATCACTTTTTCATTACCTTTTGAGGAATCACATAAAGTCATTTTGAAATTATGTTTTGTAAGTATGTACCCCTTATTATAATCTTTCACCAAACATCAATATTATAATATAAATATTTATATTTATTGTAATATTATATTTATATTTATTTATCGTGAATGTAGGTTTTTCACCAAACATCAAGGTATTTGTTTCACACAAATGAAAAAAATTAAAAAATAATGATTTTTTTTTTTCTAAAAAATATGTGTTCCCTAAGTATCGATGTCCTTGTATCAGCAAAAATAAATAAATAATTTTAATACATACAAAACAAGTCATGCGTTACAACATACACCTATGTCCAAATAATAATTACTCTGACTTTAAAAAATAATTTTAAAAAAAAAATGCAACAAAAAAATTATGAAAAATATGTTAGAGTGAATAATTTATCTATTCACTATAACTTAAGTGTATTTAGGTTGATGAGGTTAGGCAACATCTTTTCTAACTAAATGTGCAAACTTTTAGGCCTCTAGAGGTTACCTAGTTGTTTGGTAAACCTCATGTGCATACCTTTTAAGGTTGGAAGAATTTTCATCTCACCTCAAAGGTCACATTTGTAGTCATTCAACAATTGTCCCCAAGGTTGATGACTTGTTCCAATAGGTTGTTGGTTTGTAGCACATTCCAAGTGATTCAAATGTTGAAACCTATAGGACAATTGTCTACTTATTTGTGCCACATCACTTGTCAATCCACGTGATAGGTGGATTGCCTTTTCCTTACCTATATATGTAAAGTCGTTTTGTACTTTTTAAGTAACTCTTTTATAAATCTCTTTGATAATGCGAATTGGATTGATTGCATGCAAGTATTTTTGTGGAAGCACAAGGTTTTGTTGTTATGTTCTTGGATCAAAATCCTAGCATGATATCAGAGCAGTTCAAGCAAAACCCTTCCCAAAATCTTGCATCAAACCTAGTTTAGAGTTCCATGCAATTTGATTTGCGTGTAAAAAATAATATTTGTTTGGATGCAATCTGCCATTGGATGGAAAATTTGATTTGCTCGTGTTGTTCTTGTGATTTGCGTTGGGTCCATGCAATCTCCAGATCTCTTTGCACGATATTATCGTAGGTTGTTAGTATTTTCTTTGCAAGATAAGTGTATTGAGGGTGTCGATATACATTACATCTTTTACTCGTTTATTTTGCAGCAACCTTTGGCCTATTTAGCCTATTTCCAGTTTGTTTTTGAAAGGTTGGACACTTGCTATGCTTCTTGCCTGATAATATATATCTACCCAAAATTCAACAAGTCAAAGCCACGACAAGTATTTCCAACATAGTTTTGTGTCAAGCATAAACCCCACACCATAGTCATATACCTGTGGCATTTGCAGCCACTCGCAACCTTCATTCCTGATCACTCCAGCATACAAATCCCCACACACAGTCAACATTTGGTGATTATTTTTGCAACTAGCAAAGTGATTATTTTTGTGTCAGCCTGAATCTACAGTTTTGGGAGAATTTGTGGCATTTGTGGTGAAGTTTTGGCGTGCAGGCACCAGCCACGATGGGTGCGGGAAGACCAGTGTGCCATTTGTTTGGTGTGGTGGCTCACAGGCGTCGTTGTAGAGAGGTGACCCGACCAAGCAAAACCTCCAATATCTACCTGACCAGCCTCCATTCTCACCGTCCTCTTTGATGTACCTTTCTTCGGCATTCAATAGGTGCTTAACATCAAAGCATTTTGAAGCTGGAGTGGAAAGATTAATCTTCTGCAAATTTTCTTTGCCACGCCATTTTTGGCAAACCGTGAGGTGGTTGTTATTCAACTGGGCGAGGAAAGCATTTTGAACTCTTTTCTTTCACCTTCTTGGGTGGTGCTGAGTTTAGAACCACGTCGCCTTCAACTTCCTGTAAACGGCCCTCTACAATGCCACGACTCCCTCAAAGTCTTATTTTCCTTTGGCCTCATAAGCGTGGACAACAAATGAAAGGTTT
>VDFB02086081.1:105200247-105258304 GCA_007258455.2 Sequoia sempervirens | reverse complement strand
CCCACGTCGCCTTCAACTTCCTGTAAACGGCCCTCTACAATGCCACGACTCCCTCAAAGTCTTATTTTCCTTTGGCCTCATAAGCGTGGACAACAAATGAAAGGTTTGTTTTTTAAAATACAGGCGTATGGAGTGCACAGTCTCTATTTTGTTGCATTAAATAACAATAAAATTATTTCTATTATGAAGTGGAGGAAATGGAGAGAACACAAGGCTAACACCGGCCTATTATTGTGGGCTTTGAAAAGTCTCCAATCACATGCAAGTTTTTTAAAAAAACTAGCACTTTATAGTTAGCATTTTTTTTTGTTACACCAACAGTAAAATCATTATTAATTATTATATAAGTTGCTATTAAAACACCAAGAACTTGCAAAAAAGGTTTTTATTTTTTATTTTGCTACAACTTGCAAATGGGAGGATACTAGTGGTTTTAATTTTATGTTTTTTTGTTGTTTTTTGAGGTTTGAAAGACATACTTAATCTAAGTCTTTTTTATCTACCTCATAACATAAATGGCATAAACTTGTAAGAACTAAAAAAAAATTAAAATTATAAATGCACTCATATAAAGTACCACAAAAACTAAATGTGTGTTTCTTAGGGAGGGAATTTTGTACTTGCACTGAATTACAAAGTGTAATGGGGGGTTGCGTAGTGCCTTGATTAGCCATCAAAATTATGGATCCTCGTGATTCTAGCTAATGCGTGTGTTGCCTTGATTTACATTCAAAACAATGGATCCTTGTGATTCTTGCCTCATGCATGTGTGTCATAATGCACACTCTTTTTCAGTTTTTTGTACATCTTTTGGACCTAATTTTGGGTCTAAATTCCTTGCACACTTTTGTGCTTGAGTTTAGTTGGTCTACTTATTCTTCCTAGCGTTAAGGGGGTATTATGACAATGTTATGCTAATGCTTGTTTCAATGGAGGATCTTCTTTCAAAGGATCAGTGGAGGGACCTTCTATCTTTATCTCTCAAGTGGGGGATTATTTTAGTGGATCATATTTTTTGATATTGTAGTACTCTGGAATCAAAGTAATATATGTATTTTCAACTTCATAGAGTTTGATTGCCTTTGTGTATTCATGGCTGATTAGTGTTCATATGTTCACTCATACAATGCTTTGTATCTTTTATATTGATCTACATTTCTTGGAGGTTTGTTGATTCCAACAAACACCAGTTCATCTTCAACAGAGTTTAGAATTTCGACATGATTAAGGAGTTCTTCATCATCATGTTCCTATCATCATGATAGATATTTTTAGGAGGTCTTATTTTTCTCTTATCTCTCTTTTGGAGGATATTTTTTTCCCACTAGGTTTTCTATTTTTCTCCATTTACGAGAGATTGCATTGTACATGGGTACCTCACTAGGCTTCATAGTCGGGACCCATTTCTATATATTACACTTTTGTGATATCCCCAAGTATCAATTAAGGGGGGTGTCAAAGTGAATAATTTATCTTTTCACTATAGCTTAAGTGTACATAAGTTGATGAAGTTAGACAACATCTTGTCTAACTAAATATGCAACCTTTTAGATCTCTAGAGATTACCTAGTTGTTTGCTAAACCTCATGTGCATACCTTTTGAGGTTGGAAGAATTTCTATCTCACCTCAAAGGTCACATTTGTAGTCATTCAACACTTGTTACCAAATTTGATGACTTGGCCAAATAGGTTGTCGGTTTGCACATTCTAAGTGATCCAAAGGTTGACACCTATTGGACACTTGTCTACTCATTTGTGTCACATCATGGGGCACTTATTGATCTACATGATAGGTGAATTTCCTCTACCTTTCCTATATATGCAAGGTCTTGTACTTTTTAAGTAACGCTTTTATCAATCTCTTTGATAATGTGAATTAGGCTCATTGTGTGCAAGTGTTTTGTGGAAGCACAAGGTTTTTGCTGTTATGATATTTGATGGAAATCCCAATAAAATATCCATGAACTAGATATTGACATATCTATATTTTAAAAATTATAATCTCACCCTTTTAATAAAAATATATGCATTATGACATAAATGCCACCTTTTAAAAATGATGTTTACTATAAAAAATAAGTTATAAAAATATTCATAATTTATTTCTATTTTTTTTAAATATATATATTTATAATCTACACACAAATCACTATTTCATATCATCTCCAAATTATTAATGGATTAGTTGCTATAGGTTTCATAAAGTGAAATTTTGGTGAAAATGACGATTTCAGTATCCTAATTTGGCCAAAAAGTGGCACAAAAGTATTACGGGCTAACCCAACTCATATGATATAGTCACCTATCCATCAATTCTCAATGCCAACAACCCATAATATTTAGTCACCTATCCATCTACCATCAATATTAAAAAACACGCAAGCTATAGTTAGTCATTCATCAGTCCTCAATATCAATGAACAGTTAGTAGAAGATATACCACTAATCTCCAACAAATATCCATTGGTTATCCTTCTCTACCTTTGACAAGGAACTCTCATCTTTCATTTGATGATTCCTTAAACACCAATCCATCTCCCTAAGCCCTTTCTCCCATCCATGTCACAAATCCTCATCCCCATCACTAAACCAAGAAAGCCTTGTAGTCTTGATCTCCTATCCTAATCCTTCATTCTCTAAACCATTCCAATACACTCTATCCCAATAAAAAAATTAATCCAATAAAGACACCTTTAAGGATTTGCTCCAATGACTATAACAAAAGAATCTTAAACTCCAATACATAAAAAGTGTTATATCTTCCCACCACATTGCTATATTAACTATGCAATCTTCAATCCTGAACCAATCACATACTTCAAATCAATTAAGTCCAACATCCATAAGCATAAAAAAACCTCATCGAATACATGTTAACAAGTTATTTATATTTCATCCAGGTACTAAATTCTCATAAAAAAATTCCAATAGTCCCTAATATCATCCAAGCGATTCTATATATTTCAAGAACTTGATCAAAAGGATACCTAAATGTGTCTTGCCATGAATGAATATATTGTGCATGACCAAGCAATATTATATCAACCACCATAATTCACTCCATCATTGATTAAACCCACCTAAGAGCTTCCTCTCAAAAATCCAATATTTTTACTTCAAAATCTTGATTCCATCTAAGAATAGCCCATAGATGATTATGATATTAATATTATTCCAATCTTTAACAAAGATCATGATAATCCAATTGTCATTAATACATCCATGATGATCTAATATTTAATCAAAATCCTACCATTCATCAAGAAATCCATGATAATCCCCTCATACACCTTTACACCATCCATGATAAAAAATTAAACCTAATTCTATCCATACTCTAATAAGCTCCATTTCCCAATATGAAACACTTACATTCCTTGGACACATATATAATCAAACAAATGAGATAGATCACATAAAATAAGTTAAAAAATAAGATACTATGGATCACATCAACATCCCAAATGGTCAAGAGACAACAACCATGACCAAGATCTAGTGTCCTATCAACTAAGATCATCTACTTTTAACAAAGTATGATTTCTCATAGATGAGAAATAACAATATAAATTCTCATTCCCTAAAATATATTTATTTTTATATTGTTTTTGATGTTTTAAATTTGAAAATCCAATATTTTTTGAATGTTGTACGTCCATTCTTATAATCATCCTTAATAGGGGATTACTTACAATTTATCTCTTCTAGTGTTTACTACCTTCTCTTGCAATTACATAACTATTTATTTAGAAGAATTAATTTTTTAAATGATTGGAAGCATAGTCATATATAGCAAATTATATCTATAATAGTAATAAATTAGATTGTTGAATTTTTTTTATTAAAGGTACTTTATTTAAATTAATTAGTCGATTAATGTAATTTAAGGTATCAAACTCATTAGTATAGCATTGAATACACTATTTTTTCTCATCTTCCTTGAGTAAGTTAAAGGCATCTATTTTCAATATTAGCATAGTGTGATGGTTTAAATGCAACTTTTTTGTTCTTACAACAAAGGTTCAAACCTTGTTGAAGTGTTATTATTGAGTGTTTATATTGGAGATGAGGTCCCTTATTTGTGAACTCACTAGTTTATAGCTATCCTTCTATATTGATTCTACATCAAGATAGATGGAGGTGATTCACTAGGGCATGTATAAGAAATCATGGAAAATCTCTATTTTTATTAGGTATCCATAAATATAATTCATTTGATTTTCCTTTTCCTAAATGAGATTAATAAAAAAATGATATCCTCTCTTATATGAGGAAAATAAAGTGGTATAATTCCTTTTTTTAAATAAGAATGATACAAATAATAATGGTAATGTGCTCTTTTTTTTAATGAGGTCCAAAAAATGTTGGACACAATACATAACCATAGATACAAAGACAGTGAATAAGATGATTTGAGTCATATCTATCATATTAATGCAAGTAAAGGTACTCATGCCTATACATTAAATTTATCCTTGGATAATCTCTCATCACTAAATTTTTAAATATGGAAAACTATTGTCCCCCAAACCGTTCTCCTAATCCTTCACATTCTCCATATTTCATCTCAACCTTCTTTTTATAACAATTAGGGGACCATGGAGATAAAAAAAACACATGCATAATGAATAATTCCAAAATATGTATTTAGTTGACCCCAATGTACAAATGAGGAAGTCTTGCATATATAGGCAAGGAAGAAGCAATCCACCTATCATGTGGATTGATAAATGCCCCATGATATGGCACAAATGAGTAGTCAAGTGTCTTATAGGTGCCAACCTATTGATCACTAGGAATGTGCAAACTAACAACCTATTTGACCAAGTCATCAACCTTGATGCCAAGTGTTGAGTGACCTTTGAGGTGAAATGAAAATTCTTCCAACCTCAAAAGGTATGTATACGAGGTTTACCAAACAAGTTGGTAATCTCTAGAGGCTTAAATGTTGCACATTTAGTTAGATAAGATGTTGTCTAACCTCATCAACTTAAGTACACTTAAGTATAGTGAATAGATAAATTATTCATTCTTAACACTTTTGTCATATCTATGTTCAACCTACACAACTTTTGAGTAACCCTCTCATGAAGGACTTACAATTTCTCTTTTCCCATCTCTTTACATTGACTTTTTTTAGGTATATGATTGTTACAAATATACTTAGACCATGAAAATGAAAATTTTCTTCAGCATAAATGATCAAAGCTTCCTTATTCTATAATAATCTACTATTCTTAAAATTAAAAATAAGGAATAATAATTGGAAACCTAATCACTCTTGAAACATATATTAGAGAATCCATAATAGAAATTACTAGAATAAGATATTGGATACAATTAAAATTACAATGTTGATCCCCTATAAATTTAATAATACATATAATTTTGAAGAGTAAATGAATTTCAATGGATGATTGGAAACTACATGTGTTTCTAGGTCCTATAGTATTATATCCTATATTTGACTAGCTTCTTTTTTTTGGTTACTTCTTTAGAGTTAACATCATATCATAGAGTGAAATGGTAAATTTTAATTGAACTTGCACTACTTTACTAAAAGAATATATAGACGAAAAATATTGGACATAATTTATATATAAATATTATTTGTATATCTTTATTAATATATTAAAATATTAAATTAAAAATATTAATAATTTAATTAATAATTATATCAAAAATGAAATAAAAATAAAATAATTTTAATATAATAAAAAAGACATAAACTAAATATATCCCACTTTATTATATTTGTAACCTATCAACAAACATCATATTTTTATTATCCACTAAAACTTAATTTAATAATGTAATCATAAATTTGTTTCCCAACTAGCCATCCCTTATTCCTAATATTTTCTTTTAATTTATTTTGAAGTAAAACAAACATATCTCAAAAAAAAATTATTTAAAAAATATATAACTAAAATCTTTTATCTTCCTCTTCAAAATAAAGTGCATATTTCACACATTATGACTTCATATTCATTTGAAAAAAATACTCTTATGATAGGTAGCCAATGCTTGCATTGCTTTTATTATATTCGAATAACTAACCACTATGAATATTTCTTCATAACTTATTTCATGAAATTTTTGCGTATGATTTTACAGCTAGATTTCGCTTAAGCCTTTCAATTGTGTCATAGCTCTTGTGCTTGTTCTTATATCCAATATATTCATGCCACCTTTCTATACTTTACAATTTTAAGTAATTTTAAAGTTTTATTTTTTTAATTTCTTTAATTTCTTTTTCTTTTTAAATCAAATTTATGCATTTGTATCTTCATAACAACTTGGTTCATCTTGAATTTGAGAAGAGAATCATTAATTAACAATCTAATTCATATATTCTTGAACAATAATATTTAAATAAATTTAACTCTAAATTTTTTAATTTAATTGAAGGAATTATAGTTAATGTGTTTTCACTTACAATTCATTTTAAAAAATAAGTTATTTCTTGTGAAATTACACTCCTAAAAGATCTTAGATCTTTGTTTTCTTCCATTTTAAAATAATTGAATTAAGTATGAATATATCGAAACACTAATTAAGTTCCATTAATGAGTTTGTGCTTTAATCTAACCAAAAAATCTACTATTAAGTCCTTTATTATATGAGATAATATAACTTTATTTTCTTATATTTATGTTTTAACTATATTTCTTTTATATTTTTTAATATTTTCAAAAAAAATGAAATTTGTGTTTTCTCTATTATAATATACTTGAAGTTCAACTTCAATAATAAATATCTAAGTAATCTTAATAAATTCTCCCATCATTGGTTTTACATTGTCATATCATTCTTCCTTGCCTTTTTCCAACTTGTCTTTCATATTTTCAAGATATTCTAATCTTGTTACTCTTCATAGCGTACTTGAATAGCATCACACTTTCATGTTTAAAGGTTAAAATTTATGCTTTATTAGCTAATATCCATCCAAATTATTATTAAATTGAGAAAAAAGTAATAGATATTTTACTCCTATTACTAAATGTTCTTTCTTTAACTCACAATAACTAAATAATCTTAATAATCAATTTGAGAAATAAGTAATAAAGAATTTATTTCTGCTATTAATTCTTCTTTGTTAAATCTACAACAAAAATAAAGATTTTACTACAAATCTTCTTTCCTAAATCCACAATTACTAAATAACCTTCATATTCAAAATGAGAAATGATGAATAATTTTTTGCTGCTATTAATTATTCTTTGTTAATCCTACAATAACTAAATAATCTCTATAACCTAAGAAACAAGTAATAAAAAATTTACTACTGCAATTAAATCTTCTTTTCTAAAACCACAATAATTAAACAATCTTAGTAATCAAATTGATAAATAATTTATTTCTTCCATTAATTATTCATTGCAAAACTCACAATGGCTAAATAATCTTTATATCTCCTAGAATTGCCTCTACAAATTCTAGAAATACTTATCTTGAATTAATATATCAAACAATTATTATTTAAATAATAATACTTGTTTGATTGTATGCCTTTTGGACTAAGAAATCTCTTCATTCTAGTTTTTCTTTACCCCAAAAAATATATTTCATAATTATTTTGATTGGTATCTTTTTATTTTATATGTGTTAACTCTAGATTGTTGGGAAAGTGTTGTACATCTGGCATTTGTATTTTTTTTTAATAGGTTGTATATATAATTGCAGCAATAGTTAATATGGATGACTAATATGGATAGAAAAATATTGAGCTTATTGAATAAATAATATTGATAGAAAAATGATTGAGAAGCTTTTATTTCATTGTTTTCTTTCCTATGAATAATAGATTCGGGTGAGAGGTTATTCATATCATCTTGATTCTTACAAGCATTGAATTTCCTAATAAAAATAACAGCTTGAAAATTAATTATAATTTTTTAAAATTCTTAAAAAATATATTATCAATTTTTAATGTTGCTAAATAATACTTTAATTGAAAACTTTGAATATTAGATTTTCAATCTACAAGATATGTAATGTCTCAAAATCTTATATATACCATCTGATATTCTAGAATATTGTTGAAACATGTGTATATGTATTCTTCTGTGAAAATTGTCACGATAAACCCTATTGCAGATTTCCCATAAAGGTGTTGGCTGAAAAGCAGGCCAGAACTGAAATATAAGATGATGGATACTTCAGCTTGTAGTATTCTTCTCATGAAATTGACTCTGAAAATTGTCTGGATAAACCCTATTGTAGATTTCCCATAAAAGTGTTGGCTGAAAAGCAGTCCAGAACTGAAATATAAGATGATGGATACTTCAGCTTGTAGTATTCTTCTCATGAAATTGACTCTGAAAATTGTCTGGATAAACCCTATTGTAGATTTCCCATAAAAGTGTTGGCTGAAACGCAGGCCAGAAATGGAATGTAAGAAGATGGATACTTGTTGAGTTTATAAATAGCCCATCCCTAGAAAATTTAGGGGTTCGATTCACTTTTCGAATGGGACAACCCGACTAGTTTGTGTTTGTGTTTTTTAGATTTACAGGCTTCTGCTAAGAGAGTCAGGCCTGCCGGTTAACCAATTCTGAATATTTTTTCAGAAACATATTATAAAAACCTTAATAATACCCTCCGCTTAGAAAACCAAAATACTGAAAACAGCATGTGTAATAGCTTTAATTTTAAGCAATTCCCAAGTAGATTTGCCAAGGCCGTACTCATCCTGCATATAGTTCTAAAAAAAAAAATTCCCTTCCAAAAATAAAACAAATATTTACTATTTGTCACTCTACGAGAGGCGATAGAGGGATTGAAAACCCTAGAAATGAGCAGGCGAGATGAAAGAGTTGAAGATGCACACATACCCGTGACTTCCATACTCGTAGAGTTTCCCCCGGCTGGAGAAAATGATGAGACCCACTTCTGCCTGGCACAGCACCGACAGTTCGTGCGCCTTCTTTATCAGCCCACTTCGCCTCTTCGAGAACGTCACCTGCTGGTTCGTTCGGTTCTCGATCCTCTTTATTTCTATCTTCCCCCGCCCCATCCAGCTGAAATCAACAAAACGCCACCTAATCAGTAAACCAGATCTCAGAAGCAGTCAAGCCACAGCGAAATATGGGATAGCGCTCACACAAAGCTAAGGCTTGGAATAAAACGCTGGGGATCGATCGCCCTTCCTTCTTCCTCGTACAAACAGTTTCCCAAGAGCCGTAAAGAACATATAATACTGTTTTCTTCCTCCCAAGAGACACTGGTCAGATCGTTGTGCCGCTAGTCATTCTTTTCTGGGTTTAATAGGATTTGCCATCGAGATTCGGATTTAGCGGTGCTGCCCTTACCGACTCTTGTTTCTTCCAATGGCTACCCAAGGAACGATCTGGTATGATGACAAATAGATTTGGCGAAGCTATAGAGATAGCAAATCAAATATACGGCCCACGTTGTTCTACTGAAATCTTAATAGTATCTCTAACATTTTGCTCTAAATACGTGGAGGCCCCCACAATCTGACTGCCCACGTGAAGAGTTGTCCCACAGTGGAGTATATTAGACGTAACCACCTGGCCTTCCACTATCTTTTCCTTTTCCACGTATAAATTATGTTCATCTGGTTTTCCTTAAACCGGGGGTCTCCCATGTAAGCGCAAAAGAGCTTTCAATAACAACCCAATTTTGGGAATCCGTGAGTGGAGGACATTTGTCAGTCATCCATTGGGTAACATGAATAGAATAACAATATCCTCTAAACATATTAATTTAATTCAAGGTATATGTGAAGAAAAGTCAATATCACACCTTTCAAAACGAGGTATCGTAATACTAAAATAGAGTTTCACATTACAATATGGGCAATCTTACCTTTTTCGCCCTCCTAATTATTCAAAGACATGATGGAAAACGAGTTTATAGTGGAAAATTGTGTTATTATTACTTTTTTAAATTTTAAATGGAAAAGAGTGGAATATGTTCGTATAATTCTCTCTCTTTCTCTTTTTTCAAAAGGATGAATTATATTAATAAAAAAGAGTGTCCATTCATATATAATATAGATATTTTCATATAGTAATCGTAATCAATAAAGCATTAAGAAGGAAAATCTAGAGGGGTCTCTAAAGAAACCACCAACCCTTTTTAACATAACAAACAACAAATTAGATAGGATATATAGGACTAGCACCAAACTTTCAAAATGAGAACTTAACCCTATTCATGGTGAATCACTGCAAGAACGATCTTGGATTTTATCTCATGATAGATAACCCAATTAGACACATTTTGGTTGCCAACATTTTTAGAAGCTCATTTTACCAAACAATCAACCACCCTATTTTATTCACAACACAACAAGAAGAGCATGAGCCTCCATGTGATTGTTAGTAAATCTTTCCATATGGTTAGTAAAAAGGAAATGTGTCAAACATTGACTATCACACTCTATTCCTCCAATCTTGGTTACCCTTGGATGACCCCTTGCCAAGCCATCAATATTAAATTTTGTAGAAATTGGGAGGGGAGGAGACCATTTACCAATCATGTTCACCTTCTTAAGGATCCTTTCATGAACAATATCAGTAAAATGACAAACTAAAGATAAAAGGCCCAAGTAATGAGAAATATGAGACTCAAGAGGGGAACAATATCCTTCAATAGAACACAACCTTAATAGTCTCTTTGATTGAAATCTTTATCATCTACCAAACTTGAATAATAAGGTTTTTTTTTTTTGTTGATAAGGGGGTAAAAATTTATTTAATCAAGAAAGAGCTACAAAGAATGAGTCAAAAGACTCTCGGTAGCCACCCAAAGGTGCGAGGAGTCCCAAAAGCAACCCCACCCACAAAACTTGAACCAAAAGACCATTACTCAATCTTGTCTGTAGTAATCAACTTGACCAAATCTTGAGAATACTCTTGGGATAACTGCTCCAAATATTCCACTTGCCAACCTCCAACATTCTTAGATGCTCATTTCGTCAAATAATCAATGACTTTGTTCCATTCTCGTGGAATATGTTTAAAGGAGACAACATCTAACCTGTAGGTCAATCTAAGAATCTGCCAAACCAGCGAGGCAAGATGCCAATTGACACCATCCAACATTTGATTAGTCAACATATTAATCAAAATATGAGAATCCAACTCACAAATGATTTTACACCAACCTAGAGCACAAGCTCTTTCAATAGCATGTAAAATAGCCAATCCTTCCATGAGGTTGTTGCTTTGTTGTCCCTTGTATATAGAAAAGAGGAAAAATGCCATTACCATCCTTATCTCTTCCAACCCCACCGATTCTAGCATTCCTAGGATTACCCCTTAAAGAGACATCGATGTTAATTTTTAAAACATCATCAGGAGGAGACCAACAACCCTCCCTCTTGGTTTTCTTTTTGGAATTACGTCTTCTCCTGTCACAAGGGTGCCCTTTCCTATTGCCAAGTAAACCTAGCCTCTAAAGAATCTCTTCATCCCCTTTCTCCAAGGGAGAAGAAACCTCACAATTAGCATTCACTATCTCCTAAGCATACCAACAATCCTCTGTCATATATGTTGGACCAACACCTTGTATCCCCTAAAAATCCTTTGATTCCTTTCAAGCCAAATTTTCCAAAGGATGAAAGAGGGACCTATGTACCATACAATCTAAAGAAAGGAAGCCTATGTTGGAGGGCTACCCAAACTCGTCTAGAAATCCACCAGGGAGGAAGCATGAACACAAGCCTACCTCTAGTAGCCCCACCAAAGATTGAAAATATCTCTAGAGAAAGAGCACTGGAAAAATAAGTGAGAAGAGTCCTCTTCATTGTTACCACACAAAATGAAAATAGAAGGGCATTAGAAACCACGCTTTCAAAGATTATCTCATGTTAAGCACCAATTCCATGCTAGACTCCATAGAAAGTTGTTACATTTAGGCCAAGAGAATTTTTTCCAAAAATTTCCCCACCAAGTGACTTCTACCCCCCATACTTCTAAAGGTACAACTCATGATATCCAAAGGCCATTGAATAGACCCCCTTAGGATTTGATCCCCTAGCCAAAGTATTCTTCCCATTAGAAAAACTACAAAATCTACCATCTAAAATCCTCTGAATCTTAGCATGGTCCTCATTTGAACCACCAGTAGGACACTCTAAGGGGTCCTTCCATCCAGAGACTTCCACTTGTCCCAGAGACACAATGTATTTGAAATCCACAACCCAAGACCATCCAGCTTCTATGAATTGATGACAAAGATCTTGTAAGTGAGGGTACATAGTCATGATACGAGGAAATCCATCCCAGGAATCATACAAAAAGAGGGCTTCAATACCCCTACTAAAAATCCAAAATAAACCATTCTTGCTCAGATTGGCTCCCTTCTTGAGAGTATCCAAATAACAGACCCTTTACCAACCAAACCAACTCAAGAGACCTCATCTTTTTCCACCCCCAAAAAATGATTGGTGGAAAGATCCTCACCCAAATCTAATCCTTATTATTATATAATCTCCAATAAAGCTGGCTAGCCAAATCCTGACCGACAACACTATCTTGTTTTAGACCAAGGCCCCAATCTTGTTTTAGTTTGCAAATAGTTTCTCATTTAACTATCTATTCCATTTTGAGGAGGCCAAGTTACCAACCCATAAGAATTGTCTTGAAAGGGTATCCAAATCTTTGATAAAACTACTAGGAGCCACTTGAAGCATACACCTATAGTTGGGAAGAACATGTATTATAAACTATAAAAGAAACACCCTCACAACAAAGGATAGCCATCTATGAGTCCAATGATTCAATCATTACAAAAACTTATCCAAAATACCCTACTAAGTTTCCCATGGAGGGGATCCAATTGAGAGAGGAATGCCAAGATATATCATAGGAAGCTGACCTATCTGGAATATGAGAATGTGAGCAATCTGTTATTGGATGAGAAAAGGGGAATTGAAGAAAAAGATGGAGGATTTACCTTTATTAGTCTATTTCCCTGAAGTCATAAGATAAATATCAGGCACCCAACGAAAGTTAGTTGCTTCCCTAATCCTAGCCACGCCCATTAGAGAAATATCATCAACAAACTACAGATGAGAATAGGGAGGCATATCATTGCAACAACTCCAACCTTCAATAAGGCCAAAAGATACATGACTTTTAATAACATGCCTCAAGCCTTTAGCCATAGGGATAAATAAATATGGTGACAAAGGATCTACTTGCTGAAGACCTCTTGAAGCACCAAATAAAGATGAGGGTTCTCCATTGACAAGAATAGAGAAGGAGGTTAAAGTAACATAACTCATAACCTAGGAGACCCAATCCTCAACAAACCCAAAGGCATGTAACACTTTTTGAAGAAATGACCATTTAACCCTGTCATAACCTCTAGCCATATCTAACTTAATAAGCGCAACCTTCTCCTTAGAAACATACATGGAGTGAATGGTCTCTACAACAATCAACACACTATCCAAAATTTTCCTATCCACCACAAAAACTCTTTGTTCATTAGAGATGAGCCAACTAATCCACACTTTGAGCCTCTTTACAATAAGCTTAGATACAATCTTATAAAACACATTACATAAAGCTAGTGGTCTAAACATATTCATCATATTAGATCCTTCACATTTAGGAATCAAAGAAATAATGGTAGAATTCATAGCCTTCAACATTTTTTTTTCTTACTTGAGATTCTTGAAACATCTCAAGAAGATCCATCTTTATAATTTTCCGAAATTCCTGAAAGAATTCTATAGGAAATCCATCAAGACCTGGTGCCTTCCCTTCATCTAGAAGACAACTCCCTCCAACTCATCTAAAGAGATAGGTCTCATTAGACTCACATTCATGTACAAAGTCACAAGAGAGGGGATACAACCTAAAATGTGGCTCTCTTCCTCAATAGCCTGAGGTGAATCATTTGTAAATAGGGCTGCAAAAATATACTATGAAGCCTCTCTAGAAATCTCCCATAAGGAACCCAATTGAACACCTCTAGAAGAAACAAGAGAAGAAATAGAATTCCCAAGCATATAAACCTTAACATAATTAAAGTGAAAAGAAGTGTTTCTATCACCTTCCTGAAGCCACTCTAAACAAGCCTTTTGCTTCCAATAAATTTCCTCGTGCAACTCCCATTCTTCTAGAGCTTTTAAGGTAGAAGTCTCCTCCTTTAGAAGCGTGTTTGGAAGACCAGAATCTCTAATCTCATGGGTGATCAAATCTAGCTAGTCCTAGGCAGCCATCTTGGCATGAAAGATATTAACAAAACTTTGCCTATTGCATCTCTTAAGTTGAAGCTTAAAAAAATACAATTGTTTGACAAAAGAATACATTGCAATACTACACTCTATTTTTCCTTGAGACCAGTTGTCAACCATTAAATCATGAAGATGGGGTTCACACAACCACATCAAGTGAATCTTAAAAGAAGGATTCTTGGAGAGCCTAGCTAGAGAAGATGAGAACTTAATTGGCTAGTGGTCTGATCCCTTCCAATCCAATATCACAGAACTAATTGTCTAGCTACTACCTATCCAAAAGAAAGAGACCAAAAACCTATCAATTCTTTTAGAGATTGAGTCCTTACCACACCTTCTGTTGTTCCAAGTAAATAAGCCATTACTGGGTTTCACATCCATAAGATTTAGGCTAGAGATAAAATCTATGAGGAGAGTAGACAATGACTCTAATGGAGCTGCAACTCACCCCTCTTTTCCTCCAAATTGAGAATAGCATTAAAATCCTCAGCCAGAATCCATGGGTATAAAGGGACAATTGATGGAATATGTTGAATATGTACCCAAAGAGAAGCCTTGCCAAGAATGTTAGTCAGAGCATAGACATTAGAGAGAAGGATAATCTCACCAGTTTCTAGGCTAGACACAACCATTATAGACACGTGAAATTAGCATCATGCATTTAATTAATTCATATTCGTCCATTCATCAAATAAATCAAGTCTATTTGATTTATCTCTAAGGTCATCCATTTAAATTAAATAAATCAACTTTATTTAATTTGATCTTAACATCACCCTCCTTGATTAAATAAATCAAATCTTTATTTAATTAAATATGGAATCATCTTTCATCTCCTTTTGATTTAGTTTAATCCAAGCATCTAAGTCAAAATTCAAAATCACCTAATCATCATCTTAAATTAATCAAATCATGATTAATATAATCCTAATCACCCATCACATCCTCTAGCTTTTCCCACTTGCACAAATAAATCAATTTATTGATTTATTAAATTCATCATTTTCCATCAACATGGCATTTTTGAGGAATATTCTCCAAGTTTGAAATCTCCCCCCAAATTGACATGTACATCCAACAAAGCATTTAAGAGCACTTACATGTCTCTTACATGTCTCTTGCAAAGGTCAAACTTAGCATTTAACTCATCTTATCATCAAATTCAAATTTCAAATCTCCCCCTCTTTGGCACATTGACCAAAATGTGCTCATTCCTCAACCTCTCATATGTTGAAAAGTGGCATCTTGTCATTGGTGGATCTTTAGTCCCACATCCTCCATGTTTCACATTCTTTTATCCTTCTTGGCTTTAAATAGAGGCCTCCTCTATTGTATTACTCCTCCAGAAATTTCTCATCTTGATGCACAATCTTCATCATTTGACATCTTGTTCATCCATCATCAAGAGCTTATCAAAAAGGGGTTGGGAAAGGGCTACTTTTCACATCAAAGTAGCACCAATCCCCCCATAATATCAAGTGTTTTCTTTGCTTTATAATAGGAATAGTTATCTTTGTTTGTATTTTCTCAATTATTTCATCTTTTTTCTTGTTCTTTAACAATGCAAATGGATTTTATGGGGAATTCTTATTCTAACCTTGCATTTTGATCTAATAATGTGATTTTTTTCTTTGTTCATGCAAGTTTGGAATAAGGGTTCACAAGCATAGAGATAGAAATCTTGCTAGAGAACCACCAAAGTGGAGAAACCTTCATTGGGTTCTAGAAGTAAGCTAAACCCCTAACACTACCTTGAGCACCAATACATTCAAATTGACTTCTCCATCAAATTCTGAAAGACAACTTTCCCATACTCTCCATAGACAACTTAGTATCCTAAATAAATAAGATATCCGAAACATGATTTTTCACCAAATCTTGAACCAATTTTTGTCTAGGGCCATTTTTCAAGCCCCTTAAATTCCATGAAATAATAATCATTTTTGAGTGTTGGAAAAATGGGAATTAATAGTCTTAACTGACCATGACTCCAACATCTTACCCATTAACTTGATTTTATCCAGATCATTCTTCTTCCTACCAACCTTGAGAGAATTCTTAGTTGCCCCCTTATTGATGCTCTTATGATGCAACCCAAGGATGGAGGAAGCTTTATTACCTTGCCCTGACTCTAAATCAACCTTACCCTGAAGAAGAAAATTGGCATCTAACACCAAATCAATAGCTTTACCTATAGCCTTTGTAACATCTGGTTCACCAGATTCTACCAGAACATGATCCACAACCATACTAGAATCTACCATACCAACCTTGTAAATCAATCGAGTCTCTACATCCCTAGAAAAATCTTGGCCCACCTCCAAGCCTTTTGACACCAAATTCAACATACCAGGATTTACTTTCTAATGTCCTAAATCATCTAAAACATCAAAACGATTGAAGATCCCATCTTCCTATCTATCTTTAAGAGTTATTTTCTACCCTTTGTGTTGGTTGTGAGGTTTAACTAGAATAAAAACCTCCTTATTAGGTCTGGAATCACTTGAAACATGAGCTTTCCCCTTATCTACCTTAGTGGGTTGTCGAGAAGGTAGGTTTGGAGAAGACTCAAAAGATTGAACCCTAGGATAGTTATTTTGAAGGTAAGCATATTCATGACAAGTACAACACCTAAAAGGAAGAGATTTGTAGAACAATTGTTGAATCGACAAGGTGGATCCAAGGATAATCTCTAAAGAATTAGGCAAAGGTTTATTGAGATCAATCTCAATGCAAATGCGAGCATACAAAATTACCTTTTTATCTAACATTTGTTGAGAAGGGCCCACTAGTTTTCAAAGTAGCATAGGAATTGAATGAAAAATATCATTCCTCCAAAACTATAATGGGAACCAAGGAAAATGAACCCAAATAGGAATACGAGACAACAACTCCTTTGATGGGTTAAAACCAAAATGCCATGGTTTTATAAACAAATCCACTTGACTGTAGAAATATAGACCACCTTCAAAAGCCTTATTTTGATTAGCCATGCAATTGAAAACTACTAAAAAGTAATTGTTTGTTGTGAGCATAATTTCCTTTTCGCCCTTAGGATTCCATGTGCATTGCACCCAAGACTCCAAAAAGGGGAGAGAAACCCGAATGCCCATAAACTTGCAGATCAAAGCATAGTTCATCAAATAACTAATGTCTTCTTCAACTAAAGCTGGTTGAATCACCAGCACTAGGTGATCTTGGATCCTTTCCAAGAATCCACTAACTTTAGAGATTTGTGGACCCCCATTTACTACTATAGTGTAGAAAATTCTACGCTCTTGAAAGTGATGAAATTTCACACTTAATTTGGACCTATTTGTGGCACCCTTGCATTAAGTACCCTTTAAAATCATCATTAATAGGCCCCTAAGACACATTATTTCATACCTTGAGGCTTATTTTAGCTAAAAACTTGACAAAATCATCAAAAACATAAAAAATTCCAAAAACCCACCTCAAAAATCTAGTGTGGGACTCATTCGCCACCTTGGGTGAATGAGTCCCCCTAGGTGGGACCCATATGCCAAAGGTGGCGTATGTGTCCCATTTGGGGATTTTTTAGGGTTTGAATTAGAAAATTGCTTTTTTAATTCAAATTTTTGGTTGATGTCGGTATTTGAGATCTGAATAATGATAAATTAGGTGTTAATTCCTATATAAGAAAGCTTCTCAGTCATTTTTTTCATCTAAGCAAGCATTTTCAAGAGAAATTTCAAGATCCAAGCATTCAAGAGTCTTCAAGCATTCTTTCATAAGAGCATTCAAGTTTTAAACGCAAGCAAAGTTGAAGTCTTGCAGCAACATTAAAGTGTTTTTGCAGGTCTTCAAGCTCACTTTCATTTAAAATCTAGCATTGTGAAGGGTTGATCATGGTTGTCTATGGTGAATCATGATGGATTGTAGGTTGGGGAGACGCAACTAGCCATCAAGTCAAGCCTAATGACTTGTTTCCTAAGTGATTCCATCCTCCATTATCACTCTACATTTAGACTAAGGAAGGTACAAGCATTATTAGGGCTCATTTGGGTGATTAGAGATCTCCCAAAGTGAGTCATTCGTCTTCATATTCCATTAATGCATCTCATTCTTGGACATTAACATAGGGTTGCATTGCATTTCAGATATCCTAATCTTAGACACACTTAATGTTAGGGTTTACATTCCTATTTAAATGCACATTTCATTATTTATATCAAGTTTTAATTACAAAACTAGGGGTTTGACCGAGGAAAACCCCCCATAAGCAAATCAAGTTTATATTATATTTTGTAGGTCTTTTCGTAGATTCAGATCTAAAAATCAATTTGGGAGAAAAGAGCAGGTGTTGAAGTGCAGATCTAAACTTTGAATTCTTGAAAAAGTAGAACAGGATTGATTCACCAGAAGTGGCGAATGAGTCACACTACAAGTGTTTTTCATGATTTTTGTAGATTCAGATACCCTTTTTCTAGAAATCTATTCTTGTGTGGAAACCCAAATTTGGGATTGATTCACCTAGACTGGCGTATGAGTCCCAATAGGCCAAAATTTCAAGATTTTTAGTGTTTTAGAACTTATTCCTGCATTCTTCGGGTTTCCAAGTGCATAATTCTAAGATCTCACCTTTTTATTATGTTTTTCATACATTTTTAGGTCATCTAGCCAAGGATTGCAACAAATTAGGGTTAAGCATTTAATCTTGTATTGCATTTTTCTTTCCAAGTCTTAATTTGGTGGTGAACCCCTCATTAGTCTATAATCAGCCCCTAGGACAACCCTATTGCAAGATCTCTTTCTCCTTTGCATTGATATCTCTAGGGTTATCCTTGAATGAAAGAATGTGAAGATTGTTATTATAGGTCCTAAACCCTAGATTCCCATAACAATTTTCCTTCCCTTCAACTACCTGAACCTTTCCAATCAAATATCTATTCAAAAATCTCAATGCATTTGCATGCATTGAGGAAGATGGACCATTTCTAGTCAAAACCTCTTGAAACAATGATCTTTTGTTCAAATCAACATTACCAATCGCAACCATATTGAAAAGAGGGGGATTGAACACTCAAGTACTTCTTACCTAATAAACCATTGAGACTTATTATTTATATTGCTTCCATAGAAATGCAAGAATCCCTTCATTTTTTTATGGAGAACATTTCACAAGACTTGGAGCTTGTAGTGATTTTTTTTTCTATTTTTTCTTTGGTTTGAAGGAAGTATGACTAGCTAACATTGATTAAATTTAATGTTATTAATTCTTCTTATATTTTCCTTTGGAAAATAAATCCATGAATTCTTTAATTTTTGGATCAAGGAATATAATCCGCATGTATTAATTTGGCTTGTTTACTAGTTATATTCTCACAAAAATGGATCAATATTAAGAAGTTTAAAATTAGTTCTTAGGGCATCTATGATGGAGTAAAAGTTATAATTGAAAACCTCAAATGGCTGTTTGAACTAAGACACAATTTATAATATATTTTAATCATCATATTTTTATTTCTAACAATCCTTTAATTGGAATAAGGAGGATTTTAATATTACAGGAAACTTCTCAATCAAGGGACATTCATCTAGATAAAGTAATATCAATTTTACTTTTAGTCAGAATTCATGAAAATTTCTAGAGGTTCCAAATACACTATTCAATTTATCTCATACCTACTTAGGTGTTATTTATGCCACAATGTGAAATTGAAATACATTTATAAAATCTAATTTGATTCAACATGAGGCCTTATCATGTCTATTTTTGTATATATGTATTTTATATTTCCTAGTGAAGTGATAGGATATCCAACTATCATTTTCCATAGTTCCTTAAGTTGTAATAGTTATTTTAATTTTAATAAAACATGTGTGGTAATTATATGAATTTAAGATTTTAATTGTTTGAGATTGAACCATTACAATGAAAAATATAGTGAGTGAAATAAAGAACAAATGGAAACTTGAAACCATCCATTTCAACTGCCTAATTTTGATTAATTCTAAAATTAAATCTACTCAAACAAAATAAGGTGTATTCTAGTGCAAAATTACAAGTACAAAGTTAAAAATTGATTGTTTAAAAATAATAATTATGTTTAAAAATAATTTAATAAGCTACTTTCCAAAGTACCCTTTATATGATATAAACATAATCCTTGAGTTTTTAAATATCTTTTTAAAAATAATCCAATTCCAATATCATTAGAGAAATTTATATTGTGTTAAAAAGTGAGAAATTAGGGGGTTAATAATGAAAATCATAGTTACTTTTAGAAAAAAAAATAGCTAGACCATTATGATGACAGTGAAGAGGTATTTAAAATTTCTATAAAATTTTAATAATTCAACTACTTGCAAAAAATTTACTCCTTGAAAAAAGATCCTCTTCTTATAAAATAGTCCCTAGTGTTAGGCCAAGTGCCACCATTGGGTTATTGGAGTACTAGTGTCAAAATTTAGGAAGACTGACTTGTAATATTTTTTTGTAGAGTAGAAATTTGATTAGCAAGTAGTGGTACTCCTTTCTTAGATTGTTTTTGCTAATAATTTAATGTTTACACTAAGAACTAGGTAGAAAAAAAGGCATGCGGCCTCAACAAGTTATAAAGGATTCCACAAAGTACTACAAAGTCAAACTATAGTAGCAAAGCTACCCAAAAATGGTGAGTAGTGGCCCACAATGAATGGGGGCATTTCTGCAAACTATAGGGGGATTAAATGGTATATGAATTAAGGGATCCCATACTATAAATAATAAAAACATTTTTAAATTTAGAAACCCTTAAATATGTTGGAAATATGAACAATAACCCACTTGAAGCTCCACACAATTCAAAGGATCAACCAAGAAGAATACCATCCACATGAATAAAGAAGTGTTGCAACATGAGCAAGAAGAAAACCTAATCAAATGATGATTTATGATGAATTGATCTAGAATCTAAGATGATTTACAAATGTACAAGAGGCTTGTTTATATAGGCAAGGAGATAGGAGGTTGGATAACCACTATGAACCCTAAATCCAAAGTTGCACAAACAAAGCAAACAAATCACATTGTTAGGCCAAAAAATGCAAGGTTAGAATAAGAATTCCCCATAAAATTGATTTGCATTGTTAAAGAACAAGGAAAAAGATGAAATAATTGAGAAAATACAAACAAAGATAACTATTCATATTCTAAAACAAAGCATATACTTGATCTTATGGGGGGATTGGTGCTATTCTGATGTGGATAATAGCCCTTTCCCAATCCCTTTTTGATAAGCTCAATGATGAAACTGCTTTGAAGATGCTATGGATTCAAATGACAATGATGAGTTTTGGCATAAGATTGTGGAGGAGTAATACAATAGAGAAACTCTCTATTTATAAGAAAGGATGATGGAGGATTGAACGGTATAGATGATGTGGGACAAAAGATAAACCAATGATAAAGTGCCACTTGTCAACCTATGAGAGGTTGAGGAATGAGCACATTTTGGTCAATGTGCCAAAGAGGGGGAGATTTGAAATTTGAATTTGATGACAAGATGAGTTAAATGCTAAGTTTGACTTGTACAAGAGACATGTAAGAGTAAGAGCTCTTAAATGCTTTGTTGGATGTACATGTTAATTTGGTGGGAGATTTCAAGCTTGGAGAATATTCCTCAAAGATGCCATGTTGAGAGAAAATGGAGAATTTAATAAATCAATAAATTGATTTATTTGTGCAAGTGGGAAAAGCTAGAGGATGTGATGGGTGATTAGGATTAGATTAATCATGATTTAGCTATCTTAAGTGGATGTTAGGTGATTTGACATTTTTTCTTTAGATTTATGGATTAAACTAAATAAAAAAGGAGATGGAAAATGATAAAGACTTGATTAAATAAAGATTTGATTTATTTAATCAAAGAGGATGATGTTAGTACTAAAGAATAATTTATTTAATTTAAATGGAGGACCTTAGGAGATTAATCAACTAAACTTGATTTATTTAATTGATCAGAAGAATATGATGTAATTAAATATGCGTGATGTATGACGTTAATTTCACATGTCTACATTTTTCTCGTCTTTGAAGCAATGTACTTGCTGCATTGGTTCAAATAATGAACTTGCTAAGATCAAAGTCAATTTTTTTTTTTTTCGGATGCCCTAGGGAAAAGAAGTATATTGGTACATTTCCCCCTCGAGAGATAAAGTGAAAGATTCGATTTGAGGGTCAATCTCATGACAAAGAGGTTCAAGATGGATGTATGGATGGTTATGACGATGATGCAAATGAGATGGTTTTAAGATGTTGAGAATAACATATATATATTATCCTAAACATATTAAATGATGATGCAATGCATGTGGAATGGATGATGTAAATGATGTGATGATGCCTATATGTATGCAAGATGAATGCATTAGTGATGTTATGTTAGCATAGAGAGAAGAAAGAAGAAATGAAATGAAGACAAGAGGATCCAACAAGTCCATGTGATTTAAAAAGACATTATTAGAGATGATGATGATGATGATTTGCTTATCAGGGATTGGGACATTAAAAGGGCCACTTACCTTATGTTTGATAATACACATACATACAATGCATCAAGGTATAAAGAACCATGATGGCATTGTACCTAGTACGATGGACTTTGACTTGAAAAATAGATAGGAGTATTCCTGTTCACACCTGACATATGAAAACCTTGCTAGGATGCACTTCAGAAGTTTCAAACATCTTGGACCAAAACACAAAAAGGTATAACCTATCAATGTAATAGTCAACAAGCTGCCCAAAACACCCTCCATACATACCTAACAGAGCAAGTATTCACCAAGGTTATATTACAAGAACGTCCAACAAGCACATCAAAAAAAATATAATGATCATTGCCCCATTCCTTTCTCTCTAAATCATTTTGAGTAGACATCATCGAGAGGTCATTGGAATGAGTGCAATAAGATAAATCAAAAGAAAAGATCAAGTACACAAAAAGTCAATGTTCTTCATATCTCTAGCCAAAGGGATTTGTTTTGATAGGATAAAAATCCAAAGTGATATCCAAAATGATGCCCATTGTCAGAATGATATATCTTAGGACATGCATTATATAGGATGATGATGGGTTGATAAGTTGATTGATGGGCTGTTGATATAAATTTGATTGACATGTTTGAAAATGATCAAGAGTTTGATTTTGTTTTAAAGGTTTGTTGTTTGCCTTTGATTCTACATTTGAAGTTTTCTTTTGCCAATTGCTGTGGTTGTTTCTGTTTGTTTTGCCAAAGGATGAAGGTGATGATTAGTTTATTATGGATGATTGATTATTGTGGGTGAAAGCGAGATGAGACAGATGTATTTTTTCAAATATTTGGATGTTTTTGACATTTTTGGAATGTTTTGAGGCTCTTTTGGTATTTTCAAGATTTTACAAATGTTTTGATTTTTGATTTTTTGAATGTTTTGGGGTTTTCTAAGATTTTATGAATGTTTTTGGATTTTGATGTCTCAGGGGCTAATCAAAGATTAGCCTTGCCTACGTTTAAGCTTAGAGATGACATAGTTAAGATAACATGTTCTTCACATTTTTCTAAATTTTATGAGTGTTTTTGGATTTTCACATGATTTCGACAATTTAGATATGGATATTTTTGATGATATCAATGATCTGTTTGGGATTTTGCTGAAAACCAAGCTAAGGTTGACTGATTGAATCGATGGATTGATGATGATAACATTGTTGAGGATACATAACAATGCAAGGATAGTGTGAAGCAACACAAGGATTAGGAAATATTTCCTAAGATAATGATGTACTGATTACATTTGATTGATTGAGATTTTGAAGCTTGGTTTGGAAAAAAAGATGTTTCAAATGATTGGATGTGACATTTGAAGTGAAAATTAGATGCAACTAATAGTGATTGTTTGGATTGATGTTTGATGATATAATGCTTGATAAAGAACATGTTCTTGTCAAAATATGCCATGGGCTAATGATTTGGAATTTTTGCTCACAAGTGTTTTGACCAATTTAATTTCATGTTTGCCCCTGTTCAGATCACCACATAAGCTCAAAGATATAGATCAAGATTTATTCTTGAAGCAAGATGTAAATATCTACCCCCAGTGTCTAGCAATGTGTGGAATGCCATGGATGGATGCTTGGATAGGTGTATGGATGGATGGATATGGATTATATTTTGATAAGATAAGGTGTGAAAACAAAGGAATGCTTCATTGGATAATGCTTCATGGATCAAATAATGCTGGGTAGGATAGGATCAATGAAAATGACCCATGTCAAGATGTTTACCATAAGCAAGTGTAAAGTGTGCACCAAACTTCATCAAGATCAAGATAACTTGGACTATGTATGCAAATGGAAAAATGGATTGGATAAATGGTTCATGGATGAATGGATTTATTATCGATGAGATGGATGGAATGTTGGATTTATTAAGGATGGGATGAGATGCTTCCAACTGAATTGGTGCATGCAAATGCTTGATTCTACACATGACTCCTGTTTTCCAAGTTTTCATCATGGTACCTACCCAAAGTGCCACCAAAGTAGTTTTCACTAAAGGATGATTTTTTTCTTTACTATTTTCAATCCTTTTTTTCTAATTTTTTTGGATTTTCATATTTTTGGATATTTTTGGTTTTTTTGAAAGATTTTAAGCTCATGTTAAACCACCTAGTGTTGTTGATGTAGATGCTTCTATCATAATGTACCATCGATATCCTGATTGAAGAAGTTGCTTTGCCAAGATACATGCACTTAAAAGAAACTTTTGAGATTTCTGATCTGCTTTGTTGATACCAAAGTTAACTTTGTCTGTGTGCATACATTGCGATAGAGTGCCCCCTGAATCCTTATGATGAAGGGTTGCTACCAATACATGGTCAATGTGAGAATTGGATACCATCCATCGAGGTGTGGACAGAGTGTGTTTAGGAATAAAATATGGATTGGTTGATGGTTTGGAAGCTTTGATTCTCCAAACTTGGGAAGATGAGCAATGATGGGTGGATATGGAAGTGTGCATGGAATTAGGACCAACTGCTTGATATACTTTGTACGTTGCTTGAGAAGCCCATTTTTTCTTTTGTGGACGTATTTGATGGATACTTTTCCCTTTCTTATTTTGCCCCATAGTTTCTTTGACTAATGGATTTTGATAGGGATAATCTTTCTTTATAATTTTTGGTATCCACTTGTGTTTGATTTGTTTGATTTGCTTCTTAACTTCTTTTGCTTTGATGACGTTCTTTTTACTTTGATTCAAATCTTTCTTTTGATGTTGGTCCCATTTTGTGGATGGGGTGATGGGTGGATGAAGATTCATGATGTGGCTGGTTGTAGTATTGGCATCAATTTCATCATAAGGATTATTCGTGCTCTCTATGTTGACGTTTGCTTGGGACACAGTTGCCCCTAGAATGGTGGTAGTAGTACCTTTATTCTTTGATTCTATTTTTTTTGAGAGTTCCAATTTAGAATGCATTCTCTGATAAATGACCATTGTAGATGATGTTATTTCAATTTGTTGTTCTGTTGACTCTAGAATATCCTGTTCTGTCTGACTTATTTCCTTGAGTGGATAATGATGGATATTTTCATACATGATGTCCTTAGTCTGAATTTGGGATATATGTAACGGCCCATTGCGCAAACTCCAAAGGAACAAGTAAAAACCCAACAATTTTTTTTAAAAGAACATAATAAATGTACTTAAGTATTCCAACATAACAATGTTCTAAGTTGCACAACTAAATCCCTTGGGGTACACAAGGTCATTACCATAAACTATCCCATAACAAAGATAATAGATTAAACATTAAATAACTAGTAACATAAATCTATTCATCCACAACATCATTAAGACATCTATTAACGATAACCACATTAATAAGAGTAATCCATATAAAACCATGCATGCAAATCACAAATAAATTAATCATGAAGATATTAAATATATATATTTCCACAGATACAACATAACATGATTAGTAATTACAAATGGTAGATCACGAATGATTACATGGTAAGCATATACATTACATCAGTCTGATAGTACATCATAATGAACATATATACAAAATTACATCAAAGTCTTCCCAACACACGTGGGAGTGATACATCAATAAATAAAATACATTTGGTAACATATGAATCCTGGATCAACAACATCTACAAAACTCTACACTGAATGGTACAACTGCATCCAAAGGGGACCTAACAGGGTGCGTAGCACATTCCACCCAACCACCCCCGTGCTGTCAGTAAACAATGAAGAATCCACGACCAAGCACAACTAACAGTAACACAAGACTAACTCTAGACAAGATAACATAATATCAAAAGACCACTCACAAAACTAAACAATGACAAAACATCAAAAGTCATAACAATGGACCACTTCCAGAGGATTTCAATAAAACAACTCAAATGGAATGCTAGAGGAGAGTGTCATCGCATGGCTTCACATGGATTATCCAGAAAACCTATCAGAAGGTGCTGTCTCCATCTATGGTTCTCCTGACAGCCTATCTCAAGGCGCCGCTCCATAGGGTTACTCATGCAGAATCATTAATCTCTCATGAAGACAAGGCAACAATCTTGCCAACCACGGCCTTCTCAGGCCACCTTTAGTCTATGATAGCACTAACAGGGGACGAGGAATCCATGATTATCTTATTAATATTTAATCCACCCACCCATAATTAATTACTTAGGTTATCACTTATTACTTTAACTCTACGTGGGTTACCCTGATAGCCCCTTTGTGCACCAGACCCCACTTAGAGCCACTCTCCCTAGACACCCAAAACACAAAATATCCAACACAAAAGGATTGTACCAACAAGAATTACTGAACCAACAAATGGAACATCCGTGAGGCATAACCATCTCAGCAAAATCATATGAACAACATCCAAAAAATGGTACAATCCAAGTGTAAACTAAAATCACAACCATAATCAAATCATAGGCCAAATATCAAATTGCAAGATCAAATATAACATCAGTATCCCCTCCTCTGGAAGTTCCTAATCACCAACTTAATTTCCTATAACAGGATAAACTAACTCTAGGGTTTTCCCGCAAGACATAAACCTAAATAAAAGAAAACCACAATTGATTTAATGAATAATCTGGAGAGTAAACAAAACATAGAACAATTCCAAACAAACTACGATGTACAATAAATTTCACCAACTTAATAAATCAATAACTCAAGAAAATTCGATTAAATTCAAAGCACATAGTTTATTTCTAACTTGCACAATTACATTATAACATTGTAACATATGAAATTATATAATTATTCATATTCTCTGCATATAAAATCCCTATATATATATATAAATAAAACATATATTAAAATTTTTGCATTTAAAATATATCATAAAAATTGCCTTTATAATGCACAGTAAATTTACAAACACACACACACACACACATATATACATATTTAAATATATATATATATATATATATTTTATATATAAATATATATTATAAATCAAAATCAAATGGAAAATGGTTTAATGAAATCAAATTTGAACTAATTAAAATTGAATTTAAGAACCTTTTATCAAAGATCCAATGCAGTAGGGAGCTACTGCGTACCTCCCAAGGGGAGGCCACATCCCCCACTAGGCTACTATGCGTAGCCTAGTGGCTGCCACCTAGTACCCGGGGTCGGGGGTGGTACGGTCACCGCCGACCACTCCCTTCCCCATATAATATGCCTTTTTTTATATTAAAAACTTTCATCAAAAAAGAAGATTATGAAACCCGAAAAATGTATATAAATATTTTTATATATTTTTTAAAAGAAAAGATAGAAGGTAACATAAGAACAAGTAGATGTATGAATATATATATTTTCATATATATATATATATAGGTGTATACATATATATATAGGTGTATATATATATATACTTACCCATAAATATAAAATAAACAATGTGGATAAACTGGTTCTCTATTACACCCAATATAAATTTGGGCATTCAAATTCAACCCACTAATAAACTGATTTTCTTTTCAAAACAATTATTTCCACCACTAAGTTTTATTGACGAACTACAAAAGATTTAACTATAGTTTTCAATAGAAAAATTCAAAGGTTTAACAACAAAAATTTTCAATCACAGAAAACCTCTTTCAAAACATAGAGAAATTAATTTCCAAACATGGTAGACAAGATTTTGTTCACAAAATATTAAATCTAAAGAAATAATAATTTGAAAGAACTTGGAGTCCTTTGTTCGATGTAGAATCCAAATACAGTAGCCTTCTTCCTTTTTCGAAAGTAGAACTCCTTTGAAGTTTCTTATCAATTTCCTTCCTTCAGCTCACTTCTAAATCAATCCTTTTTTTTTTAATCTTTTCTTACAAAACAACTTTCACCAAGAAGCACAAAACAAAGCCTATCTTTCTTTTATCTTTTTTCAGACAAAAAACAGAAAAAACTATTGTGTGTCTAAAAACTCCCCCACAATAAAAATAAAAAAATAATAAATAAAGCTCTCTTCATCTTTTTCCTCAAAAATCCTCTCCATTCATTGGTTCTTTTCTTGCTTTTAAAAGCACACACTTATCTCACAATTTTTAATTAAAAATTCATTATTTTCTCATGTTATTATCCTCACAAGATAATCTCTTCTAATTTTCTAATTTAATATCAGGAAAAAGATAATATATAATTATCACTATCATTATTTATTTAAATTAATTACTCACACCTTTTAATTAATTAAATAAATTTCAATTTACAACATTTAACTCCAACATTTAACAAACTTACAATTAATCAAATCAACAAAAAAAATTAATTAATCTTATAAAATAAAGATAAATTAAATAACCACTAACCACAATTAAAACAAATAAACAACAACCAATACAGAGACAAGGACAAAGCCAAAACCATGACACTACAAAACTCACAATGAGGTGACAGACTTGGGACAGGGACACTTCCTTATCAACTCCCTTTTTCAACATTATACCCATTGGGTTAATTTAATGCTTGCCCTATCTTGCTTAAGCAGGTGGAATCGAGACTTTGTTCCTACAATTCCTGCATACTGTAAACAAACATCAAGTAACATGTAAATCTCCATTGTAGACACACCGTGAAAGGAAATCGTAGGGTAGCAGGGCGCTCACAAGTGAGTGATGCTACTCCGTTCTTTCACCAAGACTCACTAACCACACATCAGAAAACATAAGATCATAGAATCACAACATCGTCACATATAATATTAAAGAAAACCATAGCATAATCAAATAATATAACCACCACATAAAGTATCATAAATCATCATAAAAATGTCAAGTGCAACAAACCAATCAAACTATGAATCCACACACAACCAAGTCGTTGAACTAATCACCATCACAAACCAGTATCAAACCAACACATAAAAGTATCAAAGAGTATCAGCAACATGAGGGGTATTACAATATATCTGATCCTGATGTTGACAACTCAGTTGACTGTAGGAATCGATGACTATAGGAATCGATAACTGCTCTTTTTTGTGTAATAATGTCAAGAGTAAAGGAATCCTATTCTGAATGAAGATCATATACGTGTCCATCCAAAGAAAGCATCTCATGGGTAGATGGAGGAGTATGTGCTATGTGGATATGATCATCATTTGCAACATCTTGTATAGATAGGAGAGTGTCCATTAGATCATTATAGTATCTTGGAGATACAAATTTTTGATCTTGAATGATTTCATAATTGCTTTTGACATGCTTTCAATCAAGTTCTTGACATGAGTCAATTTCAAAGGATGGATTGCTTACAAAGGGTTCTTGGATATCTTCATTAGGCATTGGAAGTGGCTCAATATCCTCTTGATCTTTGAGTGGACCTGGATCAACTATTGAGTTGAGGATTCCTTTATTCTCTATAACCATGAGGTCAAAGGATGTCAATATGTCTTTGAAAGGATCATTGCTAGACTTTGGTGAAAGATGTTGATCATGCTTTGGAATAAATTCTTGAGATATGTCCTCTAACTCATAAGGTGATGTACTGATATTTTCAACATGATCATTGGTCGATGGATCATAGCTTATGCCAATGGGATCAAATAATTCTAACACTCCTTGAAATAGATCACCAAAAAGTGGTTCTTGATGTATGGTGAGTTGATCATCAGATGGGGTAGAAACATCTTCAATGTGCTAATCGATGGAGAGATATTGATCATTTTTTTCAACCATTCTGGCAGAGAGATTGTGAATGTCTTCAATCATAGGGTCAATTGATGTTGACATTTCTTGAGTTGGATCATTGTTGGGTATTGTTGGTGGATTTTGATCATGACTGAAAAGTGACTCTTGATGTATGCTAATTTGATCATTGGATGAGGTGGAAAAATATTCAAGGTGCTCATTGATGGATAGATCTTGATCATTGTCCCCAATAGTGATTATCTTTTGATCAATAAGGTCTTGGATGAGATTTTTGAGTCAAATACAATCTGATATTGTGTGTCCCTTTGTTTTGTGGAAGCCACAAAAGTGCTTCTCATTATACCCCAGTGGTTTAACTAAGGGCTCTTGATAATCCTCATAAATAGGGAGTTTAATGAGATTTTCTTGCACCAAATGTTGCATGATTAATTCAATGGGTCCCCCAAGTGGTATGTATTTCTGTTTGTTACCTTGTGAGGTTTGACCTTGTGGTGATTGATTTGGATACGTGGTGATTCGGTTTGTTGTTGATGTTGTTGATCTTGGTATCCAACTTCTTGGCATTGGAGGTATTGTTCTTGACATGGTTGTGGCCACCACTTAATGCTTTGATGACATGGTTCAATCAATGGTAGAGTACATTGATTTTGGAGTAAAAATGTCTCTTGTTTCAAGGCTTTAGTTAGTTTATCAAGTGAAGCAATTTGGTCCAGCAAAACTTGGTCTTGATTTTTATCTTGGCCCCCTTAATATAGTTGATTTGGCTTTTGTTTAAGTGGATTTGAAATGTACATTTGTGGTGTCTATATGAGATCATGGAAAAATTTATTTTGGATAATGTTCTAATTTGGGATGACGTTTAGATTTGGCATTATAGGTTAAAATTGAACATTGTTGTGTTTGGGAATCACATTGCCTTGATTTAGGTAACTTTTATTTTGCATGGTGTTACCTTGACTTGGATCAATACATGGAGTCATTAAAATCTTGTTTGGACTTTGAATAACATTTGTATGATTTGCAAACATATTTATCCCAAAGTTTTCCAAGTGTGGATTTGAAACATTCATGTTTGGAAAACTTGTACTTGGTTTATTCGCATTTGGCATGTATGGATTTGGTGGGATGATGTTGTTTTGAGGAAGGATCATGCATTGGGTGTTTGGTTGATAGATTTGTAGGTATGGACTTGGATTTAAATCTACCATCGGAAAAGGTGTTCCAAGATTTTGATTGGGCATACTCACATTTGTTGTACCATTAAGGTTTGTAGGAGATAATGATCCTATGTACAGAAATTGTATAAATGTGAGTGTTGATAATCAATCAGCATTGTAAGGCTTTGAGAGTTTGGTTGGTTTATACCACTCATGATGTATGGATCAAGTTTATATTCCATGTTCTTCTTGTGTTGAGGTCTAGTTTGGACCGTAAAATAAGGATCAATTTCCAAGAATGTGGGAGGTGAATCTCTAATTCTTTGGATTGATCTAAACTCTAGGTACAAAAAAGAAAGTCTAAGATTTTAAGGATCAAAAGGATGGTGATGAGATATGAAAGATGGGTGATTGGTGAATGATTGGAACTCTTAGGAAACCTTGACGAGGATACTAAACTTTAGGACTTGGATTGATGTTTGATTTGATTTGTGATTGGTTTGATTTGATTTGGATAGTGAACTTATAAACTCTAAGAGGTTGGATGTTTCCCTAGAGTAAATTTTTCCACAAGATGCTAATTGGACTAAATGTGTAAAGAAGGATTCATCTAGACACACCTAACCAAACAAGATGATTTTCTTTTGATTTTGGATTTTGGATAGTGAACTCATAAACCACAAGATGTTGGACATTATCAAGGGATATACTTGTTCACAAGGATTGATAATTTGACTTAAATGTGTGGAGAAGGATGCATCTACACACATCTAATCAAACAAGATGATAAATGATTTGCTCGAAGTTTAGCAAGAAGGATTTTTCAAAGATTTCCAAAAATTGTTTATGAGGTGATTTTGATTTGATGTTTGGGGGATGAATGAAAATTTTGATTTTGATCCTAAGAGACTTATAGAGACTTTTTTTACTAGACCAAGATATTGAAGAACATACTTTTCTCTAAGAGTAGTTCAAACCAAAAGATCAATGTTTGCTAGAAAGATGATAGAAAGATAAACAAGCACATGTGTGGGGTTCAATTGATTTAATCTTGGTTAATGACTTGCTTTTACCACAAACACACTTCTTTCTTATGTTTAAAACTGAATGTCCAATGTCACAACTTCTTTTCGTCCCACAAAGTCCTATGTTGGAATTTCCAAGAAATCAACACAATGGTTGTCTATGTTGACCTTAGTAAGAGAAAATTAAGATGTAAACCCAATTACTTAGGAATCTCTAGGGATGTAATCCCTAGGGTAAGCAATAGCTCTTGGGTTTTGTCAAAGGTATTTTCTCTAACTAAGGGGTTTGGAATTTTTATTTTCTTTTTGAATGTGTGTTTCCCAATGTTTTCGAATAAACAAAGTGTTTTGTAACCAATAACAAGCACAACCTTATGGATATGAAAGACTATATTTGTTGAGTCCCCACTTGGACAAGTCCAGCTACGCCTATCTTTAGCGAATGGTTAGATGCTTGACCCCACTAGCTCCCCTCCATGACACTCACTTATATGGGGCAACCAAGCATCAACACCCATGAAACTCCCATGGCATGCTTTCCATTTCTACTAAAGACTGTAAAAGTGTGGGGTGGCTTCAAAATGACCGTTCTTGTACCAACAAATAGATAGGGATTTTGGCCTTTCTACAACAAGGGGTTTAATTTAGACTTTTCATTCGTAGGAGTTGACCCATTGAGGCGAGAGACCATTGCTTCCCTTCTCGTCAGAGCCAACTGTGTGATACTAGCCTTTGTTCTAGTACCCACTTTTATATCTTGGCTTTAGAGTATTACCGGTTGAGTTGTTCCCTTGGGTGAGTACTTTTCCCCAAGGCAGGCCCTCTAAGATTAAAAAAAGCAAGCAAACATATGCATAGTTTGATCAACCTTCATTTAGAAATAAAGAGAGAACACATGCAATAGGTCTACTCACACTCGCAAAGTTTTTTGTTCAATTTTAGTTCCCAAAATGAAGTGTGGAGGTAATTACTTTATCCCAACCTAAGACCACCAAAAAGCCTTTTTATTCTTAAGATTGTCGTGAGGCATGAGAGAAGCACATACATCTTTTCAATGGCATTAGTTTGATTAAGCAATCACAAAAATAAAGTAGCACATGTTCATTTTAAGTGCACGAGGCAATGATTTTGGTTCATTTAAAGCACCAAAATGAGATATGAGAGTTACCTTGTTCAATTGTTAACCTCAAACGAAATCTAGTCAATTTTCCTAATGTTCATTTTAACCCTTTGCAACAAAAATTGAAAGCTTTTGTAATGTTCATTTTAAGGCCCAAAAACAAGTGAGTTAGTCTAAAACAAAAAATTAAAGCATAGGACAGAAGCTCCAAGCATTAAAAAAATGCTTTGTTGGTTTCAAGTTTTATTGCAAAATTCCTTTTCAACTCTAATCTTGCTTTGTTTTCACTTGATTCCAATGCTTGATTTTGATGTCAACCTATCCTCTAAACAATACAAAATTATCAGAAACTAAGATAACCCACCAAATCACTGATACGTTAAACATAAACCAAAAATCAATAGTAAAGAATGATTATTGAGAAAATAAAAAGATAACCACTCACTTTTTCCCTTCGAATGTCTGCACACATAGCTGAATATTAGAATATCAAGATTTTAGGCTTTGACTCCAAGCAAAAAAAATGATAATCAATAACAATGATCCCAAACTTTTAACACCAATTCCAAATCTCTGCTTAATAGTATTCAATAATCATGACTCCAAATCTACCAAAATTCATAATATAAGCCTGCACAAAAAACAAGAAGCTCTCGAGACTACTGCGTCGAATGTCTATTCTTCTAATGGTAACTCTACGTGGTAGATGGGCACATCTAACAATGGTAGCGATACATTGGAAAGGCATGGATCATACATTAGGAAATGACATAATCACTTAATTGTGCAGAATGGATTCACTCAAAAGACTTTGAAAGACTTTAAAGAAAATGCAGTTGATAGGTGCAAGAGCCGCGCCTATGTTCGCTTGAGATTCTTTCAAACATCACTGACCTGCTATGCTTCTGTATTATGTCACATTCCTTCAGGATAAAGTACGTATGACAATTGAGTTATAGAAATAAAAGAAATGTAGTAAAAAAGAAACTAAAGCTACCATGAGCAATTACGAAGATGCTATTGTAGCAAATGCCTGGGTAAATATACGATTAAACTATGGAAGCAAAGTAAAGGCAGTGAATTATTGATAGAATACACAAATGTACTTAGCAATAACATAGACAAATCATGTGAACTATTTGACAGTATGACTCGAAGAAATGTGGTCCCAGAACTGCAATTATTACAAGATATACACAAAATGGGTTTGTTGTAGAGGGTTTAGAAACTGCCATAAGATTCTTCAAATCTATCTTAATTCTACTCATGGGTTTGCAAAAATGTTTGATCCAATGTATGCTAAATGCAATATGCAGGTGTAAGGTCGAATTCCCAACATAAACCAATAGAAATTTATGCTAGACGCGGAAGTATAGAGAAGGTATGTCAATTATTTTACAAAATGCTTCAAAGAAACACAGTCTCATGGAATGCATTGATTGTAGGATATGAACAAAAAATGGGTTTGTTGCAAAGGAATTTTGAAACATTTAAGAAAATGCAACTGGCAGGTGTAAAGCCATACTCCACAACCTTCGCTAGCATCCTCCTTGCCTGTTTCCAATATGGGAGCTTTGAAACATTGAATGGATTTTTATTCCCACAGTGGGCACCATAATTGAACCCTAAATCCAAACTTGCACAAACAAAGCAAAAAAATCACATTGTTAGGCCAAAAATGCAAGATTAGAATAAGAATTCCCCATAAAACTGATTTGCATTTTTAAAGAACAAGGGAAAAGATGAAATAATTGAGAAAATATAAACAAAGATAACTATTCATATTATAAAAAAAAGCAAATACTTGATATTATGGGGGGATTGGTGCTATTTTAATGTGGAAAATAGCCCTTTCCCAACCCCTTTTTGATAAGCTCAATGATGAAATTGCTTTGAAGATGGTATGGATATAAATGACAATGATGAATTTGTGCATAAGATTGTGGAGGAGTAATACAATAGAGAAAATCTCTATTTATAAGAAAGGATGATGGAGGATTGAAAGATATAGAGGATGTGGGACAAAAGATAAGACAATGATAAAGCACCACTTGTAAACATGTGAGAGGTTGAGGAATGAGCACATTTTGGTCAATGTGCCAAAGAGGGGGAGATTTGAAATTTGAATTTGATGACAAGATGAGTTAAATGCTAAGTTTGACTTGTGCAAGAGACATGTAAGAGACATGTAAGAGCTCTCTTAAATTCTTTGTTGGATGTACATGTTAATTTGGGGGGGAGATTTCAAACTTGGAGAATATTCCTCAAAGATGCCATGTTGAGAGAAAATGGAGAATTTAATAAATCAATAAATTGATTTATTTGTGCAAGTGGGAAAAGCTAGAGGATGTGGTAGGTGATTAGGATTAGATTAATCATGATTTAGCTATCTTAGGTGGATGTTAGGTGATTTGACCTTTTTTCTTTAGATTTATGGATTAAACTAAATAAAAAAGGAGATCGAAAATGATAAAGACTTGATTAAGTAAAGATTTGATTTATTTAATCAAAGAGGATGATGTTAGTACTATAGAAGAATTTATTTAATTTAAATGGAGGACCTTAGGAGATTAATCAATTAAACTTGATTTATTTAATTGATCAGGTGAATATGATTTAATTAAATATGCATGATGTATGATGTTAATTTCACATGTGTAGAACCACCTTAGTTATAAACATTAAATTCCTAATGCATTATTATAAATGAATGAGATAAATATTAAATTCCTAGATAAATACATGCCTATTAATGAAATATGGTCCCAGTAAATACTAGTTTCTAGAATACAACCTAGGAAACTAACTCCTAAGTAAAATTATTAATGATGTGAATAGGTCCTCACTAATATCTAGTTAGGAAATAACCCCATTCACACTAAAATGAGCCCCCATAAGTGCAACTTGGGAATGTAGTTATGATGAAAATGATGCAATATGAACAAATGATGGGTCTCAACTACTAGGCGATGTTAGGTACCCATGTACAAATGAAAATGCAATCTCTTACAATTATAGAAAAGGAGAAAACCTCATGGGACAAAACTCCACCCCAAAAAAGAGATATAATGAAAAATCTAATGCTAATCATGTACAAGTAATGGAAGTGATGTATGGAGGTATCAACATAAATTCCCCTCAAGAGCTACATCGATCACAATAATACAATAAGAAATAGCCCCGCCATAAGAGGGAAATATAGAGACTATATAGCCCCCCATAATGTGTAATCACCTGCAAAAATGGTAGGTGCCTGAAAGCAAAACATGATCAAATGTCAACAAATAACTTACATTCTCCCTTTTGGAAGAAACAAAACCAAGTACAAATGCATGGATGCTTCCCATTCTAGATAGAAATTAAAGGAAGGAAGGATGAATGATGATGATGATGTATCTAAAAATTACTCATGTGTCTCCTTGCTCGAGGAAGATGAAGATGCCACAATCAAATCAAGTACATGCCCAATCAATGAAGAAGGTGACAAACCAAGACTATGTGGAAACTAATTTTGAACAAGATCTAAAGATAATACAATGATTGCTTCATTGAAGGAATATATGGAGACTAGATTGCCCCCCTGAATGAAGTGTCCTCAAAACCATTGAAAGAAGTCTGAAGCCAAAAGAGTGTCTAGTGATGAAAAACCATAGGTATCCCTCTAGGAAGAAGAAAATCCAATGGTAGATGCTGAAGGAACTTCAACTCCATAATGAAATGGTAGGGAAGAAGCCTCATATATTAAATCTCCGAAAAGGAATCAAGTGCCTCCAAGGTGGTCTCACCAAGATCAAGATCCTTGATTAAGGTCAAAACTATGGAGTGTGGAGACTCAAGAAAATCCTCCAAAGTAGAATATACATAGAGAAGAGATATACCCTCAAGAATTTCCTCTAAACCTATAGAAGTACCCAAGTCTACAATACCTAAAACAAAGCCATCCTATGATCCCAAGTCTAGAAAATTGAATATGTTCCTATTGAATAGGAATTATGGAAGCCTCAATCAATGACTCTAGACAATGAATCACATGAGGTAAAGTTACATCAACTATATTTGATGGGGAAGAAGCATCTAAAGAACCCTTGGCATCCTTATCTGAAGATTCAAAGCATTTCAAATATGTAAGCTCTTGCATAGCATTATCATCATAGGGTATCATGTCTGAAGAATGAAGAAGCTCATGACATTCTGAATCATGATCATTGGGGAATGGTGGAGTACCAGGATCTCCATGTATCTCCCAAATATTAGTCCAAATATTATGAGAATGTAGTGTAAAAAAATGTATCCCTCTACATTTTCACACTTCTTTGGGTCCTCCCTACTAAAATTGGGGTTCTTTATGCTTTATTTGGTCCTATTTTGCATCCACAAGCCTTATTTAATGCATCTTTCTAAGGATAATCCTAACACATAACTCATAACCAATCATAATTTAATGTTTTTGGGTTGTGTGTTCTAGATTTAGTGATCTAGGACTCATATGCCACCATGGACATACGGGTCCCATCTAAGTTTTGGGGCTTGAACCTAAATTTAGCATTGAACTTAACATTTCTTGAAATTTGTGTCCCAATCTTAGCCTACTAGGACTCATATGCCCCATCTGGAATATGAGTCTCACTTAGCTTGGACCTATTTTAAATTCAAATTCTTGGTGGGATTTTATTTTCCTAGATCTGATGTCAACTTGTAGTGTTGTAATTTCAGGAAATTTGGCATAAACAAGTAATACAAAGTTATTTCACATATTTTCTCTTAGAAAGTTTATTCAAGAAATCCTATAGAAATTTTATGAGATCAATAGCATTCAAGAGCTAATTATCAAGCATTTTGGAGCTATATTCAAGAATTAAGCATCATGTCAAATTCATCATGCATCATGTGTGTTTTTGAGATAACATTTGTGATGTAGGTTCCTATGATTCAAGCAAGCATTCAATAAAGAGTTAAGATCTACATTCATGCTATCCATTTCATTCAAGTTTGTATCCTTTGTTACAAGGGTTTGCTGAGTTGCAACATAGCATATTTTTTCATTCAACATTCATTCCCTGTATTTGATTTCACTTCGAGGTTTGATTACCAAAATGAGGTTTGACCAAGGAAAACCCCTATCCACTAAAAAAAAAAATTTTCCCATCTCTTTGATGTGTTATTTTTAGATTTAGGTTGAAGATCCATTGAAGAGAAAGATTGGAGAAAGTTGTCAAAGTTGTCACCTTTCTTGCGAGATCATGAAAAGTCAACTATAGGTAAAAATTCAATCTTTTAGAATCAAAGATTTGGATGAGAGAAGCTATAGCAGATCACTAGAGGATATATCAAAGTTTTAGATCAACCCTAATACTAGGAATAAATCACCACTTGTTGTGTATGAGTCGAGTATACAAGTTTTCAGACATTTTCTATAGATCTTGGTTTACTAGTTATCGATTCTGGATTCAGCTTGGAACTCTAAACTAGGACCAAATTGCACCAATTGGCGTATGAGTCCCAATGTGCATAAAAATTCAACATATTAGGATTTTAGATCTTGTTTCAAACATCTTCAACTTTCCAGGTGCACCGCTATTCATTCTCATTCCATTATTCTAATTTTGAGTTTTATAATCTAGGTTACATAGTTACATTTGCATATAATTTGCATCCCTTTCTTTCTAAGCCTTTGCTTAGTGGTGAACCCCCTTTTCATCTTTAATCACACCTTAGGAGACCTTATAGCATATCTCTTCTCTCACTTGGACCATTGGATTGAGATCTCTATGGTTTCCTTGAATGAAATAGAGTAAAATAGGGCCCCCTTTTGTGTGTTCCATCTCCTAATAGGTGGAGCACACCCTTATTTTCTTTGTTTTAGAGAACAATAAAAATGATCAATACCTTTCAAAATATCATAATCAACATGCATTGCAATAACCTCTAATACATCAGACCTTCAACAACTTCAAACAAATTTTTGGATACCTTTATTAGGAGGGGGAACAAAATCATACAAATGTGGCAACAACTGAAGTGATTGAAGATGGTTTATGATGCAATCTCTCCATTGTTTATAGTTTTCCCTTCCCAACATAATTAGTGAAGGATGAAATGAAAACCCCATAACATACTATGAATGATCTCCAAGATTACAAAGACATTGACCTTCACTATCAAATAGAAATGCCAGAATATGATATGCTAGTGAAAATAAATCCACCATGGAAACAAACCTTCTCCAAATTGCAATATGTCCAAGATATCAAGAAAATGCCACAAATTACAAAAAACATAGCTGTGAAGTACATAAAACCAACTTTTGGATGATATCTTCTTTGCGAAAAATCTGATATCTTGGCAAAAAGTTACACTTTGTTAAAAAAACTACCCAATTTGGGGGTTGAGGCTAAATAGGCACAAAAATTAGGCAAATTGGGAGCAAAAAAAAAGCCCCTTTGGACTTGCGAATGGTCATAGATATGACCATGCAGGGTTGGTTGGAAAAAAACAACATGCCACTAGTGGTGGTGGCAGGGTAGGCATAGGCGGCGACACCTTTGATGAGAACTGTTTGACGGTGGCAAGAATCTACGGATGAGAATGGTCGAAAAGGATTTCGGTCAGAAAAGAAAGTAGGAGGTCGATGAGTAGGATGGATGGACAACAATGAATGTAGCTGACTAAGAACACTATTCAGTAGTGGAGTTAATACCCTATATGCCCGCAGTAATAAATAAATACTTTTCTGAACTAATGACATAATTTCAATGTTGCCAATATGGCAATTGAAATTTCATAAATATATGTCAATTTCAAATCTGATTTGCAATAATATTAAGGTCAACCAAAAATATTTAAATTAAACCTGCTCAAATAAATGAAAGTCAACTTTCAATAAAAATGATCATCGATTATTAAAATGCCACATAAAATAAATATTTTCCATCGAATAATAATATATGTTGACTTGAATTAATATTAACCCCAATAATTATTTTCTTTTTGTAACTATTGAAAAACAACCCAAATAATAAATTTTATTAAAAACCTGCAAGTGATAATTGCTCACTAGGGGCAATATATATATATATATATATATATATATATTGCAATAAGGGGGAGGAAATTTTTTCCTTTGCAATTGTACAATCTGTACCTTTTCCCTTCAATATCACTGCAAAAAACATTTGATGGCTTCTAGATGACAAAGTCAAAATTTGAAAAATGGGTAGGTGATCCTTAGGTTTTTAGACTTTTGAACACAATAATGAGTCAAATCTAACTGAAAGTGCCTCAGAAATCAGTTTCCTCTCGGATGAGAGCAACTAGCCCTTCATGACAACCCTTCAATCTACGATAGTCTCCTCAGATCAACTTCCTGATATGAGATGGATCTCCTATGGCCTAAGCTTTGATACCATGTTGGAAATATGAACAATAACCAACTTGAAGTTGCACACACTTCAAAGGATCAACCAAGAAGAATACCATCCACATGAATTTAAAGAAGTGTTGCAACATGAGCAAGAAGACAACTTGATCAAATGATGATCTATGATGAATTGATCTAGAATATTTGAGATGATTTAATGTACAAGATCCTTGCTTATATAGGCAAGGAGAGAGGAGATTGGATAACCACCTTAGTTACAAACAAATTAAATTCCTAATGCATAAATATAAATGTAGGAGAGAAGTATTAAACACATATGCAACTACATGCCTATTAATGAGACATGGTTCCATCAAATACTAGTTTTAGAATGCCACGTAGGAAACTAACTCCTAAGTAAGCTTATTAATGACGTGAATAGGTCCTCACTAATATCTAGTTAGGAACTAACCCCATTCACACTAAAAAAAAATGATATAGAGGTTTGAGTAATAATCATAATGAGAGCTAATAATCCTATAAAACATTCTTTATTTTTTCTCCCTAAATCATATAATTAGGGAACTATTTGTGTATGGATCTTGTATCGTATGTTATTCACAAAGATATTCCATTTAAAACAACAAAATAATAAGTTTTAGTATTTTGTACATAACAATTAAATATTTTAATTATGATTTTGTATTAGAATTATATTTGGAAGGTTTGATTCTTTTCTTTTTCTAAAATTTGGTAGGATAGCATATTTTGAAGCCTCTTGAGTAACCAGAGAATATTTAACCTTTGAAGTTTGAATTTTTTTGGAAATATCCTTTAGAATATAACCTCTAACCACCGTAAACTATGTTAGATTCTACTAAGTATGCAACATAAAATTCATTGAAAATATTATGTTTATCTATGAATATGTTGAACTATCTATCCTTTTCAAAGGGGTTATAAATTTATCAATTACTAGGATTTCAAAACCTTTAAATTCTCCTGCTTGAAGTCATCTCTTGACCACTAAGCCCTCATAAATGTAGTTGTGGATATTTTCACTATTAATGAGTACTATGATTATGAAACTATATAGAATTCAATCAAATTGGGAAGGAGAATAATTAAATTATCCTAGGATTGAAGTAAGCTTACAAACATTGGTGTCATCGCCTTGAAATTTTATATTTAGTTGTTTCTCATTTACTAAATTTTTAGGTGCTTTTGTTTCTTCCTCCTCATCAAAAAATACTTCAATATAATTTATTTTAATTTCCAAGACATCTATAAATTGCTCTACAATGTTTTTTACAACAAAAACACAAATTATTCCTTTTGAGATTATTTTTTGTTTTTTCTTCTTTACTTGTTTTTGGTGGCAAGATCTACTAGGAACATATATTCAATTATTCTTTTTGAATTTATTCTTTGATTGCTCAAATGATTTTGTTTGAGTAAAGCTTATTTTTAGATACTAAATTTTCCAAGTTGAGAGCTATCTTGAAAATATCTTGTAAGTATATAGGATCAAAGTATTTTAATAAGACCTTTGGAGACTTACATAATCATTCTATATACAATACATTGAGTCTTGTTTTATTACATCATGAATTATTACTTATATTCTATAAAATGTAGCTACATTGTTTTTCATCATCTCATACTATTTGAGTTATGCCAACCCATAGAAATGAATCTTAGGGAATTTTATATAAAATATCTTGATCAACCTCCTATTAAATTAATCAAACTAATTGGATTATGTCCTTGAGCAATCATCTAATGATACCACCACTCACATGCTATGACTTCAAGCTAAAAATTAGCAAGCTTGATGGCTTCATCTTCCAAAAATGGTATCTAGGTATGATATGTATAATATTTAGATCCATCCATCAAATTTAGAATGTTTCAACATTTTTGAACTATGCTAAAGATGTATCAAATTTATTTGAAGCTTGGGTTCAATCCTTGAGTCATTTATTTGTCAAATTAATGAATTTTTTAAGATATGTTTCATCTATAATATCTATTTGACGAGTTGTGTATTAAACATAACACTTATTAATTTTATTCAACATTGGATTCTATGCTTCCACCTCAAGGACTACTTCTTCCCTATGTAAGAAAGTAGGGTTGAATTATCTAGTAGTAGAACTATTAATAGTTTCTTGGATTTTATTACAATTATTGCTAACTATTAATAAAAATTTAATGAGATACTTTTGAAAGTAATTTTTTTACATTATAAATGTAATACTTGAGTTTTTGAATACATTTTTAAAAAATAATCCAATTCGAATAATCATTAGAGAAATTTATATTGTGTAAAAAAGGGAGAAATTATGGGATTAATAATAAAAATCATAGTTAGTTTTAGTAAAATAAAAATAATGGTTGAACCATTATGATGAGGGTGAAGAGATATTTAAAATTTCTATAAAATGCTAATAATTCAGCCACTTGGGAAAAGTTTATGCCTTGAAAAAGGATCCTCTTCTTAAGAAAGAAATCCCTAGGGTTAGGCCAAGTGCCACCATTGGGTTACTAGAGAACTAGTGTCAAAATTTAGGAAGAGTGACTTGTAAAATATAGTTGTAGAGTAGAAATTTGATTAGAAAGTAATGGTATCCATTTCTTAGAGTGTTGTGGGTAATAATATAATGTTTACACTAAGCAATAGGTAGACAAAAGGGTATATGGCCTTAACATATTAAAAATGATGCCACAAGGTACTACACAGTTAAACTATAGTACCAAAGCTACCCAAAAATGGTGAATAGTGGCACACAATGAATAGGAGCTTTTTTGTGCACTACAAGGGATTAATTCCATGGTACATGAATTAAGTGATCCCATACTATAAATAATAAAAATATTTTTCAATTTAGAAACCTTAAAATATGTGGAAGGAGGTATACCATTACATTTTAATAACATAGTATAACATAGAGGTTGTATATCTATACAATGATAAAAAAAATATGGTACTACAAGTGCACATTAGTATTATAGATGTTGTTTGAACAATATTGAGCTAAATTTATCATATGAATGAGATAATATACCTAAGAACAATAAAAAATCTACCAATCTTACTACCAATCTTACTATAAAATACATAAATATGTAAATATTTTGGGCTAAAAATGAAATCAAATTCAAGACACAATGCACCTATAAAAAATGATTAACAAAATATCATAAACAAATTCAAGGGGATTTTGAATTTAAGGCTATGATACCATTTTGGAATGAAACAAAAGATGCATAAGAACCAAGAATTTTCTACAATACAAAACAATATTTTACAAGAGATAATGATTTTTTTTTTATAGTGTCCAACATTGATACAATATCAAATACATAGATACCCTTGTATATAAAGCAAGGGAGAAGAAAGAAGGTAGTTCAAGTAAATCTTTATCCCTCGTGTGCAATTGATAAGTGTATGAAAATCATCTATCATGTTTCACATTCACAAGAATTAAAAGATAAAAGAAAAGGTTTCTGATTACATTATCTAACTAGGTGTGAATATGGCTCGAAAGATAACTAGTCTACTAAAAGGTACATTAACACCAAGACTAAATTTATTTCATACATAATTGAATTTATTATTATCATTTTGGTGAGAGAAATTCAAATAATTAGATATTTATTTTTATTCTAACAAATAATCAAATATAATTTGTAATTTTTTTATGTATGAAATCTTTTAAATTTAAATTTAAAATTAAATCAACAAAAAATTTATGTTACAATTTAAAAAAATATAAAAAAAGTAAATTCAAGAAATCATTTTTAAATATTAAATCCAAATATCATAATAAATTTGATTTCTATATAATATTTTAAAACCAAATAATAAATAATAAATATTTATTTTTAAATAATATTACTAAAAAACATGGAATATATTATTTTATTTCTACATAATCTCATGTAATACTAGTTTTATTTTTATTTAAAAATTTTCTTTGTATTTAATCAATCTATCAAATTATATTTTTTAAATTAACAATGTAATTTTATTTTTTTAAATAAATCCATATAAAATCTATTTACATAATAATATCAAATATATTATTTGATAATGCAACATTATTTTGTTAATTTATATATTCTGCAAACTAGATTGTTAAATGGTCATATCATTTAACAGATCCTCTTCAATAGATACATTTATCTAAAATATGTTTATTAAATTAAGTATTTAGATTAACAATCTTACCTTAGATAAAATATATGGTAGCTAAACTTTAGTAATGTCCACCTCCAAGTTGGAGGATAGTGTGAGTGCTAGTTGAATCTTCTCTAGAATAATGAGGAACCATTTCAATTAAGTTTCCATTCATAGTAGTTTTGTTGGGATCCCCTTGAAGCAAGAAGTTGTTGGAGTAATGTGATGCATTCCTAAGTTTTGCACTGTCATACTGTGATATCTATAAATTCAAAAAACATAAAATTAGAGATGTAAGTAACAAAAAATTATGTATAAAAGAAGTAGAAAATATATAATGAAATAGCACCTTGTCATGGAGTAATTGATTTTGATATAGTAGAAACTGTTCCTGTAAACAATATTTAATACATTTAAATAATTAAATTATATTATTTTTAAATTATATGACATAAAATAATAAGAATAAAGTTACATTAAGAAAGTTTGAAAATATAATAATTCGGTAAAATATATCTTACCCTTTTTTGTATTGTCTCAATCTCTTGAAGAAGAATGGTTTCCTTGAAGTTTTGAAAAATATCATAAACCAAATGTCAGTAAGATGTCTCTAAAATATTTAATTTTGATTTAGTTTATTTTAAATTTAATTATATAAAAATATATCGAACATTCTCAATTTGTTTACCTTTTTTGATCGCACACTATCAAGTCCTCGTTGAAGATAAATCTCAAGTTGTTTAAGTTGCTTGATGTCTAGAGATGAAATATTTTCACCTTCTAAATTCCTATTTAATATTCAACAATCAATTATTATCAACAATTTAAAAATATCAATTTTAAATTTAACAAAATAGTTACAAAAAAGAATACTTAATCTATACAAAAAAATAACATAATTAATAGAAATAAAAAACTATTTGTAATAGTATAGAATGAACAAACCTCTTTTCATTCATTAAAATATCAACTTGGTGCCTCAAGTTCATTACTTCCACCTTCAAATGCTAAATTCATTGACAAGCGAATAATCAAATAAACTCACCTAACACAACTAATTCAATTGAAAACTATGAAATAAATTTACATTTTAAAGTACACATTTGCATTCAATTAAAAAAATTATATTTATAAATCACAAATATTTCATAAAATATTTGCAAAATTTAAGATATAATTTCCAAAAAAAAAATAAAAAATAAAAATAAAGTAAATTTATATAAATTTAATTTCTAACTATATTAAAAAATACCCATACCTCTATGTTTGAATTTATATTTGCTTCACATTCTTTCCCTTTTGTACAAGTCCTCTTGTATCTCTCAATAGTTCTATTAAGACTTTTCATATAAAAACATAAATTAGTATTATAATAAATTAATTATTATAAATTATTTATCTCTATATGCTCTTAAACTTAAAGAATAAGCATTAAATTTTGTTTATTTATGATTCATTGTCTCTAATAATTTATAAAATTAATTTTAATTATATATAAAATATATAATTTAATAAAAAAATTATGATGTATATTTTACAAATAATTAATATTTATTAAAATAGTTCATATCTTATTTCTCAAATATATGTCAAATATACATAAAATTCTATATTAAAAGTATTTTTATTTTTTTATATTCTAATATATTCAATAACTAAATACATATTTTTATTAAAAATTGAATAATATAATAGAAAAAGTGATTAATCAAATTTAAGAATATACATTTTAAATGTTCCCAATAGGAATCTTAATTGAATTTTATCATTTTTTAAATCAATACAAACACATTTTCTTTTTACGACCAAGATCTCTTTATGGAGAAGGTAGAAAATAAAGAAATTAAGATATGGAAAATTAATTAATTTTAAGAATACTAATGACAATCCATTTTAATTATAATTAAAGATAAGTATGTTGATATGATCAGTATAATTGATAGATTACAAGTAGATTTGATCAATACCAAATAAGAAATAGATTCAAACAATATTAAATAGGAAGATTACAATAGGTCTAATCAATGTAAAATGAGTAGATAATAGGTAAACCTAATTGATGCCAAATTGATAGATAATACAATGCAAAATTTAACTATGGAATTTAGAAAAATTCCTTAAGACTACATTTGCAAAGTTAAATGCAATCACTAATTAGTTGAAAACATTCTGGCTATTATAATTTAATAAAATTAATGTGGATACTAAAACTTCACCAAATATTCATGATTCAAAATATAAAAATATGATTAAATAAATTGATAGGAGTAGTGGAGAAAAAATATAAAATCCTTTCTTGCAAGAATCAATTGAGAAATAAATAAGTCAAAAACTTACAAATATTCTTCATTGCATAGTTCAATATGAAATTATTTTAAATTGCTCCAATCAACTAAAAAATATGTTTGAGGGGTGTAAAATTCCGAAAATGACACGACCACAATTACCAAGTGTATGAATGTGATAATGATATATAAGTTACATGCATTAGTATGCTTTTTGAGATCACAAAGGATAATGATTTTTCTATTAGGAAACTATATTGAGGTCTGTACCATATAAATCCTCTAAAGATAGTTCGTTCCTAGGTGAAATAGAAAATAATATCCTTGAAACTAGGTGATAGGTTTCGTATGAACCAAAATAGGGAATCTTAGATAAAAAATAATGTTCATTTGAACAATAAATATCTGATGAAATATTGTATATATAAAACCTTCACAAAGAGGTATGATCGATAGTTAGAATAATCAATAAAAATGGTTACATTTGAATTATCAAATTAGGTCAATAGCTCCCTCAAAATTGAAACTTCAAGCAATAGGAAATATCCACATCTAACTTTAAAAATCTACACACTAACTTAATATGCAATTATACCATAGTTTTATAGTAATATGAACCAATATAGAATCCATACAAACTACTATTGAAATAGTAGTACATATAACTATGGAAGCATTATGGATTATTCTAAAATTGATTAGAAATTATAAAATATTCATAATATTTATATAGTAATCTAGACTAAAAGAACACTATGTAAATGCATAAAATACATTTACTATTTTTTATATATTCTATACCGTACAAATTAATTAAAATCTACAATTAAAATTGATAATATTCAAAATATTTAAGCACTAAGGTAATCTTAGAGTTGAATAAATCTAATGGATAGGAGTATTTTTACCCTTAAAACCATCTTGCCAAAAGGTTTTAATTCCTAGGTAGAAGAGGAAGAACTCATATTCATTTTTTTATGTAGAAATTGATAAAATGAAAAAGAAGGATATTTTATCAGCACAACCTCTCCTACATAAAATTCAAAAAAGTTTTTTTTGTTGTTGTTGAAATAATCACTTTTTGAACTCATTAATAGTGACACCTTTTTATCTTCTTTTAAAAATACTTTTTAAATTTAGTTAAACATAAGTTACCTTTTTATAATATAAAATTAATAAATTAAGTTAAACTATTTAATTATCTCCCTTATAACACCCTACACTCTTATAGAACATCAAATAATAGGATAAGGTGCTCCTAAATATTAATTCCCTAGAAAAGGGACAAGACAATCCTAAAAAATAGCCCAATAATACCATGATCCTAAATCATGCTTGGTACCTTTCATAACCATCTATAATTTTTTTTTGATTGTAGGATGTCTTCATTTAAAGTACTATCCTTCAGTTTCATTTCTACCATATCAAAAATACCCTAAAAATCTTCTACCAACTCTTTAATTACTAGTTTTTCTTATTCTATTTCTTGTAGTACACCTCACAAATATAACTGAGAGCTAATAATCCTATAAAAATATCCTTTATTTCCTCTCCCTAAATCATATAATTGGGACACTATTTGTGTATGGGTCTTGTATCCTATTCTATTCACAAAGTTAATCCATTGAAAACCATAGTATAATCATATTTAATATTTTGAACATAATAATTAAATAGCTTAACCATGATTTTGTATTATATTTCACAAAGTTAATCCATTGAAAACCATAGTATAATCATATTTAATATTTTGAACATAATAATTAAATAGCCTAACCATGGTTATGTATTATATTTATATTTGGAGGTTTCCATTCTTTTTTCAAGCATATTTTGAAGTCTCTTGAGTAACAAATCCTTTCCCTGAGATTAAAATTTAACTCTTTTAAGTTTGAAAGTTTTTGGGAAATATGCCCAAGAGAATATAACCACTACCCACCATAAAATATGTTAGAGTCTCCTAAGCATGCAACATAAAAATCATCAAAAATATTATGTTTATCTATGAATATGTTGAACTAGATATCTTTTCAAAGGGGTGATAAATTTATCAATTACTAGTACTTCAAAACCTTTAAATTCTTCTGCTTGACGTCCTACCTTGACTACTAAGCCCTCATAAAATGTAGTTGTGGATATTTCCACTATAATGAGTATTATGATTATGAAACCATAGAATTCACTAAATTTTGAAAGGAGAATCCTAAGATAGAAGCAAGCTTACAAACATTGGTGTCACCACCTTCAAATTTTAGATTCGATTGTTTCTCCTTTACTAACTTTTTTAGGTTCTTCTATTTCGTCCTCATAAAAAAAAAATACTTAAATATAATGTATTTTAATTTCCAAGACATCTATGAATTCCTCTACAATATTTATTACAATGGAAGCATAATTTTTCCTTTTGAGATTATTTTTGGTTTCCTTTTCTTTACATGTTTTGGGTGGTATGATTTTCTAGGGATAAGCATGCAATTATTCTTTTTTAATTTTTTTTTTTTTAATTGTTCAAATGGTGTTGTCTATGAGTAAAGATTATTTTTGGATTCTAAATTTTCCAAAGTCGAGAGTCATTTTGAAAATCTCTTTTAAGGATATAGGATCAAAATATTTTATTAATCCCTTTAGAGATTTACTTAATCATTGTTTATACAAGATAATGAGTCTTTTTTCATTACATCATGAATTATTACTTATATATTTTGAAATTTAGTTACATTGTTTTTCACTCACATATTATTTGAGTTATGCCAACTCATAGAAATGAACCTTAGGGAATTTTATATAAAATATCTTGATCAACCTCCTACTAAATTAATCATACAAACTTATTAAATTATATATCCTTGAGAAATCATCTAACGATACCACCATTCATGTATTATGCTTTCAAGGTAAATATTATCAAGCTTGATGTCTCCATCTTCCAAAAATGGTATCTAGGCATGCTATGTAGAATTTTTAGATCCATCAAATTTAGAATGTTTGAACATTTTCAATTATTATAAATATGTCTCTAATTTATTTAAGGCTTAGGTTCAATTCTTGAGCCATTTATTTGTCAAATTATTGAAGTTGGTAAGATATTTTTGAAGAGTTGTGTATTAAACATAAAAATTATTAATTCCATTCAACACTAGATTATATGCTTCCAACTCAAGAACTACTTCATCCCTATAAAATAAATTAGGGTTGAATTATTAGTAGCAGAACTAGTAATGGTTTCTTGAATTTTATTATGATTATTGCTAACTCTTGAAGACCTCCTTTCACCATTATAATTTCTTGGAACATTCATATTGTTCTAAATTACATAGATTTATTAATAAAACATATTTGTAAGATCATCTTTCTCTTGTACAACTTTTTTGTACCATCCATCAAGTTAGTCACCTTCTACCATAATTTTCTTCTTTGTTTGTAACACAATCTCTAAGTCTATTTTAATAACCATTTCCTTAGTTGATCTATACCATTATTTTTCTTTCTTTTGTAATATTGGTACTCCCTACCACTATCATGCATGTGAAACTTTTCAAATTAAAAGTTATCTTCTCACAAGCTAGCAAGATTACCAATTCTAATATAACTGTATATTTTTTTTATAGAAATGCTAGCTAGCTTTCACCTATTTTTTAAAGTTAATAGAATTTTTTTTAATTTATTATCACAAAGATCACATTGTAGGAAATGTGAAAGTATAGAGACTAGAAAATTAATATTATGAAATTAATTTTGAACTCATTGGGATCCAACCATCTAGTTTAAAATCATAGATAATTATGTATATATGATCAATAATACTTACAAATAATAAGTATATATCATGAAGGCTAAACTAATATATGAATGGGAAATTTCATCAATGTCAAATAGACATATTGTAATAGATCCAATAAATTCTAAATTATACAATAAAAATAGACCTAATTGATGCCAAATAGGTTGATAATGTAAAAAAATTAAATGTCAATTTTTTATACTAACCTTCAAGAATCCTTTTACAATATCAAATGTGATCACCAAAGTAGTGGAAAACCTTCTAGTTATTTAAATTTAATTAAACAAGCATAAATGTTGAAGTTCATTTCAACCCTAATAATTTAAAATAAAAAAAATGATTGAGTAAAGTAATATGATTTGTAGAAAAAATATAGTCAAACATTCTAATAATCAACTAGGAAACAAACACACCAAAATTTTGCAAGTATTCTTCAATATATAGTTCAATATGGGTAAAAGTTCAAAGATGTGTTATAATTTTCTATCATAAATGACTAACATTGATTTAAATTTTTAATTGGAATCATTATAAGGTGACATAATTTTTGAATTTTTAAATGATGTATAGTAAAAAATTTAAAAGTATTATTATATTTTATGTTTATATTTGAGGAAAAATATTACAAACTATTTGAATAGAATTTTCTATGTAAATTTGACATTATAATTTAGCTACCAATGAAATGCTAAATAATAAGTTTTAGTAGGTTACCACTACTTATATAGTAACATTTATTTATTTATCCTAAAAAATCAATTTTCTTTTTAATTTATAAATTTAAAATTTAGTGAAATATTTTTACTACATTTTAATAAATAATTTTATAAATAAATATTAAATTTTGACTATACTAGAAACATAAATATTCTTATGGGATGCCACCTTTTATCTTGGATATTAATATAAAGTAGTTAAAAAAGTTATATCATCTTCAAATGAAACCTCTTCTATAGTGCATTATATTATTTTCTATTTTTTTCAATAAAATCTACTATTTTTAACAAAACAATAAACCTTATATTTTGGTGTTTATCACCTATAATTAGTAAAAAAATAAAAATATAATTAATAATTAATATATTAGAAATTTATTATATTAATAATTAATATATAATATAATTTTATATTATATATTGCTATCGTAGTGATATAGATAATTCTACCACTTATGTCTATTATTATAATAGTAGTATAGATTTCTATAGTATACTTTGAAAATACAAAACTATTCATCCAAATATAATAATATATAATAGAAACACATGAACTATATTTTATATTTTATATTTTATAAATATTCTACACCATACAAAAAATTAAAATCAACAACTAAAACAATCATCTCTAAAATTGTTCTACACGAAAGTAATCCTAGATTTGAACTACGAAAATTAGGGACACTAGGTAAGTAAGAGATTTAATATTTTTAGGATCATGAATATAAACCATTTGATATATTGAACATAAAGTAAAAGTTATAAAGTAAAATCCAAAAAATTAACTCAAGACTAGTGAATGTTTGATGATTTAATGTTTCCCACTCAAGGTCTTCAAGTAAATCCATAAAGATCAAAAAAATATTGTTTTTTAGATGTGTTTAAATTTATAATTTTTTTAATGCATAAAATCTAATTGTTACTATTTATTTTTAAATAACATAATAAGTATTTATGTTGGAAATGGGAATGGTTGGTTGATTGGAAAAGAAATTGTGTGAGGTTTTGGGAAGACAGTTGGCTTTTTAAAGATCCTCTGATCAGAATTGAGAAATTCAGTAAGTGGATGAATGATTGTAAAAGGGAATTTGGTGTCTTGGTTAAAGATTACTGGAGGAACGGGGGCTGGGTTGATCTGAAGACCATTAGTCTAGATCTTAGCCCTATTCAGTCGACCTTCAGGGCCTTAAGACTGGTGCTACATAGGAGGAGGATAAAGTTGTTTGGTTAGACAACCCGTCTGGTATTTTCTCAGTTTCTTCTGCCACTTCTATGTTGGTGAGTCTGGTGGAGCCTCCTCCCTTCTGGGCTAAGGCTTGGATTAATCACTTGACTCTTAAAATAAATATGTTCTACTAGATTATGCTATAGAATAAAATTCTCACTCTGGATAATCTTGGAAAAAGAGGAATTCAATTACCAAACAGGTGTTATATGTGCAGGAATGATGCTGAGACTGTTAATCATCTTTTTCTTCACTGCCCTTTTGTTTCAAATATCTGGGGTAAAATTATTGTGCTTCTTGATGTGGTATGGGTTTCCCCTATTTCTGTTGAAGATTTCTTCTTGCAATGGGAAGCTCCTTCAAAAAATCCTTTTGTGCGAAAGCTATGGTCTTTTGTTCTACCTTTTGTGTCTTGAAATATTTGGAAGGAAAGGAACAATAGAGTGTTTAGGGATAAGGAGATGCTGGAAGGGGACTTGCATGCTAAGATCGTAAGAGCTATAAAGGAAAATTTATCTTTAATTCTAAGAAAAATGGTTGAGAAAGCTAATTGGTCTCCTTATGACTTTGCCATAGCTGAAAAGTGGAACTCAAAATTAGTTGGGGTAAATGTCACCAAGCCTGTTGTTTGTGGGAGAGAGAATGCAAGTTGGTTGATGCCGCCTTTGGGCTGGGTGAAAGCCAATTTTGATGGTGCTGCTAAAGGCAACCCCAGGAAAGCTGGTAGTGGATGTGTTTTAAGGGACAACTCTGGGGATTTTATTGCGGCTTTTGCTGTGGACATCGGCACCCAAACTAATCATGTTGCGGAAGCTGTTGGGGCTTTTCATGTGGTTAATTTAGCTTTCAAGATGAACACGAAATGTCTTTGGTTGGAGGGTGATTCAATGAATATAATAAATTGCATTTTAGGGCTTACCCCTCCCTCATGGACCATCAAAAAGTGGATTGAAGATACTAAATTCTTATTAAGTAAATTTGATAAAGTGAAAGTGTCCCATGCCTATAGAGAAGCCAATAAAGTGGCTGATTACTTCGCCAATGAAGGGATCAAGAAGGGTGGGGAAAACACGTGGAGGAAGAATGACTTCCTCCACCCTGATGTGAAAGCGCTAATTTATTATGATTCAGTGCATGGAAGAGAAGTTTGTCTTCATCATGATGAAGCGAATAAAGATTAGGTACGTCGATTTCATTAGATTTGATGGGACCGACGTCATTTTCCTTTTCAAGAAGAGTCATCGGCACGCTTTCTGGGTGTTTAACAAAATATGCCTAATCGGGACCTAGAGCAACAGTAGGGTTTTGTTTAACAGAGCTCTAAAAATGGGAGGAGAAAGAAAATGTGTGGAGCCGAGCAGCTTTAAGGAGCGTAAAAAGAATGACAAAGCTTGGGAAAGAATTAAGAAGGGAGGCTTAGTCCCGTATTTGGAAAAGCTCCATGGTACTGACGAGGGGATGCTGGACTATTTCGTTAAAAACTGGAAAAATGGAGAGATTGTGTTGTTTGGTAGGAATGTTAAGCTGAATGAGGATTTAATCGGTGAGATAACTGGTCTTTCGACAGAGGGTGTGGAATTTTATCAGGACCATCGGTTCTCTGATGAAGCGGTCATTAAATTTCCTAAAAAAGACAAGGAGAAATCTAAGTTGGTTAAGGTCGCCAATAACTACTTTGATGTGGAGTCCATCAAATCCATATGGAGAAAAGTTTTAAGAGTTATTATGGAGTATATTACGGTTGACGGGTGCTTCACCAGAGTGTATGGTTACCACTTTGCTATTCTGAACCACTTCCGTCACAAGGTTCGTATCTCCCTGCCTTTTTACTTATTTTCTTCTTTGAAGAATTGCCTAGATGAAGTTGAAAGAAACCCTAGGAAGAATGCTATTATTCACCCTGGTCTTGTCAGGCTCATATTTGAGCATTATCAAAATTTACCTACTTTGCCTAAAACTGTTGATCTCAGAGATTTGGATGATGAGGAAACTGAAAGTAGTAGGGAGACCGACCCCCGGGCCCCCCCTGCTTGTACCCCTGATGGTCCTAATACCTATACTCCTTAGTCCCGATCTTGTCGGAAAGCCCTTAAGGATTCTGCTCTGCCGTCATGTCCTAAGTTGCATCCTCTGCTTGAGTGCCCTAGCCCGGGTTTTGCTTCACCACCCTGTCTTAATCCCCAGCTGCCTCCCGACTGTCCTACTCCGGGTTTGGTCTCTGGTCTTAAAGGTACCTCTGTTACTAAACTTGTCTCGTATTCTAGGAATTCCATGGAAATTCTTTCTGATAAACCTATGGTCAGTAAGGAGTCGGTTCCTAGTGCCCCTACGTCTAGTAGATTTGGGAATGCCCCTTATGATTCCCCTAATCATGATGAAATTAATTTGGCCTTGAATAAGCTCAATCCTGAGGACATTGTGGGTGTGGCAGAGAAAAGTATGGATGGTCTTTTCACTGTTCTCAAGTGGACCCAAAAGGAAATCTATGATTTGAAAGGCCATAATATGGACCTAAGCAACAGGGTCATGGATTTGGAGTAGAAGGTGAGCTGGAGTTGTAAAGAGACTGAAGGATAGGAAACCCCCTTACCAAGGAAAAGATAGCTTTCGCAGGAGGAAAGATTGACCAGTATTGAGTGTAATATATCCAAGATTGGCCAAAATATTAGGGCCATGGTGGTGAACAATCACAAAATTTCCAGGCATAACACCATCACCATCAATGCTATGGTGGAAAAGCTCAAAAGAAATCAAAAGGGTTCGTTGGTTGTGGATTTGGACGTAGACAGAGGTGGCTACAGATCTGCTGATGAAGGGATTTCAACTCGTACCCGAGCTAACACTAAGAGGAAGACCCCGGCTTTGTCACATACGGCTCAAATCCTCAAGCAGGGGTTACAGGATATGAAGGATGTTGAAATGGAGGCTGAGGAGTTGCTGAACACCTTGGAGTAGAGCGGTTGCTATTATTTCTGGTTTTTTTGGGTGGTCCTTTTTTGGACCCTGCTGCCTTTGCTGTCATTTTCCTTTGTGGAATGGTTATGCATTACGTTTGGACTTATTTGTTATCTTTTTGTTGTTTAAACTCACATGGTTTTAAAGGTCCTGTAAAACCTATTTTCCTTTTCAAAAACATCTAATTCACGTCAAGTGAAAAGTATTTTTAATCCCAAAAACAATTAAAACCATATTAAATATTGTCCTTTAAAACATTAAATGCCCAATAAAATATCCATGCTAAAAATCATGTCAAAAATACACTTCACCACTGTTGAGAGGAAATAAAGAGGTTACAGGACTACGAGAGAAACTACTCTACCACATGTTGTGGAAAATGACCTCGCGGGATAGCTGCTGTACCGCACAAAGCAAAAGAGAGGCCTACAATATGGTAGTAGACACCGCTCTACCACAAGCAATGGAGGAGAGGTCTCTAGGACCATAAGGTCACTACTACACTGCACAAGAGAGGAGAGGAGGTTGTGGTAATGCAGGAAGAGGTCTAGAACACACATAGGAAGCAGAAGTTGGAATTATTTCCAACATGAGGTAAGGTGTTGCAAAATTCTCCATTATTAGCCACAGACTAAATTCCTTGACAAACTTGCACCTCCCTAACTAGTGAATTCCTTTTACAAATTGAAGCCCTATTTATTATGTGACTTCCCTTCTTGAATTTAGCTTTTATTATTCTTTTTACTAAGCTTTTTTTTAGTAGTCAAACTATTTTTAGCATTTTTTGTGGGAATGCTCTACTTTGAGGTTTTTCAAAGTTTGTACATGTAATCTACATGTCTAAACAAATATCAAAACTAATTATTATTTCTTAATGGCAGTTTATTAAATATTAATAAAAATTTGTGTGGTTTAGTCTTCTACATGCGAACTCTAATGTGTCAATGAATATTGCCCATGAACTAATATCCTATAAAGATGTAACTTTACATGCTCTTTAATTTACTATGTCTTTGTGTAATTTCATGGTTTACCATTTTCTAGATTTTGTGATAATGATGTCATGCCCTAAACTTACTCTTAGAAAAAAAACTCAATTATCAATTTTTTTCTTACATTATAACAAAGATTTTCATTAAAAATAATAATATTATTAATGTTAAATATTCAATCATTATATTAATATTGTTTCTTCTATTTAAACAACATAATATTATCATTTTCAAATCTAAATTTAACATTAATAACATTATCTCTATTTAATAAAAATAACACTTGTATTTACTCTAGTTTTACCAATATGCTATTATCATAGTTTAATCAAATATAAATAATTTACCAAAGTATCGTAGACATGCAAAATTAGCATCATGCATTTAACTAATTCATATTCATCCATTCATTAAATAAATCAAGCTTATTTGATTTATCTCTAAGGTCCTCCATTTAAATTAAATAAACACTATCATTATCCCCCTTAGCTAAATAAATCAAATATTTATTTAGCTAAATCTTTATCATTTTCCATCTCCTTTTTTATTTAGTTTAATCCATAAATCTAAAGCAAAAAGTTCAAACCACCTAATCCTTTTTTAAATTAACTAAATTAGGATTAAATCTAATCTAATGCATGCCACATTCTATAGATTTTCCCACTTGCACAAATAAAGGATTTTAATTAATTTATTAAATCTTCATTTTCCCTCAACAAGGCATCTTTGGAGAATATTCCCTCAAGTTTGAATTCAAATCAAGTTGACTTGTCCCTTCCAACATATCATTAATTATCCTCTTACATGTCCCTCACTTGGAATTTAAGCCCCTTTTTCTCCCTCTAAC
>VDFB02086081.1:105019692-105200147 GCA_007258455.2 Sequoia sempervirens | reverse complement strand
AAATCTAATAAAGTTTGACTTCATTGCATACTTGTTATAAATATCTCACTAATCCAACCATACATATTATATATGTTAAAAATATATATAATTGTTATGCCCATAATTTTCACTATATCTTGACGTGGATCTCCTTCAACTAGATCAATTAAAAATTATTTGTAATGTTGGAGGAAAATGGATTTAATATCATTAGAGTTGTCATGGAACTACCTCTCTTGATCAATGATAGATATTATCCACTCTAGAGAATGTAAATATGTTCGAGATAACTAAAAAATAATTTGTATCCCTTATATCCTTTCATCCAATGTAGCCTATCTCTTAATTGAGATCCTCTACCACAATTAAGTTCAAATCTTCTAAGTTTTATTTCAACGGAAGCAACCAGTCATTGTAGAAAAGTTATTAGTAAGTGCTAAAGCCAAAACAAGTTTTTTTTTTCTATTTGGATCCATATTTTTGTTCCATTCTAGATCTCTTTCTAGCCATAATCTTATTGTAAGATCATAGTAAGGTAGTGCAATAGATTTAATTGCATCATTCCACAATTGTATCCACTTACCATTTTGATGAGGTCTAGGAACATCAACCAAAGGGATATTAGGGAAGCAAGGTGATCAATTTGATTGAGGTGGGAAGTGTTGAACTTGAAGGATAGATTATTAGGTATGAGGAATAAGAAGTTTGAAAAGTTTAAAAAATTGGGAGGTGATATGTGAGATAGGTTTAATAGAATCTACTTAAATAAGGGTGTTTTGTGGAGAGGGGATAATGGAAAGAGAAATAACTAAGTTCTAATATATCAATACAACTAAGTTTCCGTTAGTTCACCATCTCTTTAGTTGGTCCAAGTGAACTAGTGATCAATATAAGAATATTTTTTGTCTAAAATGGGATCTAAACCCCTCATGGTATTTCTAGTTAGGATGTAGGAATTCAATTATTTTTTAGGGAGTTTATGAGAACTAAACCAACTTGTATCTTGATTTTTTCCACCATATCATATTCACCTCCTTGTAGCCATTTAGTCGCAGGGTGAGCATAAAAATCCATTCCCACAATTTAACTTGAGATGAGGAGTCATTAGGCATGTACAATAAAGAAAAAATAAGTATTCCTTGGATTAGTAATTGTAAGCACTAAGCACAATTGTTGTTCAGATCCACTCCTCAATAGATGATAAACTTAGCCAAGTATTGCGAAAGGTGGGTCAACCTTGCATCATAATATTTTGATTTATTATTTTGTCCTCATATTAGGAAATGAGGCATCTCAATTTGTGTTGGTAGTTATTTGTCATTTGTTGAATGCTTCAAGGGAGGTGTCTAAGATGTTCTAAATTCATATAATATTATTATAGCTTTATAAGATGAAACCCTCTTATGACATATTCATATGACATTTAAGAGCATGACTATAGAATATTTACAGTAAAGTATTGACCAACATTATGAAAAATCATAAGAAATCTTTTAAGAAATAGCAAAGTTGTGTCAAGGAAAAAGATGTGGACATTTACAATAACTTTTTTTTTAGCAAAAGTGGGAGACCACTTATAATTTTATTTATATATAATATTTTACATATAGTTGGTTCAGGCAGACATACTGGGGGGAAAGAACCAGCAAGAAAACCCCTAGTTGCAGTCTGAGTAACAAATTTTACAAAATATCAAAAAGACCAGTGAGGTCCTAGTACAAATGACCAATTGTCTAATTACAATGTTACAAAAGCACATTGGTTGAATACATCAGTACATATGTGCATTCTCTTATGCACCCAAAATACCCAAAAGAAGACATCATACTAGATATACCCATGACCCAAATACATAACACAATGGAGATTACAAAACCTTACTAAACATAAGACTGATAAGCTAGGAAGCCACTTTCAAAAAGATGCAAATTTTCCACCAACATGCTGAAAGCCATTAACCGAGCTTTCTTTTTTTTCAACTCGTTTACCTTTGTGTTGGCGATCATGCTCAAATTAAGGTTTTGATTTGTTTTAATATCAAGCACATAATGATAACATAATTTCTTTTTGGATGAAGATCATGGAAGTTGCAAATCATGAATGCAAACATGACTTCTCAAGAAAGAAATGGCATGATATTTTATTTTAAAATCATCAATCTCCTCCATGGAAATGGCAGATCTATATTTGTTTAGAACTTGGTAGAGATGTGAAGTGTCATGCATTGTGGATAATAACATTCCTTGGAATATGTGAACATAGGTCTCTTCTTATGAAACAAAACCTTCTTTGAATAATTAACATTAGAAATTAATACAGTTTGGCAAGCATATTGTATAATCACACTAGAAACCAACAATGGAAGACTGAGAGTCTCAACTAAGAATTCCACCAAGTATAGATAACATTCATAATAGAAGCCAACAACAAAAGACCAAATTTCATAAATAAAGTTCATGTGTTATATATCATTCCTTTGAGGGGTCCACAAGTACCATGAGCCTTTTGAAATCCTTCTCCATCTAAATGCATCCATTCCAAGACCATTGTGAGGTGGGTATACAATATGAACCAAGTATTAATTTCTAATGTTAATTATTGAAAGAAGGTATATAAATTATTCGAGCATCTTAATTCTCATATACAGAGTTACATCTTAGTCAATTTTTCTTGATGTATGAGTTCCATATATTTGTAATTTTTTCTTAATATAAAAAAATATTTTATTTCATTAAAATTAACCTATCTATTCCATGTTACAAAGGATGCTCTTATTTTAAATTATAAGTATATAATTAAAAAGTAATTAGTAATTTTCAAGATAGAGTACACACAATTTCTTTAGTTAAAATAAAATAATATTCTTATTTCCATGTGAGAGTTATGCAGAATGGTAGGTTGATGTCTCGAAAATATTTCTTTCATATATCCTAAATTTTTATCATTGTACATTATGAGTCTCAATTATATATCCAAGCACATCAAAAATTTATAAAGTGGAAAGAAAAATAATCTCACATTTATCATATTTTTGTAAGGTGTTTGAAAAGACTAAAAGTTTCCCTAGAAAGAACTAATTAAGGAATTAAAAAAATGGAAAGTGTCTACCGAATTGTATGTTGACCTTTCCCATATAAAAAGATCATGGAAATGGTAAATGAGTTGATATAAGAATTTTTAAGAATGAAGGCACAAAATTCATAACACTTTAATCCTAAAAGCAACAAGAAAGGTGTAGATGTCAAATTTTGCAAATGGTTAACAATCTTAACATAATATCATCATGCTAGTCATTTGAAACACATTAGGTTAAACATCCTTATGAAATACTTAACCATGCTAAAATATGCAAAACTAAATAGAACCAAATAACTAATTGCAAGCATATATGAACATGATCAAAACTTTATCTTATATTCGATTGGTGCTATTGTGGAAAATAGTCCTTTCCCAACCCTTCACAAGCTTGATGTTGCAAATGATGGTAGATAAAATCAATTCCAATTTAAGAGAATTACTTTGCATGAAGATTGTGGAAGATTTGTTGAAGGATGAAGCCTTTCATTTATAGATTATTTTGATGAGAGAAATAGCCAAATGGATGAATGTGGGACAAAGATTTAGCCAATGAGATGGAGCCACTTGTCAACTTGTGATAGGATGAGGAATGAGCACATTTTGGTCAATGTGACAAAGAGGGGGAGATTGAAATTTGAATTTGAGAGTTAATGCTGAGTTTGACCTTTGCAAGGGACATGTAAGAGCCATCTAAGAGATCATAAATGCTTTGTTGGGTGTACATGTCCACTTGTTTTTTGAATTCAAACTTGAGGGAATATTCCTCAAAGATACCATGTTGATGGAAAATGTTGATTTTATAAATGAATTAAAATGATTTATTGGTGCAAGTGGGAAAAGCTAGAGGATGTGATGGGTGATTAGTTTAGGTTAATCAGGGTTAGATTAGCTTAGGTGATGATTAGTTGATTTTGACCCATTTGACTTGAATATTTGGATTTATTTAAGTCAAGAGGGAGAAATATGACCTGGATTTCAATTAAATAAAGTCTTGATTTATTTAATCGAAGAGTGAATGATAGGCTTAAATTAAATAAAGTTAATTTATTCAATTTAAGTGGATAATCCTTAGAGATTAAATGAACCTGATTTGCCTAATGAATGGATTTAATGAACTTGATTAATTTTATGAGTGGATGAATGTGAACTTGTTTAATGATTGAATGAATATGAATTAATTAAGTGCATGATGCTAATTTTGCATGTCTACATTTTTCCCCTCTTTGAAGCAATGTACTTGCTGTGTTGGTTCAAAGAATAAACTTTCCAAAGTCCAAATTCAAAAAAATTATGATTTTTTCAGATGCCCCAGCAGAAAGAAGTACACTGGTACATTTCCCCCTCGAGAGATCGAGTGAAAAGATTCAATTTGAAGGTTGATCTCATGATAAAGAGGTTCAAACTAGATGGTTATGGATGATGATGCAAATGAGATGGTTTTAAGATGCTTAGAATAACATATCTATATTATCTTAAACAACTTAAATGATGATATGATGTGATGATGAATGAGATGGATGATGTGATATGCTATGATTATGAAAATGTATAATTATGAGATGCTTAGATTAATAGATCTATATTATGATGATGATTATATATGTGAGATGAAATGCATAATACTGATGGTTTGTGGATGTAGGATGGATGCATGATGGATGCATTGGTGATGATGACTTACTAGTCATGACGTGATGTTAGTGCAGAAAAGAAGAAATTAGATGATGACAAGAGGATCCAACAAGTCGACTTTATGAAAGATGATGATGATAGATGATGATTCGCTTATCAAGGATTGGGATTTTAAAAGGGATACTTACCTTATGTTTGATAACACACGTAGGTACGATGCATCAAGGTATAAAGAACCAAGATGGCATTGTACCTAGTGTGATGGACTTTGACTCGACAAACAGATAGGAGTATTCTTGTTCACACTTGACATACGGAAACCTTGCTAGGACGTACCTAACAAAGCAAGTATTCGCCAAGTTATATTACAAGAACATCCAACAAGCACAATAGACAAAATGATCATTGCCCCATTCCTATATCTCTAAATCCTTCGTTCGGCTATCATCGAGAGGTCCTTGGAATGAGCGCAGTAAGATAAATCAAAAGAAAAGATCAAGTACGCAAACAAGCCAATGTTCCTCATACCTCTAGCCAAAGGGATTTTTTTTGATAGGATAAGAATCCAAGGTGATATCCAAAATGATGCCCATTGTCAGAACAATATATCTTAGGACATGCATTGTATAGGATGATGATGGGTTGATAAATTGATTGATAAGCTTTTGATATAGAGTTGATTGACATGTTTGCAACTGATCAAGAGTTTGATTTTGTTTTAAATGTTTGTTGTTTGCTTTTGATTTTATGATTGAAGCTTTCTTTTGCCGATTGTTGTGGTTGTTTCTGATTGTTTTTCCAAAGGATGAAGGTGACGATCAGTTTATTATGGATGATTGATTATTGCAAGTGCAAGCGAGATGAGACAGATGGATTTTTTCAAATATTTGGATGTTTTTGACATTTTTTGGAATGTTTTGAGGTTGTTTTTGGTATTTTCAAGATTTTACAAATGTTTTCATTTTTTATTTTTTCAAATGTTTTGATTTTTTATTTTTTCAAATGTGTTTTGGATTTTGACATGTTTTCAATGTTTTTGGATTTTCTTGGTTTTTTTAATGTTTTTTGGATTTTGAAGTTTTTTTGAACGTTTTTTGATTTTGATGTCTCGAGGGTTGATCAAAGATTACCCTTGCCTACGTTTAAGCTCAGAGACGACGTAGTTCAGATTCCAATGTTTTTTTTATGCTTTTCTGACTTTTTGAGAATGTTTTTTGATTTTTCCATGGTTTGGATGTTTTTGGATTTTCTTTGTTTTTTTTTTGAATGTTTTTGGATTTTCGCATGATTTTGATGATTTCGATATGGATATGTGTGATGATATCAGGGCTCTCTTTAGGGTTTTGTTGAAGACCAAGCTAAGGTTGACTGATCGAATTGATGGATTGATGATGATGATAACATTGTTGAGGATACACAACAATGCAAGGATTTGAATGATCAAGATTGATGATGATAACATTGTTGAGGATGCACAACAATGCACTAATAGTGTTTAAGCAACACAAGGATTGAGATGTCAATCAGATTGATGATGATAACATTGTTGAGGATGCACAACAATGCAAGGATAGTGTTTAAGAAACACAAGGATATCCCGAGGTGATGATTTTTTTGATTGGATTTGATTGATCACGATTTTGAAGCTTGATTTTGGAACAAAATTGTTTTGAATGATTTGATGTGATGTTTGAAGGGTACATTATATGCGATTGATATTGATTGTTTGGATTGATGTTCGATGAAAGATGAAGATTGATAAGGAATTTCTTCTTATCAAAATATGCCATGGGATAATGATTTGGAATTTTGGATCACAAATGTTTTGACTAATTTGATTTCACATTTTCCAATGTTCAAATCACCCCATAAGGTGAAGAATATAGATCAATATTTATTCTTGAAGAAAGACGTAAATATCTGTCGCCAGTGTCTAGCAATGTATGGAATGTTATGGATAGATGCTTGGATGGATGTACAGATGGATGGATATGGAAAGCATACAAAGGATGTCAAGGATTATCTTATGATAAGATAAGGTGTTTAAATAAAGAATTCTCATTGGATAATGTTTCATGGCTCAGATAATGCTGCATAGGATGGGATCAATGAAAATGACCCATGTCAAGATGTTTACCATAAGCAAGCATAAAATGTGCCCCAAACTTTCATCAAGATCAAGATAATTTAGACTATGGATGCAAATGGATAAAAATGGATTAGATAAATGGTTCATGGATGAATGGATTTATTATGGATAAGATGGATGGAATGTTGGCTTTATTATGGATGGGATAAGATGCTTTCACCTAAACTAGCACACATAGATGCTCAATTCCACACTTGACGCCTATTTTCTAGGTTTTCATCATGGTCTTGCCCAAAGCACCACTATAGTGGTTTTCACTAGAGGAGAATTTTTTTCTCTGTACTATTTTCAATCCTTTTTTTGATTTTTTTGAATTTTCATATTTTTTTTGATTTTTTTGGTTTTTTTGAAAGATTCATGTCGACCCACCTAGTGGTGTTGATGTAGATGCTTCTGTCATAATGTTCTATCGATATCCTGCTTGAAGAATTTGCTCTACTAAGATACGTGCACTTGAATGCAACTTTTAGGATTCTTGATTTGCTTTGTCGATACTAGAGTTGACTCTATCTTTATGCGCACATCACGATAGAGTGCCTTTAGAATCCTTATGATGAAGGGTCATTTCCAATACATGGTCAATTTGAGAATTAGATATCATGCGTGGAGGCATGGATGAAGTGTGTTTAGGGATAAAAGATGGATTCGTTGACAATTTGGAATCTTTGACTCTCCAAACTTGGGAAGATGAGCAATGATGGGTGGATATGAAAGTGTGTGTGGAATTAGGATCAACAACTTGATACACTTTGTACATAGCTTGAAAATCCTGCTTTTTCTTTTGTGGACATCCTTGATGGATAATTTTCCCTTTTTTATTTTTCCCCATAGTTTCTTTGACTGATGGAGTTTGATAGGAATAATCTTTCTTTGTATGTTTTGGTATCCATGCGTATTTGATTTGTCCATTATGCTTCTCAGCTTCTTTTGCTTTGATAAAGTTCTTCGTACACTATGATTCAAATATTTCTTTTGACATTGGTCCCAATTTGTGGATGGGGTGATGGGTGGATGAAGATTCATGACATGGCTGGTTATAGTATCGGCATCAGTTCATCACAAGGATTCTTTGTGCTCCCTATATTGACGCTTGGTTGAGACATAGTTGCCCCTAGTATTGTGGAAGTAGTACCTTCATGCCTTGATTCTGCCTATTTTGAGATGTCTTGTTCAGTAAACATGCTCTGACAAATTACCAATGTAGATGACATTGTTTCAATTTGCCACTCTACTAACTCTAGATTATACTATTTTGTCTGACTTGCTTCCTTCAGTAGATAATGTTGGATATCCACATACCTAATGTCCTCAGTCTGAATTTGGAATATATTTGTTCCTGATGTTGACAACTCAATAACCTGCTCTTTTTGTGTAATAATGTCAAGAATAAAAGAATCCTATTCTAAATGAAGATCATCTACATGTCCATCCGTAGAAAGAATCTCATGGGTAGATGGAGGAGTATGTGCTACATGGATATGATCATCTTGGATAGATAGGAGAGTGTCCATTAGATTATTGTAGTAAATTGAAGATACAAATTCTTGATCTTGAATGATTTTGGAGTTGCTTTCAACATGCTTTGGATCAAGTTCTTGACATGGGTCAGTTTCAAAGGATGGATTGCTTACAAAGGGTTCTTGGATGTTGTCATTAGGCATGGGGAATGGCTCAATATCCTCTTGATCTTTGAGTGGACTTGGATCAAGTGTCAAGTTGAGGATTCCTTCAGTATCTATAACGATGAGGTCAAAGGGGGTCTACATGTCTTGGAAAGGACCACTGCTAGACTTTGGTGAAAGATGTTGATCATGCTTTGGAATAAATTCTTGAGATATGTCCTCTAACTCATAAGGCGATGTAGAGACATTTTCAACATGATCATAGGTGAATGGATCATGCATTATGTCAATAGGATCAAATAATCCTAACACTCCTTGAAATAGATCACTAAAAAGTGGCTCTTGATGTATGGTGAGTTGATAATCGGGTGGGGTGGAAACATCTTCAAGGTGCTTATTGATGGAGAGATCTTGATCATTGTTTTCAACAATTGTGTTGGAGGGATTTCCAATGTCTTCAACCATAGAGTCAAGTGATGTTGACATTTCTTGAATTGGATCATTGTCGATTACTGTTGGTGGATTTTGATCATGATTTAAAAGTGACCCTTGACATATGTTGATTTGATCATTGGATGAAGTAGACATAGCTTCCAGGTGCTCAGTGATGAATTGATCTTGATCCTTTTTCTCAACAGTTGTCATTTTTTGTGTTTGTGCTTGTGTTTGTTGGGTAGCTTGAGAGGCTTGTTGTACTTGTTGATCTTGTCTTGCTTATTGCGTGCCTAGATATTGTTGGATGGCCTTTTGGTAGGCCTAGTGAGCTTTTAGCACAATGTTATATTGTCTTGTTGTGTTTGGTTTTGGTGGTAGTGGTGGTGGATTTGGAATTGTGTTGGATGTAGTGACAAGTGGTTGAGATAATTTTGAAGTGATCATAGTGGTTTGAGATATGATTGGTGTGATAGGGGTGGTTGGAGTGATCGAGGTGATAGGAATGGTCGAAATGACCAAGGTGATAGGTCCTTGGGAGACCATATTTTGATTTGTCAAGATTGATGTTGTCATTTGATTAGATACCATCTATTGGTGTGATGTCGATGGTATATTAAAAGGATTTGATGTGATGGATTGATTGGTGTTAGGTGGATTGATTTGGATGGAGTGATTGGTGCTAGATAAAGGGAGAAGCCCTAAACCAAGGAATGATGTTGATATGGGTAATGGTGGTGGAGATGTCTCTTGGTGCAATGACTCAACTATTTTGGTAAGTGTAGCAATTTGATCTCGCCAAATTTGATCTTGACTCCCTTGATATTGTTGATTTGGTTTTTGTTCAAGAAAATTTGGGATGCATACTTGTGGTTTTTGAATGGGATCATGAAAAAATTGATTTTGGACAATGTTCTAATTTGGGATGATGTTCAGATTTGGCATTATTGGTTGAAATTGAACATTGTCTTGATTTAGGTAACTTTTATTTTGCATGGTGTCACCTTGTCTTAGAGTCGTTAACATCTTGTTTGGACTCTGAACAACATTTGTATGATTTGCAAACATATTTTTCCCAAAGTTTTCTGGATTAATGTTTGGAAAACTTGTACTTGGTACATTCTCATTTGGCATGTAGGGATTTAGTGGGATGACGTTGTTTGTTTGAAGGCTCATGCATTGATTGTTCGGTTGACAGACTTGTAGGTTTGGATTTGGATCTACCATTGGGAAATGTGTTCCATTCTTTGATTTGGGCATACTCACATTTTTTATACCATTGATGTTTGTGGGAGATAATGATCCCATGTATGGATTGTATAGATGTGAATTTTGATAATCAATAGGTGTTGTAAGGCTTTGATAGTTTAGTTGACTTGGATTACTCATGATGTATGGATCAAGTTTATATTCAATGTTCCTCTCGTATTTTGACCTTGTTGAAAAAGTGACCTCTAAGGTGTTTAGGACCAATGATGAGGTGAAAGATGAAAAGAGGTGAGTGTTGAACGTTTAGGGACTTCATATCAATGCTAGACTTGGGGTTTGGTTTTGATTGGTTTGATTTGGATAATGAACTTGTAAACCCTAAAATGTTGGATGTGATCTTAGGATGAACTTGTTCAAAGGGGTGCTGATTTAATTAGAGGTATGAGAAAGGATGCATTCCCATACTCCTAACTAAACAACCTTGGTGATTTTTTGGTTTGATGATTTACCCAAGTCTAGAATGATGTTTTCAAAGCTCTAAATTTGTTTGGTGGGATGAAGATGATAAATTTTTTGATGAATGAAGTGTTTTATTTGGTCCTAAATGAACCTAGGAAGGACTTGTTTATGAGACCAAGATAGTGAAGAACATGCCTAAGTTCTCTAAGAGTAATTCAAAATCAAAAGATCAATGTTTGCATGAAAACCATATGACCAAAAGATGCCAAGCACATATGTGGGGTCCAATTGATTAAATCTTTGCTTAATGGATTCTTTTTATCACAAACACTTCTTGATTAGGTTTTCAACTGACTGTCCAATGTCCTAATTTTCTTTCATCCCACAAAATGCATTATGCAGAAATTGAGGAAATCAAGGCAAAGGTTTCCTAATGTTGACCTTAATAGGAGCAAATTGAGATGAAATCCAAATGCTTAGAAGCCTCTAAGGATAAAATCCCAAGGGAAATCAATAGCATGTGAATTCGTTCAAGGATATTTGCTTCTCCTAAAGGGTTTCAGATTTGATGCTCATGTTGAATGTTGGTTTTACAATGTTTTCAATTAAAGCACTATGTTTTCAAACTGACTTACAAGCAATATAACATCCTAGCTCAATTGGTACATTTTTCTTAGTGGGCTTGCCTCATGCCCTCCATAGAAGAAGAGATCATTTTACATGCAACCAAGGAAAGAGTATAAAGGTATGTTAAGAATGAAGTCTTAACCTCTATACTTTAACCAAGATTGGACATGGCAAGTAACTTCTTGGAATCTAAGTTCCAATGCACCACTTTGATAAACTCATTGAATGGATCAGTTGGTCACTACAAACAAAGGTTTTAGTTCAGAATTTCCATTCGTGGATATTGACCCATATGGCGAGAGTCCCCTTTCAAATCCATCTCGTTGGAATCAACCGTGTGATATTGGCATTTACTCCAATACCCACATTTATATCCCAGTTGGAAATACTCTTGGTTTTAGAGTGTTAACGGTTGATTCATTCCCTTGGGTGAGTACTTTTTCCCCAAGGCAGACACTCTAAGATAAACAAAAGCTAATAAACTTATTCATAGTTTGACCAATCCCTTGTTTAGAAACAAAGGGAGAACACGTGCAATAATTTTATTCACACTCACAAAATATTTTGTTCAATTTTTAAACCCAAATTGAAGTGTGGAGGTGATTTCTTTATCTCACCCCAAAGTCATGAAACATGCCTTTTGATTCTCAAGATCGCTATAACGCGTGAGATAAGTGCATACATCATTTTTCAATGAATTTAGTTTAAGTTAGCCTTCATGAAAACAAAGTTGCACTTGTTCTTTTTAGATCCCACAAAGTAGTTATTTCAATTCGTTTTAAAGCACCAAATGAAGTGTGAAATTACTTTGTTCAATTTATTAACCTTAAACAAAATCTAGTCAATGTTGCCTAAAGTTCGTTTTAACCCTTTCGCAATGAAAATTGAAAGCCTTTTGAAGTGTTCATTTTAAAGCCCAAAGAAAAAGTGTGGGTTCATTTAAAATAGAAAACTAAGGCGTGAACGAAAGCCTTAAGCATTTAAAAATGCTTTTCGGTTTCAAGTTTGATGCTTAAATCTTTAACTTCAATCTTGCCTTTGCTTTCGCTTGATTCCAATGTTTGATTTCAACGTCAACCTTCACCTTTACCTTTTTCCTATGTTCTCCTTTGTCGTTTTCCTATAAACAAAAAGACAATTATGTGAGTTCTTTATGATGAAACTAACTCAATAATAAATGTCAATACATTTTCAATTTGTACCTTCTTTCATATCCATGACATGATGGCCAATTTTAAAATACTTACCTTTGATCAAAATGTGTGGTCCAATGAAAAGACATGACTAAATCAAAGTTACACAAGATTTTTTTTTTTTTTAATTTTAGAAATCAAACCAATATTAAAAATGGAGCCAAAAGTCACTTTTAAATGTTAGAAGTCCAATAATTGATAAGCATGAAAGGAGGACGGTTTTCTATTACAAACAAAAAGTGCCCCAATCAATGTAGAAATAGTAGTATTAATGAAATACAAATGACCATAATAGAAAGACTTTTCCCCTTTGTTTGCAACCAATTTTCAATAACTGAAAAAACAAGATGACCAAGATAAACAACAATATTGATGAGAAAAGCAGCAATACTAATGATAGCAGTGTAAAAGAAGCACATTTACTTTTGACAATTCAACAATCTATATAAAGGACAAGCGGTTTACACCAGTGTAAGTATTAAACAACATTACCCACCTCATTCTACATTGTTTCAAGGACTGTGTGTTATTACCTTTCTTTCACCAGGTACTCTTGACTTCCAAATATTCAAATACAGAAGACCATTGGAAAAATTAGGACCCTACTAGAAATTATTTTGTCTGACACGAGATTGGTATCTTTGATTGCGTATCTACACCACTTGATCTATTCACAAATGGCATGGAAATATACAATATGCATCAATCTTTAATGTGTAACTTCAGTTTAGGATAGCTATTAAAGTCCTTAGACAAAAATTCAATCACACTCCATTGCTTAGGTCGATTAAAACAACTTCCATAAAACAATAATGAAGTGTCAGAGCTGCATAGAGAGGAAATAATGGGATACCTGGGTGAGAACGCCATGGAGTCAAGTTGATTCAAATGCATTAAATGCAGCAGGGAGCATAAACTAATGCAATATGGAAGTAAGCCTAACACGTCAGCAATAAAAGACATTAGGAGATGTTGCCATGGCGTAAAAATAAAATAATACCAGAGAGGCACTAGTAGTCAGATATATTGGTGGCTGTGTAGAGAGTGTACGAGATTCCTCACGTAATATTTCTTTCAAGTGGACCACGCAGACCAAGGATTGGTAAACACATTTTAGCTTCCTATGGAACATCGTAGGAAAGCTTGCATTCTGTGAATTGAATGAATGATGTGTCTTTGTTGCTAAGCAGGTGAAAGTAGATAAATCCAGTAATAAAATTGATAGCACAATCAATACTGAAACAACAATATTCATGAGATATGACCAACAATAATAGTAATATTTCACTCAATCTAACAACAAATGATGATAGCCATAGGATTCACATAAAATAGATTTGTTGAAAAGGCTTTAGAAAGTTTTCAAGTAAATACTCTTGGTAGGTGTAAAACCGAATTCCAAGATATTGACCAACAGTCTCTCTGCCATGGAAAACACAAGCACTGTACATGTGTGAGATAAATGTGCAGATCTAGTTTTGAGAAATGTGCATTGTGATTCCTCTGGAATGGCCCATAGGGAATGTTTGAAGACTTTGAATCCAGTGAGTGATGCGTCTTTACTAGTTCTACAAAAGAACTCCACAAGAAGAGGCAATTACTAGCAGAGAAGGAAACTGTTCCCAACCGCCTCAGGCAGACTTGCTCCTCCTTTAGGTGATCCTGTGTTCAAATCCAATATACCAAGGTTTGATGTTTTATTGCAAATGCATACTAACCATTCACTTTTTCTAATTTGGTGAGCAACTACCTAAAAATAAAGATTGTTTGATCTACATTTGGAAAGGACAATAGAAAGCAACACCAAACAGAGATAAAGGACAGCTAGATGTATCAATAGCATGACAAGGAAAACTAAAAAATGAATTGCAGGAAAAGGATAAGAAGCGATGACTCATTACATGCATCCAATTCATAATGAAGATGATGCTTCTTGTCCATATGTTGGGTTGGGATCTCTACAGCGAGATCTCAAGGAATTTAACATTTTGCTTTGCAATAGGGATCTTTTAGATCATTTTTGCATCGACCACCAGAAGAGTAGACCATGAACTACTGCCACCTTCTCTAGTGGAAATCGTTCACAATGTTAGCATTTACAAGAATTCTTCAGATGTTGGCGTATCTTTTCATTTAAAAAACTCAACAAACCTATTCTACGTGCTCAATAATGGGAGTTAGCTTTTCAAAGATAAGCATGTTGAAGGATGTGTGTATCTTAAGCAAAGGAATATGAAGTATTTAAAGTAATGTGGCTTACTGATAAGATAGGCAATAATTGCCATAAATGAGGCAAAAGCTATTTCTAATGCAAGATCAGGTGTGAGGACTGTTCCCTGAGAGTACCTTCAGGATGCGCCAACTTCCTACATAGATTACCAAAAAAAAAGTCTGCATATTTATCTGCAACAATTAACCGATACTTACACAAAGAAAGTGGAAGCATAGAGGGTGAATTTTTTGATAGAATGCCTAAAAGAAAGACATTGACTGATGGTCTTGTTGTATTTTTTAGAGAAAATGGAACCTGTCGTTCTAAAACAAAATCGAACCCATAATTTATACCTTCTTTGTCTACCACCCAACTACAAATAACAGATTAGCAAATCAATTAGAATTCAATAGAAAATAATTCCTTCCATGCACTTTCTTGTGTAAATACAGGCTGTCAGCCGCTTAATTTAAGCGTTTTAGTTGGTTTTTTCCATTCTCACTACCACTGTGAGAAAACTCATGTCTGTTCTAGCATTTATGAGGCAAACCATGTACAAAAACATTCCAATGTGTAACTTTGATTATTCAGCCTGGGTAACTATGCACCATATGATTTGAAAATAAAAAACAACTTTCCTATGACAGGCATACCTACCAGCTACAAAGCAAACATTAAAAATAGCTCACCCATTCAACACACTGATATTTCATGAACTGTTTGACGTTATACTTAAAAGAAAATGCAACATTCGCTTTCCATGTTCAAGATGGATTCAAATATTGAAATTTAAAAGAAAAAAGATAGTGAATGCAAATACCAGCCTGTGCATCATGAGTGCTAGTGCAAGTGAGTAATGACAAAAGTAAAACCAGATTCAAGATGTCATTCGAGTGTAAGTAAGTAACGGATTCAACATGCCTCTAAATCTCAATATTTAAAGGTTACTTTGCAAAAAGTATTTCGACCTGCAAAAGAGAGATTTAAAAATAACAACAAAAACATACAAAAAGATCCAACCCTCCTTCTAGGGCCATAATGTAAATGTCAAATTTTGCAAATGGTTAACAATCTTAACATAATATCATGTTGGTCATTTGAAACACATTAGATTAAACATCCTTATGAAATACTTAACCATGCTAAAAAATGCAAAACTAAATAGAACCAAATAACTAATTGCAAGCATATAAGAACATGATCAAAACTTTATCTCATATTGGATTGGTGCTATTGTGGAAAATAGCCCTTTCCCAACCCTTGACAAGCTTGATGTTGCAAATGATGGTGGACAAAATTAGTTCCCAGTTTAAGAGAATGAATTTGCATGAAGATTGTGGAGGATCTGTTGAAGGATGAAGCCTTTCATTTATAGATTATTTTGATGAGAGAAATAGCCAAATGGATGAATGTGGGACAAAGATTTAGCCAATGAGATGGAGCCACTTGTCAACTTCTGATAGGATGAGGAATGAGCACATTTTGGTCAATGTTCGAAAGAGGGGGAGATTCAAATTTGAATTTGAGAGTTAATGTTGAGTTTGACCTTTGCAAGGGACATGTAAGAGCCATGTAAGAGCTCATAAATGCTTTGTTGGGTGTACATGTCCACTTGTTTTTTTGAATTCAAACTTGAGGGAATATTCCTCAAAGATGCCATGTTGATGGAAAATGTTGATTTTGTAAATGAATTAAAATGATTTATTGGTGCAAGTGGGAAAAGCTAGAGGATGTGATGGGTGATTAGTTTAGGTTAATCAGGGTTAGATTAGCTTAGGTGATGATTACTTGATTTTGACCCATTTGACTTGAATATTTGGATTCATTGAAGTCAAGAGGGAGAAATATGACCTGGATTTCAATTAAATAAAGTCTTTATTTATTTAATCAAAGAGGGAATGATAGGCTTAAATTAAATAAAGTTAATTTATTCAATTTAAGTGGATAATCCTTAGAGATTAAATGAACCTAATTTTCCTAATGAATGGATTTAATGAACTTGATTAATTTTATGAGAGGGTGAATGTGAACTTATTTAATGATTGAATGAATATGAATTAATTAAGTGCATGATGCTAATTGTGCATGTCTACAAAAGGCAATGAATAAAATCTTCCTCATTATTTTGAAAGAAACTTTAAAAGGTTCTAAATCCGCTTCACACCCCTTTCTAAATGAAGATAAAACAAATAAGTTACCAAATATTTCTTAGAGTTTAAGGTGGTGATTTTAATATGATTTGAGAATAAATAAGATAAATTAGATGAAATCAAGTTTTGTTTTAAAGCTAATGAATTTTGGGGGAATAAGATGAAAATAATTTTGAACCTAGTTGACTCATTAAATGGCAATAAGATAGATTTTAAAGGGGCTTTATTTAATATATGTAATAGTTAGATATGTACTAATACATTATATTCTCTATTAGATAGTTATTTCTTCCATAAACATTTCTTACAATCTTATAATTTATTAATAATAGTGATGTGTGCATCGCTAGACACTCTTTGATAACCACACTATTAATGTTTCTATTTTTACTAGAGGATACTCTGATTGAAAAAACATGTATACCATTAAGGATAAAATTTAGACTTTAAGTTGAAATAAAATGTCAAATATTTAGAATAAAAATGGTGGGGATGGAATACAAGCTTCCAGAATCTCCTTGTTATAATTAATTGCAATAATAAATGATTAAAACTAAACACGAATGGATATGTCACCAATAATTTTTAGATAAAATTACTAAAATTAGAGCCAATATATCTTAGTTCAAGTATCATGATAAAAGTATCAAATTCTTATTCAATGTAAACATAGCCGAGTTTGATAGATAAAAAGTTGGCCCCATTAGTACTAGGGGAGCATTGTCTAATGAGATTAAGTTGACACTATATTCAATTTTTAGAAGTTAGAACCCTAACATTTATATGAGGCTTGTGAAATAGAACCTTATTAGGAAGAGTAGGAGAGGATAAATGAACCCATAATAATTATACTTATACAAATAAAAATAGTAATAATGTTTAACCATTTCAAAATGTTAAATTTGTTTCACTAATATGGTGATCAATAGATAATTTGTACAAGGAGGTGCAATTTATAGGGAAATGAAGACTATATAAGAGGAGAATTTATAACATAGTAGCTTGGTTGTAGTTGTTTCTTTAGAATTAACTATTTTCTCTTTTTTCTTTTATTGTTGAATATTTTATTTGATCTCTTAAAACTTATCAATGGTACTTGATCTTCATAATGATTATTTTCTTCTTTTTCAATTATTATCATCTTAGAAGGAATACCATTTCAATTTAGAGCAGGGAGAAATGTATTTTTCTTTTAAAGTATTTAAAATATTATATTTATTTGATGTTTCCTTCTTAAGCTCTTCCACTCCTTGGGGAAAATTATCCAACCACTTGAATCTCCTTATATTAATCAATTTACTTCTATGATGTATGTATGTGTTTTTAGTGATTTACTCTTTATCCTTTCAATTTACTCAAGATATACTTTAATATAGTTATAACAAGTATATAGTAGTTTTTCATAATTGGATATGCCTTAAGAAACTCTTTAAACATGAAATTATTTGATGAGGGAAGATATAAATTAAGGTTATTCTTTCTTACTTACCTCATGCTCATCCATATTTTTTGTCCATAAATATCTCAAATCAAATAGTATTTTGCAAAGAGGATAGCTATATTTTAAATATTCGCTCTTAGTCAAAGTCATTTATTTCTTTGTACAAATTTAAAATTGATTTATGTAATTTATTTTTTAATAGTTTTAACATAGATATATAAAGAATAGTTTTAAATATATATATATAGTAAAGTGGACATATTTTTATATTTTCCTAATAAGTATAATGCCTAATTCTCCTCAATGGGTTAAGATGACTCTTAATAACATAATTAGCTCATGCAAATGTAATAGTGTAAAATACGGTCATGAAGGTGCATTTAAAAATGACTTTTCCCCTATATGGGGGAGATAATGTGATGAGGAGTATATATATGTAGTGGGTGAGGATCATAAACAATGAATCCCTATCCAAGTGATGAAGTAGCATAGATCTAATTGGCTTGATAGTTATCATGTCATAATCAATTATGAGGGACCATGTTGACAAATAATCATGTAAGTGTAAATAGATAATGATGTGATTATGAAGGTATATGTAAATCTAATTGTCCCTAGATGGAAAGGATAACACAATAAATATCATTAGGTGAAATGGGTATAAGAAAGGTAATATGTGATGAGTAAGCACCATTTCCCACATACAATAGGATCACCAATAGTATAATTTAAAATGAATGATATTATCTGGTTATTTCATATATTTTCAATTGGGAGTGAAAAAACCAAATGCACAAGTGTTGAACTAGGGAATAGTGGTAAAAGGACTAATCCAATTGGGTCAAAATTTACCAAAAAAATTACTTCTATGAAATTTGGATTATATTTAGATTTATATGAAGGATGAGTTCCCCTCATGGTAAAGCTCATTGGACAACACCATTTTTTTTTTTTCATTAATTTTCTTTGGTATATGTACATAGATCAAGTATAATGAGTTTACTTATTGTTTATCCAAGGTCTCAAACTCTTGTAATTGGTGTTCTTGATATGTGTAATCATCAATGCTATCACTAAGCAAGATACATAATGATAGAATCTTAAGCTCAAGAGGCATTATGGACTTCATTTCATAAACTAAAGAGTAAGCCTAATGGAAGTTTGTATTCTAGTACAATATGCCCATAATGTTGGGACAAGCTATGCGTGCATATTAGTACCATTTTTGTCAATTAGCTTTTGTAATATTTATTGAATAGTCTTGTACTAGAAAATTTAATAATACCTTCATTCCTTCTAATCCTAATAGAACTATTTTATTATACATTTCATTCAAACAATCTAGTTTCTTTCCTCTAAATTTATTCTTCAATTCATACATTTTGTTCACCAACCATTTTTGGAGTAATGTCATAAGACTCAAAGGCAAAATATGAAGAATTTTATCCAAGTTTCCATTGTATGCACCCTAAACTTTATACCATGAACTATTTAATGAACTATTTGATATAATGCCTCAAATAAATTTCCAATAGTGTTTTTGACAGAGTATGATATAAATAGTGTTTTTTATATAATGCCTCAAATAAATTTCCAATAGTGTTTTTGATATAATTCCTCAAATAAATTTGTTAATGAATTTTTTGATATAGGGTGCATACAATGGAAACACTATTTCTATCATACTCCATCAAAAATTGACATGAACTGTTTGATATAATGCCTCAAATAAATTTGTTAATGAATTGTTTGATATAGGGTGCATACAATGGAAACACTATTTCTATCATACTCCAAAAATTACCATGAACTGTTTGATATAATGACTCAAATAAATTTGTTAATGAACCATTTGATATAATGCCTCAAATAAATTGGAGGTGCCCTGGTAGAAATGTATGGAAAATGTGGAAGCATAGACAGGGCATGTTAATTTTTTGACATAGTAGAAATGCATCATCGAAATAATGTATTTTGAAAATACTTTAAAAACATTCAAACAAATGCAGTTTCCATTCAACAAATTTGCAAAATTTTGCATTTAGGGTTTTGAAATTTAACAAATAAATGCATTTTCAACTCTACGAAATTCGAATTTGACAAACCTGGTGCTCGATATGCAAGTTGGGTTGATGAACTTTGGAAAGATGAAGTTGAATTTGTGTTCGCCGAAGAGATGAAGTCGTCACCATTTGCAGATCACGTTCGGTTCGCCACGCGCATGTAAGCACAGGGAAAGCAATGATAGAAGGAGAAAATGATACTAACATTCATGTTTTTTTTTTTTTGGAAGCGGTACGGTCGAACCCATGTTCGACCGAACCCCTTAAAATATTACTATTTTTTTTGTGGGTTTGGGGGTTCAGTCAAACATATAATGTGGTTCGGCCGAACCATTGAGTTTTACCCAACCCGTCAACTATGGAAAAAGGAAAAAAAAAAAAAATTTCCTTCCTCATCTCAATTGTAAACCACTATTGTGGTTTGACCCCAAACCATAAAAAAAAACTCTAATATTCACCGAGAAAATAACCCTTTCTATCTTGAAGAAAATTTTATAAACATGTCATTTACAATGGCATACATTCAATCCAAAAAGAGAACAATATTAAAAGAGGAATTATATATTTCATTTAACTCAGAAAGTACAAAACTCTATAGTCAATTGTACACATATACAATTACTAGGACAAGTATGATATTTTCTTGTTTATCCTCTTTCTTCCTCTTTACATGGCACATTCTCCATTGTGCCTTTCTTCTTTTGTTTCTAAATTGTTATCATGTTGGGTATTAGCACAAAGTTGTGTCACACTTTCGGCCAACTTATCAACACAAGTGAATTTAAGTAATTTTAACTAAAAATTAATTTTGATCAAACATATGATTTTGTAAGATTCATTCTAGCTAAGTTATATATGTCCACAACTTTTCCAACTAAAATTGTTGGCTAAATGCATATTTAGCACCACTTTAAGTCCAATTTATCGAAAAAATATAATTTATCGAAAAAATAAAATTGTTTGAAAAACTTGATGGTTCAATAACTTCTACTCATGTAAAAAACTTTTTTTCTAAAATATAAAAAATATGCTTTTGTAGATCCATATGTTTAGTTTTCAAAAATCTTATATATTTTAATAGTTTAATTATTATCTATATTTTCCTTTTTATTTTTACTAAGTATGGGTTATCAAAAAAAAACATTAGGTTGATTACCATGTCAAGGAAAAATAGTAAAACTTGTTGTAATATAGAATTTTTTCACCACTAAGGGTTTTAGGACATAGGGCAACAAAATTTCTATACTCCACATTTAAGGATGCCCTAGAGATCTCAATCCAATGAAGAATAGAGGAAGAGATCGAACAATAGGGTATCTTATGGTATGTTTAGAGATTAATGAGGGGTTCACCACCAAGTTTAGACTTGGAAAATATAATGAAATGCAAAAATGTAGTTCAATGAAAACTTGATTTAAATGACCTAGAATGGCAAGTAAAACAAAACAAAAAGTAGCAAGATGAAATTTGTGCACCTAAAAACCTAAAGATGACTGGAAGGAGTCCTGAAATGTTGGAAATTCTAACCTTTTGACCTAGTGGGACTCATTTTCCATTATGGACGAATCAGTCCCAATTCTAAATTTTTCCCAGGAGCAGGTTTCAAGAAAAAAGGTATTTGAATCTACAAACAGATCTGAAAAACACCTATAGTGGGACTCATTTGCCACTTGTGGTGAACTAGTCCCATTTCACTTTTTTGAGAATTCAAAGTCTGAATATGCTCTTGTATGTTTGCTTTATCCTTCCTGATTGATTTCTAGATCTAAAACACTGATTTGTAGCCTATAGGTGATCTCCAAGTATCTCCAATGCTTGATGATAACTTTGACAACTTTTCTCCAATCTTTCTCCTTAAAAAATCTATAATCTAGACCTACAAACCACACAAAAAGGAGAGGGGAAAATATTGGGGGTTAGTAGAAAGGGGTTTTCCTTGGTCAAACCCCATTTTGGTAATCAAACCTTGAAATGAAATCAAATAATATATCTAGGAATGATAAATGAACAAATGATAATATTGAAACTCACCAAACCCTTGTAATAAAGTGTTGCAAATATGTTTGAGATGCCTACAATGGATGTTGATCTTAAATGAAATGCTAGCTTGAATCATGAAACCCTACATCACAATTGTTAGCTAAAAAAACAACATGATGCATGAAGATGCTTGATGCTTGAATAATGTTGCAAAACACTTGATAATCAACTCTTGAAGACTCTTGAATGCTCTTGTGAGGTCTTGTAAACTCTTGAATGCTCTCTTGATCACAAATTTCATATAATGCATGAATAATTGAAAGTTTTTTTTGGGGGTAAAAATGAGTGAAAGAACCTTGTATTTATACTTAATTATGCAAGAATTCCCGAAATTACAACTCTACAGGCTGACATCAGATATAGGAGGATAAAATCGCACCAAAAATTTGAATTAATTTTGAGCTAAATGGGACTCATTCACCCAAGGTGGAAAATGAGTCCCATTAGGCATAAAGTATGGGTCCAAAATTCAAAATTTCTTGGAAAAGTGTGAAACCGGGTTCGAGACCCAAAATTCTAGGTGGGACTCATTCATCCAAGGTGGTGAATGAGTACCAAATCTGTGACACACAAGCCAAAACACCTAAATTATGATTGGGTGAGGACTAATGTCAAGATTGTCTTCAAAATTATACATTAACTAAGGCTTGTGGATGCAATTTAGAGCCAATTAAAGCATAATAAAGCCTAATTATTTATGAAAATCCTAGAAAAGTGTGAAAGTGTGTTACAACACTTTGCAAAACTTTAAATAAATTAAGGTTTAAAATAGATTTATTAGGTTTAGTTAATTAAGAAAACCTCATAAAAGTGTAAAAGTGTGTTACAACACTTCACAAAACTTTAGCAAGGTGGGGCAAGGATAGAATGATTGAAATAGATTTGGAAAAAATAAAAAATACTGTGAAGATAATTGTTGAACAAAACAATAGGATGGCAAGACATAATGCCATCATTATCAATGCTATGACTGAAAAATTGTACAAAGCTCAATAGGGGTCCTTGGTGGTTGACTTGGAAAAGGTGAAATATAAAAACCAGGAAGAGGACATTGGGATTTCAAAGAGAACCAAGGCTAACCTGAAAAGGAAGGCACCCCCCATGCCGCAGATGATTCAAACATTCAAGAAGGGTGTTCAGGATATGCAAAACCTGGAGGCAGAGACTGAGTCTATTCTGAAGACTCTGGGCTAGTTGCTGCTAGTTTTTTAGGCTTGCATTTCAGCTAGTTTTTTTATTGACCCTCCTTGTCTTTTGTGGTTGGCCGCTGCTTTTTCTAGTTTTTTCCTTTTCTACAGCCTATTTTTTCACTGGAATTTTTTGTCCTCTCTCTTTTGTTGTAAATTTGGTGGTTTTAGGTCCGTGTAAAACCCATTTTTTCCTTTATCAAAAACACTTTAGCAAGGTGCTTTTTTAAGTTCATTAGTTCAAAAGGGCCCAAGACCTAATGTGAATGTGTTAAACACATTACAATACTAGGTCAAGGTGACATTAAGTCCATTTTATCATTAATTATTTCCAAATTAAGCAAGAAAAAGGGGGATTCTTTTCCGTCATTACACTTATTAAATTTTTTTGAAAAAATATGATGCCCTAGATATAAGAATCTATATCAAGATGGTATAACTTTTTTCCTATTTTAGGGTATGTGCAGGATCATGATGGGCCAAAAAGTGGTAATATGATGGGTATGTGGCTGACGACTAATTTTTTACCCAAAATTGATGAAACGAAAGGGTTTTTAAAGGAGATTCTCAGCTTTCAAGCGATATAAATTATGCTTTACTTTGAATTTAATAAGTAATTATTATTCATTTTCTATTCAAATTATGACTTAAGTCTTGATTGATAGGCTGATTGAAAAACATCTATAGCTTTCAAACGGTGTCACATTTTTTGAATCCAAAACATGTGTCACATTCTATGCTTCACATACTATAGGATTAAAAAAAGAAAAATTGAATTTCATGAAGTTTTGACCAAGTTAAGGTTAATCGGACATACAATTTTTTATATTTTTAAAAAGTTATAATAAAAATTCATAATTAATTATTTACTTGGAAAAAATTACAAAAAAATATGCATCACATCGGGGCATGAGTCCTCTACTTATATCTAAAATATTATAAAAAAATTATCATTTTATTGTGGTTAGGGTGGTAAGACAAATACCTACTTCTTATTTTTTCCCTAAAATTTAAGTACCACTGCATTGAAATTTCAAATTTTCACCAAATAGTTTTTTTTTGTTTTAAACAAACCTAGTAGTTTAGAAACTACATTCAATTTTCTATAGATTCTATTCTTACATATTTTTGAAATAATATAGATAACTTATTCAAATTTTTACATCAAGTTGCCTAACTTTGATTTTTCTAAAAATTTTGCCACTTAAGGGCCTATTTTTCCATGATGATCCTGCACATACCCTTTAGATAAATAATTAATATGAAATTTGACGTCGACTAGACACAACTAAGTTTTAATGCACCCACATTTTAATACTTATTTAAAAATATATATTTATCAAAATTGAAAAAAAAATATCCACTCCCTAAAGCTTCAAGCTATAAATACACACACAAAAATTAAAGGAAAAAAAAATCAAATTTACTATATAAAGATTAATGTCTCATTTAACCTCACTTTTCATCATTTTATCGACAACTAAATTATAGTGTTAATTTGTAAAAAACTATATTCAAATAAGTTTTTTATTTTTTCAAAAAATACAAACATAAAATATAGTAAAAAATGAATATTTTATTAGTTTACATCATTTCAAATTTCAAAACATTTATCACTTTTTAGTGATTCAAGTTTAAAAGTTGGATTAGTGTTGGTCCTTTAATTTATAAAAGTGTGACACAGCTTTGTACTTTTACCCTGTTGTCTTTATTTTGTCTTTTAGATTAATTATCCTTATATTCCTATATTGTCCTCTTTTTACTTCTTATTCTTCCCTTCTATTCAATTCCCCCCTGTTATGTATTTTTTCCTAAAAAAAAATCCAGAAATCTAGAAACTTCTTCCAAAAAAAATTTCATAAAACTAGGTGCAACCTTCAAAATTCTTCATTAATGCCTCACTATGTAGTTTTGATTTCAAAATTCCTTCTCAGGATTGTTATTCTCCATTTCCCCTTGCTACTGCTTATTTATGAGCCAACAAGTACATATTTTTCCCCTCCAAAATAAAATATATATATAAATTTCAAAATTTTACAGCTCCTATGTAGTGGCACTTAAGGGAAAATAAAAAACATCCCTAGTACAATGTCCTTGCATCAAAATATTGGGATAGAAAAAATTGTGCACCCCTACTCATTCAGTAAAACTCTATGTTGCTATAGGTTATATGTCTTGTTGTTGTGGGTCAACAACTTAATTATCTTGGGCTAAATGGATTGACTCCAAATATACTTAACTAAATAGAATCTTTCATTTGTCTATCCTTCAATTTCACTAAATATTCACTATACTCCTTGCCCATTTTCCATCTAACCATTCTAGATTTTAAAATACATTCAATATCCTCTCATTCTCTCTTGGGTAGCTACCCCTCATAATTTTTTGGAATTATTTTCTCTCTTTATTGTTGTTTGGATATCTCTCCCTTAGAGTAGAAAAATATATCAGAAAGATTAAAAATTGGAGAGATTTCCAAAATAGTAGATAGCTCTAATTCATAAGAATTTAGTGAAAAATTCTTGATAATATTTCATGGTCTAATCTTCTTCTACTTGAGATTGTTATAGGTGTCGATAGGAAATTTTTCCTTTCATATATTTTCTAATACCATATATCCCACTTCAAAATTATCTTCTCTCCTCTTCATATCATATTTCTCCTACTACTAGCTACTTCAACTATTTTTTTCTCTTACTTGCTAGTGCAAATCTTCCATCTGTTTGGAAAATTATTCTCCTTCAACACATCTCATATATCCCTCATTATATGAAAGATCCTTTAATTCTGAATTACCCTTAGGTCTATATCTGTAAACAATTTGAAATGGATTCTTACCCATAATTTTGTTTACTTAGTTGTTATATATGAATTTAGATTTAGGAAATATGAAATCCTATTGTTTAGGATTATCGTTGTATAGAAAAATGTAACCCTTTACATTTTCACACTTGTTTGGGTGCTCCCTACTAAAATTGGGCTTCTTTATGCCTATATTGTATCCACAATCCTTCTTTAATGCATATTTTTGAGGATAATCCTGACACATACATAATAACCAGTCATAATTTAATGATTTTGGATTGTATGGCTTAGATTTAGTGATTTGGGACTCATATGCCACCTTGGGCATATGGGTCCCATGTAAGTTTCAAGGCCTGGTCTTAAATTTGGCATTGAACTTAACATTTATTGAAATTTGTGTCCCAAGCTTAGCCTATTGGGACTCATATGCCCAAACTAGCATATGCGTCCCACTTAGCTTGGACCTATTTTGAATTCAAATTCTTGGTAGGATTTTATTCTCCTAGATCTGATGTCAGCTTATAGTGTTGTAGTTTCGAGAAATTTTGCATAAACAAGTATAAATGCAAGGTTATTTCACATAATTTCTCCTAGTAATTTAAGTGATCTTATGAGAATTAAAGTGAGAGAATTATAGAGAATTCAAGAGCATTCAAGAGTTGACTATCAAGCATTTTGGAGCTACATTCAAGATTCAAGCATCATGTCAAAGTCATCATGAATCATGCTTGTTTTTGAGCTAACATTTGTGATGTTGGTATCTTATGATTCAAGCAAGCATTCAAGTCAAGATCCATAGCTTACAATCAAGATTAAAGATCTACATTCATGCTATCCATTTCATACAAGATTGCAACCTTTATTCCAATAGTTTGGTGAGTTGAAACATTGCATATTTTTTCATTTTTCATTCCTTCATTCTATTTGATTTTATTTCAAGGATTGATTACCAAAATGGGGTTTGACCAATGTAAACCCCTATCCACTAACAAAACATTTTTCCCTGTCTTTGATGTGTTATTTTCATATTTAGGTTGAAGATCCATTGTAGAGAAAGATTGGAGAAAGTTGATAATGTTGCAAAGTTTTCAAAGTTGTCATTTACCTTGGAAGATTACGAAAAGTCACCTATAGGTCAAAATGTAGAGTTTCAGACTCGGAGATCAGAAAGGAGAGAAGCTATACAAAAACACTAGAGGATATTAGAGTTTCATATCAACCCTAATACTAGGACTAAATCACCACTTGTGGCATATGAGTCCCAATATACCAGTTTTCAGATATTTTCTATAGATCTTGGTTTACTAGTTGCAGATTTTGGTTTTGCCCCGAAGCCCTAAACTGGGACTAAATATCCCTTACTAGCATATGTGTCCTACTGTACATTAAAAGTTATAATTTTAGGATTACAGACCTTTCTTCAAGCATCTTTTGTTTTCTAGGTGCACCTCTATTTATCTCTAGTTTTCTATTCGGATTTAAGTTCATTTTCTAGGTCATATAGTTAGGTTATGCAAGTTACTGTCATTTCTTGTCTTTCTAAGCCTTTTGCTTAGTGGTGAACCCCATTTATATTTAATCACACTCTAGGATACCTTATAGCAAATCCCTCTTCTCAATTGCATCATTAGATTGAGATCTCTAGTGTTTCCTTGAATGAAATAGAGAAAAATAGGGTCCCTTAAGTTGTCTATCTCTTAAAATATAGACCACAACCCTATTTTCTTTGTTTCATTTTGATGAACCTATCTTTTGGACACCTTATTTCTGATTTATAATGCATCAATGTCCTAGACCTAGCTTACATTATCTTTGCATTAGGTCTTGCATTAGTTAATTTGCATTTAGGGCTTCTAAATCTTGCACTAGTGAAAGTGCATATAAGTTGCATTTTTTCATCTTGCATCATTGAACTTCATTTGAAATCTATAATTGCACATAGTCTAGATTACATACAAATTAAAAATCTTAACATTCACTCATAATTTTATGAATTTAGTGTCAAAACCCTCATCTGGGACCCATTTGCTCATCTGGCTGATTTAGTCCTTATACAGGTTGTTTTACCTAATTTTTTATATTTGTGTGGTGATTGTTATTCATTGTTTGAAACCTTTAAAAACCTTAACTAGGACTCATATTCCCCTCTGGTAAATTTAGTCCCCTGTTAGATCTGAATCTACATTTTATAGCATTAAAAACCTTGTTTTTATACTTCTATTTTTTGTTAGATTTTTGTTTTAGATTTTTGAGTTTCTATTTCATTCATTTCATTGCATTTAGCTTAATTTCATTTGAATTGGAATTAAATAATATCATTTATCTTGTTTTCATTGCATTTATCTTGCATTCATTGATTGTCCCTTGCATGAGCTTTACAACTTGGTGTCATATTGCTAATACTATAGTGAGACGTAGTTTGAGACTCATGTCATCCTGTGATAGCACACTTGTTATGGATCTTGGGTTATCTAGCTCTTTCACTCATAGTTTTGACACTAGCTCACTAGGTATGGACCATACCCCTAACAACTCTTTACCTTCAAGTAGCATGACAAGTGTTGATACAATGGTTACTAGAATTCCTCAAGAAAACATAATCCAAATCCATAAAGACGTAGCAAACCTACAACATCAATTGAGTACTGAAAATATTTCCTCAACTACTATTCCCACCATAGATACCATACACCACATGATTGAAACTGATGAAGTAATAGAACTTGTGAGGGTTTTTTTCACAAATTTCAAAAAAAATTAAGTGACTTTTATGCTTTTTGGTTTGAATGATCTATAGACTAAATACAAATGCAGATTTTAGATGAAATTCTATGATGTAAAATGCAAAAATGTAACCTATATGCACTTTCACTAATGCAAGATTAAGAAACCCTAGAATGCCAATTAACTAATGCAAAATGCAATGCAATGTTAATCCAAGCTAAATACAGGATGATAATGCACTCCAAATGAGAATTAAGATGTTCTAAATGTGGGTTCACTAAAATGAAACAACGGTAAATAGGATGAGCGAACTCTATCTTTGAGGAGATAGGGTTCCTATTTCGCACTCAATTTTCACTCAAGGAAACCCTTGAGATCTCAATCTAACGTATGAAAAGGAGAAAGAGATCTTGTAATAGGGTTGTCCTAGAGTCTGATTACAAACTAATTAGGGGTTCACCACAAAGCTAGGGCTTGGAAAGACTAAAAAAATGCAAGACCTAATGCTTAACCTAATGTAATGAAAAACTTCACTAAGTGACCTAGAAAGGCATGTAAATCAAAACAAAAAGTTGAGGAATCAGAAGTGTGCATCTAGAAACTTGAAGAGGCTTGAATGAAGTCCTAAAATGCTGAAAATAATTAATTTAATGGCTAAGTGCAAGAAGTTGGGTCCACATTCAGGGGAAGTGTCAATTTTCAGCTTTAAAATAGGTACCCATTTTAAAGTGAGTACTCATTATAAAATGTTTGAAACTAATAATACATTTTTTGTATGAATTTAAGCTCAAAAAAGGCATGGTAACCCAACACTTAGCCTTCGACTTGCAAGTACAAGGGCATGGCAATTTGAAGAGAAAAAACTAACTTTTCCAATATAGTTGATGAGGTTTTCTTCAAAATTGTTTTATAAAATTAAAACCCATTATAATTGACAATGTCTATTTTTTAAATATATATATATATATATAATGATTAGATTATTTTTTAAATTTTTTAATTAATTTTTTAGGCAACTAGTCCTTAAAAGTGAAATGTTGGGTTTTCATATTTTTTTAATAACTTTTAATTTTTTAATTATATTATTAAAAAAATTAGATGGCATCAATCTATAAACAATTGTTTACACAATGAAAAAGAAGAAAATTCAAAAAATGATAAGTTAAATCAAGTTATGGTGTCTGTCAACAAGGGTTTTAAAAACCAGTAATTAGGGCCAATAAAAAATTAATAAATAAAAATATATTTAGTGTGAAGACCAAAATCTACATTGATCAAAGATTGAAAAATATGGTATTAAATTAGTCAATTTTGAACAAATGAGCCAAAAGCCCTCCCCATGAAATTGTTCAGCAAATGTACAGGAAATAATAACATTATCAAACTAACATGAAACTATAAGTAAGATAAGCATGAAATCTATCCCTAAACTACTCAAACATCATTCCATAGGGGGATTGGTGCTACTCTGATGTGGAAAGTAGCTCTTTCCCAACCCCTTTTGATAAGCTAAATGATGAAAACTGCTTTGAAGATGTTATGTGTATGATGAACAAGATGCAAGATGATGTGTGTATAACAAAGATACTAAGATTGTGGAGGAGTAATACAATAGAGGATGCCTCTATTTATAACCAAGAATGATGGAAGACTGCAAAACATGGAGGATCTGCCCGATAAAACATGAGCCAATGACAAGATGCCACTTGTCAAGATGTGAGAGGATGAAGGTTGTGCACATTTTGATCAATGTGCCAAAGAGGGGAGATTTGAAATTCAAAAGATGGCTTGTTGGAGGGAGAATAAAGAGTCTTAAATGCCAAGTGGGGGACATGTAAGAGACAATGTAAGAGGATTTAATGCTACGTTGGAGGACATGACATGTGGGAGGGAAAATTCAAATTTGAAGAATATTCTATCTTGATGCCCTATTTGAATGAAAAGGAGGAAATAATAAATCAAATAAATTGATTTATTGTGCAAGTGGGAAAAACGAGAGGATGTGACATGGATTAAGATTAGATTTAATCAAGATTTTATTAAATGAGAGGAGGTTAGGTGATTTGACAATTTTGACTTAGATTTTAGGATTTACATAAATCAAAGTTGAGAGGAGAATGATTTTAGATTTAATTAAATAAAGATTTGATTTATTTAATCAAAGAGGATGATGTTAGTGTTAAATCAAATAAAGATAAATTTATTTAATTTAAATGGATGAGTTTAGGATATTAATTAAATAAACTTTATTTATTTAATTAAAGAGATAACTTAGGAGATTAATCAAATAAACTTGATTTATTTAATTGATTGGGCGAATATGATTGAATTAAATATGAGGACTGCATGATGTAAATTTTGCATGTGTACATTTTTCCCCTCTTTGAAGCAATGTACTTGCTGTGTTGGTTCAAAGAATAAACTTGTCGTGATCAAAATTTTAAAAAAAAATGATTTTTTTTAGATGCCCGAGTGGAAAGAAGTATATGGGTACATTTCCCCCTCGAGAGATCGACTGAAAAGATTCGATTTGAGGGTTGATCTCATGATAAAGAGGTTCAAGATGGATGCATAGATGGTTATGCTGATGATGCAAATGAGATGGTTTTAAGATGCTTAGAATAACCAATCTATATTATCCTAAACAACTTAAATGATGATGTACTACATTTGAGATGGATGATGTGATGATGCCTATACGGTTATGTAATGGATGTTTTATACAAATGTATGATTTATGAGATACTTACACTAACAGATCTATATTATGATGATGATCAATATGATATGATATGATGTGTTGTATGCTGGAAGTTTGTGGATGCAAGATGGATGCATTGGTGATGATGATTACCTAATCATGACATGATGTTAGGGTGGAAAAGAAGAAAGAAGAAATGAGATGATTCCAAAAATACATGAGACAGTGATGATGAGAGATGGATGATTTTCTTATCAAGAATTGGGAATTTAAAAGGGCCACTTACCTTATGTTTGATAACACACATAAGAATGATGCATCAAGATATAAAGAACCAGGATGGCGTTGAACCTAGTGTGATGGACTTTGACTCGACAATCAAATAGTAGTACTCATGTTCACACCTGATGTACTGAACCTTATTCATAACACAATTCAGATATTTCAAACATCTTAGACCAAAACATAGAAAAGAAATCCTTCCTATGTGGTCAACAAGACACCTAAAACACCCTCCCTAGTACCAAATAAAACATGCATGACTGAGGTTATATTACAAGAACATCCAACAAGCATAGCAAATAAAAAGATAACGATCATTTCCCCATTCCTATCTCTCTAAATCCTTTTGTTTGGACATCATCGAGAGGTCATTGGAATGAGTGCAAAGAGATAAGTCAAAAAGACAAAGATAAAGTAAACAAACAAGCTAATGTTCTTCAATACTGCTAACCAAAAGGAAATTTGTTTTTAAGGATAAGATCCAAAATAGTTGCCAATAGATAATGCCTATTCTAAGAAGGATACATCCTAGGACATGTTAGTGGATGGCGGCACGTCGTTTCATTTATCCAAAGTGTTCTTCCAGATAAATAATGCCCATTGTAGGAAGGATACATCCTAGGACATGATGTTATGAGATAATTGATTTGGGACTGATTGGATGATAGGATATTGAAACGAAGAGTTGACCAACTTGTTTACGTATTGTTCTAGACCTTAGACTTTGACGTTTTGAGTTTTCACTTTTGAACTACCCGACTTGTTTCTAACTGTTTCACCAAAGATTGGGGATGATGATTGATTTATTGTGAGTAATTTTTATTTCGAGTGAAAGCGAGATGAGACAGATGGATTTTTCAAATATTTGGATGTTTTTGATATTTTCTAAAATGTTTTGAGGTTGTTTTTGATATTTTTGAGATTTTTCAAATGTTTTGATTTTTGATTTTCAATGTTTTTTGTATTTTTTGAGATTTTGACCAAGCGACTAACCTAAGGATCTATCCTAGGGGCCTCGAGGGCTGATCAATAGATTATCCTTGCCTATGTTATACACATAGATACCATGTAGTTCAACTGACACAAAATCAATTATTGATGAGATATGAACAAATGGATTACTAGTTTATTATGACAGACTCCTAAAGGACTGACCTAAGTGTCTTGGGGGATGATCAAAGATCAACCTTTCCTACGTTCAAGGCTCAGAGATGACGTAGTTCGAATATCATGTTTTTGATGTTTTCTAACATTTTGATCTATTTTTTGGATTTTTGATAAGATTTTGGACGTTTTTGGATTTTCTTGGTTTTTTGAATGTTTTTGGATTTTGGATTTTCTGATTTTTTTTGGATTTTCACATGATTTTGACGATTTGGATATGGATATGATATTAGTGCTCTATTTTGGAATTTTTTTCAAAACCAAGCTAAGGTTGATTTATCTCATTGATGGATTGATGATGATAACATTGTTTAGGATACACAACAATGCAAGGATATTGTTAAGCAACACAAGGATTGGGAAGGATATCCCAAGATGATGATGGATTGATTAAATTTGGTTGATCAAGATTGATTATGATAACACTATTGAGGATACACAACAATGCAAGGATAGTGTTAAGCAACACAAGGATTGGGATGATATCCCTAGATGATGACAAATTTGATTGGATTTGATTTATCAGGATTTTGAAGCTTGATTTGGAACAAACTCATTTTGAATGGTTTGATGTGACATTTAAAAATGATGCGACTGATATTGATTGTTTGGATTGATGTTCGATGAAAGATAAAGCTTGATAAAGAACATCTTTTCATCAAAATATTCCATGGGCTAGTGATTTGGATTGTGCTCACAAATGCTTTGACCAATTTAATTTTATGTTTTCCAATGTTCATATCACCACATAAGTTGGAGGATATATGTCAATATTTATTCCTGAAGAAAGATGTAAATATTTTCCCCCAGTGTCTAGCAATGTATGGAATGTCATGGATGGATGCTTGGATAGGTGTATGGATGGATGGATATGGTAAGCACACAAAAGGATGCCAAGGATTATCTTGTGATAAGATAAGGTGTTTGAATAAAGAATACTCATTGGATAATGCTGGGTAGGATATTGAAAACAACTCATGTCAAGATGTCTACCATAAGAAAGTGTAAAGTGTGCACCAAAATTTTACCAAGATCAAGATAATTTGGACTATGGAAAAAATGGATTGGATCAATGGTTTATGGATGAATGGATTTATTAATATGGATGAGGTGAACGGAATGTTGGCTTTATTATGGATGGGATGAGATACTTCCACCCAAACTGGGGTAGGCAGATGCTCAATTCTACACATGAAGCATGTTTTCCAAGTTTTCATCATGGTACCTGCCCAAAGAACTGCCCATGCGGTTTTAACTAGAGGACATTTTTTCTCTTTTTACTGTTTTCAATCCTTTTTCTAATTTTTTTGCATTTTTGCATTTTTTGAATTTTTTTGAATTTTTTTGAAAGATTTTAAGCTCATGTTGAACCACTTTGTGGTGTTGATGTAGATTCCCCTGTCATAATGTGCCATCAATATCCTTCTTGAAGAAGATTCTTTTCCAAGATACATGCACTTGAATACAACTTTTGAGATTCTTGATCTGCTTTGTTGATATCGGAGTTAATTTTGTCTTTGTGTGCACATCGCAATAGGGTGCCTTATGAATCCTTATGATGAAGGGTCACTGCCAATACATGGGTCAATGGGAGAATTGGATATCATACGTGGAGGTGTGGATGGAGTTTGTTTAGGGATAAAAGATGAATTGGTTGAAAATTTGGAACCTTTGACTCTCCAAACTTGGGAAGATAAGCAATGATGGGTGGATATGAAAGTGTGCATCGAATTAGGACCAACTGCTTGAGACACTTTGTATGTCACTTGAGAATCCTTCTTTTTCCTTTGTGGATGTCTTTGATGGATACTTTTCCCTTTTTAATTTTGCCCCATAGTTTCTTGGACTAATGGAGTTTGATAGGGATAATCTTTCTTTTTATTCTTTGGCATCCATGTGTATTTGATTTGTCCTTCATGCTTTGCTTCTTTTTCTTTGATAACATTCCTTGTACTTTGATTTAACTCTTTCATTTGATGTTGGTCCCAATTTGTGGATGGGGTGACTGGTCTATGAAGATTCATGACATGGCTGGTTGTAGTATTGGAATCAGTTTCATCATAAGGACTCTTCGTGCTCCCTATGTTAATGTTTTCTTGAGACATAGTTGCCCCCAGTATGTTGGTAGTGGAACCTTTGTTCCTTGATTTTGCTTGTTTTGAGATGTCTTGTTCAGTAAGCATTCTCTAATAAATGACCACTGCAAATGACGTGATTTCAATTTGCTACTCTATTGACTCTGGAATACCCTATTCCCTATTTTGTCTGACTTTTTTCCTTGAGTGGATAATGGGTATGTACAGGATCATCATGGAAAAAATAGGCCTTTAAGTGGCAAAAAAATTAGAAAAAATAGTGTTACGCAACTTGACGTAAAAATTTGAATAAGTTATCTATATTATTTCAAAAATATGTAAGAATAGAATCTATAGAAAATTGAATTTAGTTTCTAAACTACTAGGTTTATTTAAAAATAACTAAAATCTATTTGGTGAAAATTTGAAATTTCAATGTAGTAGTACTTAAATTTCAGGGAAAAAATAAGAAGTAGGTGTTTGTCTGACCACCCTAACCATAATAAAATGATAATATTTTTTTATAAGATTTTATATATAAGTAGAGGACTCATGTCCGGATGTGATGCATATTTTTTTGTAATTTTTTTTCAAGTAAATAATAAATTATGAATTTTTTATTACAACTTTTAAAAAATATAAAAACTCGTATGTTTGACCACCTTAACTTGGTCAAAAATTCATGAAATTTAATTTTTCTTTTTTTAATCCTATAGTATGTGAAGCATAGAATGTGATGCATGTTTCGGATTCAAAAAATACGATATCGTTTGAAAGGTATTGGTGTTTTTCAATCAGCCTATCGATCAGGACTTTAGTCATAATTCTAATAGAAAATAAATAATAATTATTTATTAAATTCAAATTAAGGAATAATTTATATTGGTGGAAATCTGAGAATCTCCTCTAAAAACCCTTTTCGTTTCATCAATTTTGGATTAAACAAAAGTCGTCAGCCACATACCCTACAAATACCCATAATATTGCCACTTTTTGGCCCATCATGATCCTGCACATACCCTAATGTTGGATATCCTTATACATGATGTCCTCAGTCTAAATTTGGGATATATCTGATCCTGATGTTGACAACTCTATTTAACTGTAGGAATCAATAACCTTCTCTTTTTGTGTAATAATGTCAAGAGTAAAGGAATCATGTTCTGAATGAAGATCATCTACGTGTCTATCCACAAAAAGCATCGCATGGGTAGATAGAAGAGTATGTGCTATATGGATATGGTCATCATTTGTGACATCTTTTCTAGATAGGAGAGTATCCATTAGATCATTGTAGTATCTTGGAGATACGAATTCTTGATCTTGATTAATTTTGGGATTGCTTTTGACATGCTTTTGTAGACATGAAAAATGTACTGATCAACTAACTTTGATTCTTCTTTAAATCACCCCTTTAATAACTACATAATTAATTCATCTTAATTCCTTTGTTAATCAATCAAATTTATTTAAATCATTATCCCCTTTTTGATTAAATAAATCATTTTATTTATTTAATCCTAAAGTTCATCTTTAATTAAATAAACCAATCTTATTTAATTCATCTTTACTCCTAACATCACCCCCTTTAGTTAAATAAATCAAAATATTTATTTAACTAAGTCTAAATCATTTTCCATCTCCTTTTGATTTATTTTAATCCATAAATCTATGTCAAAAACTCAAATCACTTAATCCTCTCTTAAATTAATCAAATCATGATTAAGGTTAAATCTAATGTAAGTCCCATCCTCTAGATTTTCCCACTTGCACAAATAAATGATTTTAATTAATTTATTAAACCTTCATTTTCCATCAACATGGCATAAAAGTGGAATATTCCTCCATTTCAAATCTCCCTCCAAGTGGGATGAGTCCTTCCAACAAGGCATTTGTGTCACCTTACAAGTCCTTTTGCATTGAGTCAAGTGGCCATTACTCCATTTGACTCTCCCTCCACCTTGTCATTTCAACATTTTCAAATTTCAAATATATGCATTTATGGGCACATTCATCCATTTGGCCTCTTCTCTCATAAAACTCTTCAATAAATGGAGAGGCTATCCTTCATTTTGATCATCCACAATCTTCATGCAAAGTTACTCTCTTCACATTGAGAGCTAATTTTTTCCATTGTCATAGAATTGGATTTTCATCATTGGCTTATCAAGGGTTGTGAAAGGGTCACTTTTCACATCAAAGTGACACCAATCCACTATGGAATAGGTGTGCATTGTGTTTCTCTAAGCTTTTTATTGGTTTATATTGTTATTTCATTTTGTTCACGAAGCATAATGTATTATTTCATAGGAGCATTAATAAGTTTGCATTTGTATGAACTAACCCATGTTATGGAGTGTTGGAGATTTAGTCATTTGTAGATTTAGGGGTGCTCACATATGGCACTAGAAGGAAGGCATTTGAGTTTATAATTTCTATTTTCCATTAATTTTGCTTTGATATCTTTATATCACTTCTAAGCTACGTTTTGTTGGTTCTCAATGGAAAATAGTTTATTTTGCTATTGAAGGCACATATTAGGGGTTGTTTTAGACAATCATGCAATCTATGTTTTAGAGGTAGTTGAAATAAAGGAATTCGAGCCTTACAAAAGAGAAAATGAAAATAGCTTTCACAGGTTTAGGCACTTATCTTATTTTTTGTTTTTTTCTTTTGAAAAATCATCCATACTGAAAGTAGGAATCTGAAAATCTTATTTGTTCTACTTTGAAAAATTTATGTAAATAAATGAGTTTACAGAGCATGTGTAATCCTTGAGGATATTTGAATAATTGTTTGGCTCTAATAAATTCTGTGAAAAGTGTTAGTTATCTCCATCACTATCATCAATTTGTGACAAGTGTTAATACCTTTGTCACCCTCAAAAGTTATAGCTACGATGTTCAATTAAGGCAATGCGGAGTGAAATTATCATAAAGAATCAGATTTATTTATTGTGGCATTCATACTATTGTCAGAAGGTTACGTCTCGTGCACAGTCAACAAAGGATCTCCCACTATTAATAGATCTTTGTATTTCTTATTGTTAAAGTGGTCTACTACTTGCTTTCATCCTAAATAGAATCCTAGTTCATCTAAGCATATATTGGAACATCGAATTAATTGGTTTCTTTCTTGGGATTCATGTACCTCATACACTAGTGATTGTTATTCTATATTGGATTATTTATGACTTTCTCTTTTGTCACTTGCATAGCTTGTCTTTGTTGTCTTTAAAAAAAAGAAGCTATTTTATTATAATCATGCAAGGATCCCTTGGACATACGCACTTTTTATGGTAATCATGATGTGATTTCTCAAGGAATGCATTGGCTACAAAATGCACTAGAAAAACATTGGTTTTCTATGCATTGTCTGACAAATTAATGTTTTAAATAACTTTCAGAGACCAAATAGCATTTGAATCCAAATGCATTAGTTTAGACATACCTTTATTCACTGCTTTTTTTTTTCCCTTACGCCTAGCCTTTGCTTGAAAGTTTCTTACATGACCTTTCTTTGAAAAAAAATTTCAAACAATTCATGGGCCTTGTCTAATCTTCCACATTTTGCACACCTCCCATTTGTGCATAGGCAAGGAGGCTGTGGAAATAGTTATGGATTTTTTTTTTTTACACTTTCCCATTACATTTGCTCTAAAGTGTCTAAAGCTTTTTTTTGAATCGATGATATGTTTATGCAGCAACATAAACAAGGCACATGCACTAATTGACAGAAGGAAAAAAGGTGTGGTCTCATGGCCCACAATGATTGCAGCATCATGTGCAGAAGAAGCAAGATGATGTTGGACCTGTGCATCTACACAAAGCTTGAGAATCTTCAATCCTGTTTGTAACTGTGTGAATGGTGAAATATTTGTAGGTTAAACATGATGCAATTGAAATATTTGTAAGTTAAACATGATGCATATAATTGAATAGAAATCTTAAGATTGCCTACTTCTACAAGAAGCATTTATGTACTTATGGAAACACAATTTCTTATTCTAAGAAGCGGCTAAAAGTTCCTGAAAAAATGCAAAATTTGCACATTTTTAAAACAAGTCTTGAGTTTCGATTGGAAAAATCAACACCTTGTTTCATTTCAGTAAATTAATTTCTAAGATGTTGACATTAACAATCAAGAGACATTTAAAGTCACAAATCAGAAATAAAGATCAAGAAGCGTAGCTTGACTGTGTACTTTCTCATGTCTACTATCAAGAGATCTACCCTTTTGATTGCCTTTGCAATCAGTTTGAATCTTTTATTCATGATGAGTGACTACAAATCCAGTGTTTCTGATCTACACTCATTATATTTTGATTGTGATTGACTGGGCTCCTGAGGTATCTTACCAAGCTTCTCTTTAATGCAATAAAGTGGATCTATACTTCACTCATTATCCAAGTGTTGCAATGAATGCAAATATTTTTGAGGGATATCATAATCTTTGTGGGATTTAATTTTATGGTTAAGTATTTATCTGTATCTCCCACACATGCTTATGAATATATTTAAAGTTGCATTTGAAAGAAAACTCATTTCTTAAAAGCTTCATTTGAAAGAGTATTCACTCATGTCTCACATTTAATTTATTGGGGGAAAGAGAAGATGATATGACATTGATAAAGTAAAATCATAGATGACATGTATATCTTGAAATCATTTTTTTTTTTTTTGCAGGTATCCTCATTAAATGGTGTTGTTCATTTATGACTTTTTACAGGCTAAGTGAAGAGGATTTGAAATCTTACTTAAATTGTTGTAAATATTTATCTATTTGCAAATAAATATTCTTATAAATCCTTCAGTCATTAGTTAAATTCATTAGTCTTTTTTCATTTAAAATCATTCTATTGTTTGAAGTTAATGCTTAAAACGATAACTTGATTCCTTTTTTTTTATAGGAAAATGAGGAAGGAAGGAAAAAGAATCATTTCGTTCATGCAAGAGACTTGCAAACGTTTAAGCATAAGAAGCGATCTTTGGAGGAATCTTCAAGTTAAAGAGAATTGAGCATTAAATTTGGAGTTTATAAAGCATTCTTAAATACTTTGAGCTTCCATTTTATTCTTTAGTTTTCTGTTTTAGATCAACTCACATCTTTTTTGGGCTCTAAAAAGAATATTTCAATTTTTGCAACAAAAGGGCTTAAAACGAACTTTAGGACACAAACTTACTAGAGTTGGTTTTCGGATTTAACAATTGAAAAAGGAAAATTTTCACATTTCCTTTGGTGCTTAAAAATAAGTCATTATTGCTTTGTGGGTTTAAAAAGAACATGTGCTACTTTGTTTTGTGATTGCTTACTAAAACTAACACCATTGAAAAGACATATGCACTTCTCTCGCGCCTCACGACGATCTTGAGAATCAAAAGGCTTTTTGGTGGTCTTAGGTTGGGATAAATTAATTGCCTCCACACTTCATTTTGGGAACTAAAATTGAACAAACATCTTGTGAGTGTGAGTGGAACATGTTGTGTGTGTTCTCCCTTTGTTTCTAAACAAAGGTTGATCAAACTAGGAATATTTTTTCTTGCTTTTTTTAATCTTAGAGGGCCTACCTTGGGGAAAAAGTACTCACCCAAGGGAAAGACTCAACCAGTAACACTCTAAAGCAAAGAGTATTTCCATCTGGGATATAAAAGTGGGTACTGGAACAAAGGCCTGTATCACACAGTTGGCTCCGATGAGAAGGGAAGCAATGGTCTCTCACCTCGATGGGTCAACTCCTACGAATGGAAAGTCTGAATTAAAACCCTTGTTGTAGAAAGGCCAAAATCCCTATCTATTTGTTGGTGCAAGAACAGACGTTCTGAAGCTGCCCCACACTTTTACAATTTTTAGTAGAAATGGAAAGTATGTCATGGGAGTTTCATGGGTACTAATGCTTGGCTGCCCTAAGAAGTGAGTGTCGTGGAGGGGAGCTAGTGGGGTCAAGCATCTAACCATTCGTTAAAAATAAGCATAGCTATACTTGTCCAAGTTGGGACTCAACAAATATAGTCTTTCATATCCATAGGATTGTGCTTGTTCTTGGTTACAAAACACTTTGCTTGTTCGTAAACATTTGGAAACAAACAATTAACATTGTCATCAAAAATTCAAACCCTTTAGGAAGAAAATACAATTGACCAAATTCATGTGTTATTGCTTGCCCTTGGGATTTTATCCTTAGAGGTTTCTAAACACTTGGATTTATATATCAATTTTCTTACTAAAGTTAACAATAGGTAACCCTTTCCCTGATTTCATCAAATTCCCACATGATATATTTTGTGGAATGAGAAGAAGTTAAGACATTGGACATCTAGTTTGAAAACTTAATCAAGAAGTGTTTGTGGTAAAACAAAGTCACTAAGAAAAGACTAAAAAAAATTGGACCCCACACATGTGTCTCCAATGATTTCACACAAGATCAAGATCAAGAAACCAAAGCTAAAATATCTTAGTCCGAAAGATCACCAAAAGCGTCTCTCAACACTATACGAATTCAGATTAAGACTGCCTTTTATCTTTTATAGAAAAGCTTCAAGAAACAATCCTGGTTTGTACTCATTCTATTATTGTCAAAACCTAAATCTTTTTAGGGAGTTTGAGCATCTTGTTTAGAGAAAAGCACATTCTTTAAAACCGAGGTCTAGTAAGCAAGTGTCTTTTTAGGTAAACATAGGATCAAAATCAAACCTTCATCCATCTTTTAACATCAAAGAAAAATCATTTCATCATCAACTCTTGAAAATCTTGGAAAAATCCTTCATGTTAAACTTTAGGAAAATTATTTTCAGAAAACCAATCAAAAATCATCTTGTTTGATTAGATGTGTGTAGATGCATGCATCCTTCTCCACATATTTATTCAAAATATCAAACCTTGTAGACAAATTTATCCCTTGATAACATCCAAAATCTTGGGTTTAGGGATTTCATAATCCAAAATCAAAGTCCACTAAAAAAACCATCTTGTTTGGTTAGGTGTGTTTAGATGAATCCTTCTTCTCACACTTAGTCAAATTAGCATCTTGAGGAAAAAAATTCTCTAGGAAAACATCCAACCTCTTAGATTTTATGAGTTCACAATTCAAATCCAAATCAAATCAAATCTTATCCCAAATCAACATCAAACATCAAATCCAAGTCCTAAAATTTAACATCTCCTTCAAGATTTCTCAAGAGCTCTAAACATCTATATCATCCACCTTTTACACATCTCCATTATTTCATATTTGATCCTTGAAACATCCTAAATTTTCTCTTTTGTACCTAAAAGTTAGATCAATCCAAAGAATTAGAGATTTATCTCCCATATTCTTAAATTGATCCCTATTTTATGGTGCAAACTAGATCGCAACACAAGAGGAACATGGAAGCCAACAAAGAAACATCTACTTCAAGTGAATTGAGTCAGACCGCTCCTGAAATGAATCCCATTGGGTCTGGTAGTCTCACAATTAACCTTCCTCTATTTTTGCAAGACCATCAAGAGGAAGGTGTCCAAATAGAGGATCTTACCAATAATCCCTTTGGGATGTCACAAGATGAAATCAACAAGATAGTCCAAAATCTTGAGAATCACAAAATTATCAACATCATGATGAGACTCAATCCTTCACTATACATGCTTGAATTAGCAAAACAAGGAGCTAAACTCCCTTTTGATTTCGATATAAGTACCATTGTGGAACCATCTTTTGGGGTCATACCTCTAATTTCATCCATGCCCCCAATTTCATCTACACCCCAAATCCAAAACATCACTAAAAACATCCCACAAATCACATCATCCATTGCTCCAACTCAACTCATTTTTAATAAGGGAAGTGCATTTCTCAATGCTTTACAAACACAACCCCTTGTCAATAGTCAAGATTTGGATGAAAACACCATCTTGGGGAAAACTGTACCCAAAAATCCATTACATACATATGTTCCCCTCACTTTTCATGATCCTAATGACCCATCATCATCATCCTTTCATGCAACACCTCAAACTTCTCTCCCCATAACCTCACAACGAAAAAATGATTTATTTGGATCAGGGAGCATCTTTGACACTACATCTTCATCATTCCCCCAGGGGAGTATGCCACTCACATTTCCACCACTTTGACCATTACCATCAATATCCACACCACCTCTAGCTTTAGGACTTCCCCCTTTACCAAACATCAATCAAAAAAATAAAATCAACCCACCAAACATCAATCAAAATATAATAAAGAATCCTTTCATCTTGTCATCGACATCACAATAATAGATGGAAACCATCCTAATAATGCAAACCACCACTATCACATCCTCAACCATCCCCCAAACATCTCAAAACATGGTCTTGCAAGGACCAAACACATCGATCACACCATCCACCTCTCAAATCCCAAACATCAACATGACGGTGCCTCTCATCACCACAACAAGCACCATTCCAAATCCACCTCCACCACCACTACCACCAAACTCGAACACATCAAGCCAATATGGTATTACGTTGCAATCCACCCAGCGGGCTGCTTATCAAAAGGCATTACAACAAATTCAAAACTGACAAGCCGCATAGTTAAGCTCTCAGCAAGTCATCCAAGTTGCTCAAGATGTACAACAAGCACTACAAGCCCAACAAGCACATTAGGTTGCACAAGCCCAAGCTTGCAACAACAATAGCAAGTCGCTTAGGCTGAATAGGTAGCACAAGCTGCTCAAGCCACTCAGGTTGCATAGGTAGTGCAAGCTGCTCAAGCCACACAGATTGCATAAGTTGTCACTCAAGCACAAGCACTGGCTCAAGCTCAGGCACAAGCCCAATACCAAGCCCAACAAGCTCAAGCACAAGCGCAAGCCTAAGCATAGGCACAAGCATAATATCTCGCACAACAACAAGCAACCTAATAGCAAGCATATCAGCAAGTGCTGAAACAATAGCAAGAACAACAAGAAGCGGCTCAATTAGCATCCCAACAACAAGCGTTGTTAGCACAACAACAACAACAAGCTCAGCAACAGGCCTTAATAGCACAACAACAACAGGATCAACAACAAGCATTGTTGGTACAACAACAATTACAGGCATATTTGGCACAACAGCACATACAAACACCATCCATCAACATACCAACCAATCCACCCATCCCACCAACAATTGAACCACCTCAAAAAACTTTCATTCCACCCCCTGATCCACAAAATGATGTGACGACACAAATCAAGTTGCTCTCGCAACAAGTGCTCGATCTTTAGTCAAGGCGGACCATGAAAATGCCTAGCAACTTGTGTCCTTATCCACTCAATAGGAGTCTTGTAATGAAACCATTCCTAAAGGGATTTGGGATCCCAAAATTTGACAAATATCATGGGACGGGAAACTCTAAAGATCACATTAGTGAGTTTTAGGTTCATTGCATGGAAGTCGCATATGATGATACCTATCTAATGTGGTTGTTTCCTAGAAGTTTGGCAGGCCAAGTCATGGATTGGTTCTCTCGCCTCCCTTCAAGCATCAAAAAGTTCCAAGAAATTGTAGATGCATTCGTCAAAAATTACACATTCAATATTGCGATGGATGTCAGTCTAGAGAAACTATTAGCTTTGAAACAATGAAAGAATGAATCATTTGCTTCATTCCTACAACAATGGAGATCCAAGGCCAATCAGAGCAAATGGGCCATGCTGGAAGAACAACAAGTGTGCACTATCATCTCCAACCTTGACGGTGCCTTGGATTTCCATCTCAAAGTCCAAGGGATCACCACATATGACAAGTTGATCTCCAAGGCGCTCAACATTGAATGACCCCTTGCTACACAACCAACAACACAAACATATCCAGATCAGCAAAGCAACTGCCCATCTTCAAGCTATAATGACAAACCTCATACATGGGCAAGAAACAAAAACATTACCAATGATGGTGTTTTTGAAGCCAAAGTTGTCATCAATGCACCTCAATAAAACACACTCACACCACAATAGCAACCTCAAAATCACCATCAAAACAATCACCAAGGCAACATAGTAACTCAACAGCCAAACAATCAGACCATCAACAATGTCAATGATCAAAGGGGGCCACCCCAGCGAAACAAGAACTCCCCCAAGCGGAAGTACACTGCCCTTGGGCAACCACTTAAGATTATTATGAAGACATTGATAAACAAAAACCTCATCAAGGCTCCCACCTATGAGAATTATCAAGAACCAGATGTGAAACCACCCTAGTACAATGAAAACTAGCTTTGTGACTTTCACAAAATCAAAGGTTATACCACTAACAACTATATGAGGTTGAAGAACCTAGTCCAAGACCTCATTGATTAAAAAATCATAAACTTGGAGCAGCTAGCTGGAAATCAGAACCTCAAAATATACATGAATCTGATGCCAAACAATAACAACAAAGGAAACAATAACAATGACAAAGGGAAGGGAACATTCAAAAGCATCGATCATGTATACGACCATGTCATTGCATCCTTGGATGAGTATTGTGCCACTATCACTATCAATGGAGCCCACGCTGATTATGGAGTCACCATAAGAGGAGGAAAATTACCATTGCAGGATCATCTCAGCCAAATAGAGCTCCCGCACCCAACCCCAAATATGTTCCTAGTGGTTACAATGTCCTTGATCAGTTGAAAAGAACCCCAACACAAATCTCCATCATGGAGTTGCTAAAAATTTCATCCGCCCACAAGAAAATCCTTAAGAAGCTTTGATTGCAAGACAATAGACCAGCAACCAATCTACCAATGGATAATAGCAACAAAGGTTTGCAAATGATGCTCACAATGGGCTATGATAGAAACTAGAAACTAGGGAAAAATAAAAACTTTCTTCTAATACCCATCATTTCGGAGATGTGAATGCCAAATCTTGGCCTTGAATGTACCTAGGATCTGAGTATAACCATACGTGGCTGAAGTCCTCTAGTTAGGAAAGTCAAAACTCCTCAGCAAACAACAGTCAAACTTCGCTTAGCCATATCTACAGGTCGAGTCATTGACAACTTCACATTTGACATAACTGACATCTATATTAGTAGTGATGACGAAGATCCCATAACCAACCTACCCATGCTCTTCGATGATACCACTCTTCTCATGATTAGTACTATTTCATTTGAGTCCACTGACCATCAAAACCATGAAATCCGCCTAGTTTACCCCCAACTCATCGATTATGACCAACGAGGACCGCCAATTCTTGACACATTCAAAAATGATGAGGCCATCTCAAAATTCATGGGACTACAGGATAATATTCCATGTGGGGATCATAAAGTAGGATTCATCATCGAGCTAGATACACATTCATATTATGGGGAAAAATTTGAGAATAATCTCTAGGTCCTTAAGTGAAAACCACACTGTGGCACTCTCTGACCTGAAAATAGTAAAAATAAAGGATACATCCAATGGTGAAAACCTCTCTGAGGCACCCAAGGATGGGGGATTCAATCTTCCTCTCAGAGCTCTCCACCAAGAAAAATCAGTGGTCCTAGCCAAAAAATGCAATCCGGTTAACTTGGGAACATATGAGACCCCACACATCACATTCTATGTAGATTCATTACTATCAGAGGAACAAGAGCTCCTAGCAGCCTTCTTGAGAGAAAGATAAGTTAATTTTTCATGGAGCTATGCAGACATGCCCAAACTTGATCTAGAGATTGTAGTCCATCATCTAGCAGTATATTCTGAAGCAAAACTTGTCCGACAAAAATTGAGAAAAATGCATCCTCAGATTGCTTTATTAGTCAAAATGGAATTGAAGAAAGTATTGGACGCAAGATTCATACGACCAATTGACTACCCTGAGTGGGTATCCAATCTAGTTCATGTTTCAAATCCAGATGGGAGCATCTGAATCTGTATAAATTTCAGAGACCTAAACAAAAGATGTCTGAAAGATGATATCTCATTGCCTAACATTGACATTATTGTAGACATGATGGTGGGACATGAGATGCTTTCTCTGATGGATGGTTTCTTTGGGTACAACCAAATAATGATCACCAAAAAACACCAACATAAAACAGCCTTCACTTGTCCATGGGGGACTTATTGCTGGAATATGATGCCATTCAGCTTGAAGAATACTAGGGCCACCTACCAAAGATCCATGACATGATCCACAAAACTATCAAATATTATGTTGATGACATACTAGAAAAAAATAGGGAGAGGAGAGATCACATAGCAACCTTGAGTGCTATTTTCGATAGGCTGGAGGAATATAAAGTCAGAATCAACCCAAAGAACTGCATCTTCGGCGTATAATCAGGAAAGCTATTGGAATACATAGTTTCAATGAGGGGTATAGAAATAGACCCAGCAAAAGTGAAGGAAATCCTAGAGATGGAGGCACCCAAAACATTGAAACAGTTCAGAGTTCTCTAGGGAAAGTTTCAGTCCATCCATAGATTCTTCGCACAACTGGCAGACAACCAAAACCCCTATTCTCACCTACTCCACAAGGGGGTAGCATACAAATGGGATGACAAGTGTGAGGAATCTTTCAACAAAATCAAAGAATATCTGCTCACACCGCCGGTCCTCATACAACCAATCCTAAGAAAGCCACTAATTCTCTATGTGTCAGCAATAGCAGTAGCCCTTGATGCTCTTCTAGCTTAGTACGATGAAAATGGGACAGAAAGGGCCATCTATTACATCATCCGCACAATGTTCGAGCATGATTTAAACTACTCATTCATCGAAAAAGCATGTCTTATAGTAGTGTTTGCTTCACAAAAATTTAGACATTACATGTTGGCACAAAAGATCAAACTCATCACCAAAATCGACCCCCTCAATTACTTACTATCAAAAGCAATGCTTATAGGAAGGATGGCCAAGTGGGTCATAATTCTATCTTAATACGACATCGAGTATGTGGAACACAAAGTAATCAAAGGCCAGGTAATTGCAAATCAGCTTGCAAAACCACCCATGTATTCAAAAAATCCACTCATATCAAAGTTTCTAGATGAATCCATATTTAATCTTAGCATAGCCAACCACTAGAAACTCTACATTGATGGCTCCTATATGCAGCATGGATCAGGAGCTGGTGTCTTCTTCATCACCCCATAGGGGGATTGTATACCTAGATCCTACAAACTAGCATTCCCCTACACAAACAACATTGCAAAGTACAAGGCTTTAACCATAGGTCTTAGGATAGCAGTGCAGTGGCACATCATGACCCACAAAGTATATGGCGACTCCCAGCTAATAATAAATCAAGTGAATGACGAGTACCAAACAAAGGATGATAAGCTGACTCCATACAAAAAGTTGGTAGAGAGCCTCAAAGAATCATTCATCAATATCACATTTGAGAAAATTCCCAGAGCAAACAATAGAGCAATAGATGCCATGGCAATGATTGGATCCCTACTAGACATCCCTTGCAACATCCCAAGACATGAATTCTTGGTAGAGAAACTTCTCGTACTTGCATTTGAGGTACTAGAATCAGAATTTGTGTGCAAAATCATTGGTCCTAGTGATCCCTGGTACCATGAATTTTATACCTACTTACGAATAGGGGTTGTACCTATTGACTTACCCTCAAGCCTAAAAAGAACCTTTGTCAAGAAAGCATCATGGTCTGTCAACCTAGGAAACACCCTTTACTGTAGGAGCATAGAAGGAACATTATTACACTGCCTAAATGTTGAGGAGGCATTGACCACTTTAACTGAGGTTCATAACGGTATTTGTGGTTCACACTCGAGTGGAATGACCTTGGCCAAGAAATTGTTGAGGATGGTGTATTATTGATCTACAATGGACAGAGAAGCACATGACTATGTCAAAAGGTTCCTACAATGTCGGCAGCATGGTGACCTCATCCATGCTCCAGCTCAAGAACTTCATCCCATCATCACACCATGGCCCTTTTCATAGTGGGGACTTGATCTCATTGGAAAGATAACCCCCACCTCATCTAATGGCCACAAGTTCATCATAACCACCACTGAGTACTTTACCAAGTGGGTGGAAGCCATCTCGATGACATATATCATTGGAAAGAAGATATCAAAGTTCATCCTAAACTACTTAATATGTCAATATGATGTTCCCAAAGCTATTATCTCATATAATGGGACACCCTTCAAGAATCAGGATTTTTGTGACCTTAGCCAAAAATTCAAAATCCAACATTATCCCCAAGGAAATGGCCAAGTAGAAGCTACCAATAAAACCATTCTAAAAATTCTCAAAAAAATAGTCAATGACACAGGTCGTGACTGGCATCTGCAGCTAAATCCCGCCCTCTAGGCTTATCAAACCAGCATCTGTACACCAATAGGTGCCACTCCCTTCTCCCTGATCTATAGATCAAAGGCAGTATTACCCATTGAGATCGAGCGCTCATCACTAAGAATATAACTACAAAACCTCATCATAGATGAAGAATATCGAGTACCAAGATTGAATGAATTGGAGCTACTAGATGAGCGGCGTATAGATGCTTTAAATCATTTGCAAGCCTATCAGAACAGACTCAAGAGGAGCTATAACATGAAGATCAGAAGTAGGACTTTCCAAGTCAGAGAACTTGTCCTAAAGGAAAATCAGAAAAGTATCCCAAATCCAAACAGCAAAGGAAAATTTGAACCCAACAGGGTGGGACCTTTTGTTATCACAGCAAGCTACAAGTTAGGGGCATATCAGTTATCAACACCCAAAGGAGAACCTTTGTAGGAGCCCATGAATAGGTCCCATCTCAAAAAAAATTATGCCTAACTCTTTCAAGGTATAGAACCAAAAAATCCAAAAAAAAAAAAGTCCTGAAAAAATAGTCACCCTGATGAAAACCTGGCAAATAGGCATCTCAGTGACATAAAAAAAAATCAAAAAAGAAAAAAATCCAAAAAAATGATCAAAAACAATAAAGAAAAAAAATATCCTCTAGCGAAAACAACTTCGGTGGCGCTTTGGGCAAGTACCTTAGTGAAAACCTGGAAAACAAGCACCTTGTGTAAATAAGCACTATCCATCTACGAAGATCTTCGCGACTCATTCTGCACCATCCATTCATTACACATCCATCTTCCATCACATTACATATCCTCATCCATCACTCGTCTGCATCTGCATCATAGCTTGGTCCTGTGTACGTATCACGATCCCTCCTAGTACTACTCAGCCCATCCTCAAGGTCAGTTTTTCCTACCTTTATTGAAGTAATCTATTGCATCACGCTAGGGGCATGTTCTCATCAGATTAGATTCGTGTATATATTCTTGAACATCAGAAAATCATAAAATCCAAAAATATTCATAAAATCTGAAAAATCCAAAAACATCATAAAATCCAAAAATCCAAAAACATTCATAAAATCAAAAAATCTAAAAACATCATAAAATCATAAAATCCAAAAACATTCATAAAATCAAAAAAAGAAAAAACATCATAAAAAACCAAATCCAAAAACATTCATAAAACAAAAAAATCCAAAAACATTTGAAACATATCAAAATCCCAAAAACAGGTCAAAAATTCATACAAAAAGTCAAAAATAGAATCGTCTTATTGAACTACGGGTCTTTGAGCCTTGAACATAGGCAAGGTTGATCTTTGATCATCCCCCAATATGCTTAGGTCAGTCCTCTAGGAGTCTTTCATAATAAACTGGTAGTCCACTTGTTCATATCTCATCAATAATCGAGTTTGTGTCAGTCAAACTACGTGGTCTCTATGTGTATAATGGCAAGGCTAATCTGTTGATCAACCCCCAAGGCCCCTAGGATAGGTCTTTAGGTTAGCTCTTGGTCAAAATCTCATAAAACCCCAAAACATTTGAAAATCAAAAATCAAAACATTTGTAAAATCTCAAAAATACCAAAAACAGCCTCAAAACATTTCAAAACTCCAAAAACATCTAAATATTTGAAAAAATCAATTCTTCCCATTTCGCTTTCACCCACAATAAAAATCACCCATAATAAATGATCGCCATCCTCAACCTTTGGTAAAACAGTTGGAAACAAGTCTAGCAGGTTAAAAGTGAAAACTCAATCGTCAAAGTCTAAGGTTTAGGTCAGTACGTAAACAAGTTGGTCAACTCATCATGTCAATAGCCTATCATCCAATCAGTCCCATATCAAAATCATCTAATATCATCATGTCCTAGGATGCATCCTTCCTACAATGGACATCAACATCAGGCATCACTGTAGTTTAGTCTTGGCTAGCGGTATTGAAGAACATTAGCTTGTTTGTTTACTTTATCTTTGTCTTTTGACTTATCTCTTTGCACTCATTCCAATAACCTATCAATGATGTCCAAACAAAAGGATTTAGAGAGATAGGAATCAGGCAACAATCATTATCATTTTATCTGTTGCACTTGTTGGATTTTCTTGTAATATAACTTTGGTCATGCGTGCTTTATTTGGGCATAGGGAGGGTGTCTTAGGTCTCTTGTTGACCACATAGGAAGGCTTTCTTTTCTATGTTTTGGTCCAAGATGCTTGAAATATTTGAACTGCATTTTAAATGAGGTTTCATATGTCAGGTGTGAACAAGAGTACTCCTATCTGATTATCGAGTCAAATTCCATCACACTAAGTACAACACCATCCTAGCTCTTTATACCTTGATGCATCATGCTTATGTGTGTTATCAAACATAAGGTAAGTGGCCGTTTTAAAGTCCCAATTCCTGATAGGCAAATCATCCATCTCTCATCATCATTGACTTGTGTCTTGTTGGAATCTCTTGCTTTCTTCTATCTCTTTTTTGTGCTAACATCATCATGGTCAGGTAATCATCGTCACCACTGCATCCATTTTGCATCCAAAAACCATCATCTTATCATCATAATATAGATTTGTTAGTCTAAGCATCTCATAAACCATACATTTGCATAAAACATCCATTGCATAATCATGTAGGCATCACCACATCATATCATCATTTACGTTGTTTAGGATAATATAGATTGGTTATTCTAAGCAGCTTAAAACCATCTCATTTGCATCATCATCATAACCATCCATACGTCCATCTTGAACCTCTTTATGGAAAGATTGACCCTCAAATTGAATAGTTTCGCTCGATCTCTCGAGGGGCCAATGTACCAGTGTACTTTCCGCTAGACCATTCCAAAAAAATAGATTTTTTTTAATTTTGATCACAGTAAGTTTATTCTTTGAACCAACACAACAAGTGCATTGTTTCAAAGAGGGGAAAAATGTAGACACCAAAAATGTCCTGATCAACTAACTTTGATTCTTCTTTAAATCACCCCTTTATTAACTACTTAATTAATTCATCTTAATTCCTCTATTAATCAATCAAATTTATTTAAATCATTATCCCCTTTTTGATAAAATAAATTATTTAATTTATTTAATCCTAAAGTTCATCTTTAATTAAATAAACCAATCTTATTTAATTCATCTTGACCACTAACATCATCCCATTTCGTTAAATAAATCAAAATATTTATTTAACTAAGTCAATCATTTTCCATCTCCTTTTGATTTATTTTAATCCATAAATCTATGTCAAAAAGTCAAATCACTTAATCCTCTCTTAAATTAATCAAATCATGATTAAGGTTAAATCTAATGCAAGTTCCATCCTCTAGCTTTTCCCACTTGCACAAATAAATGATTTTAATTAATTTATTAAATCTTCATTTTCCATCAACATGGCATAAAAGTGGAATATTCCTCCATTTCAAATCTCCCTCCAAGTGGGATGAGTCCTTCCAACAAGGAATTTATGTCTCCTTAGAAGGCCTTTTGCATTGAGCTAAGTGTCCATTACTCCATTTGACTCTCCCTCCACCTTGTCATTTCAACATTTTCAAATTTCAAATATATGCATTTATGTGCACATTCATCAAAACTTGCACATCCTTGGCCCATTCACATGCTGACAAGTGGCTCCTTCCTATTGGTTGGGTTTTTATCCCACATTCATCCATTTTGCCTCTTCTCTCATCAAACTCTTATGTAAATGGAGAGGCTATCGTTCATTTTGATCATCCACAATCTTCATGCAAAGTTACTCTCTTCGCATTAGGAGCCAATTTTGTCCATTGTCATAGCATTGCATTTTCGTCATTGGCTTATCAAGGTTTGGGAAAGGGTCACTTTTCACATCAAAGTGACACAAATCCACTATGGAATAGGTGTGCATTGTGTTTCTCTAAGCTTTTTATTGGTTTATGTTGTTATTTCATTTTGTTCGTGAAGCATAATGTATTATTTCATAGGAGCATTAATAAGTTTGCATTTGTATGAACTAACCTATGTTATGGAGTGTTGGAGATTTAGTCATTTGCAGATTTAGGGGTTCTCACAACTTTGGATCAAGTTCTTGACATGGGTCAGTTTCAAAGGATGGATTACTTACAAAGGGTTCTTGGATGTCTTCATTAGGCATGGGGAATGGCTCAATATCCTCTTGATCTTTTAGTGGACTTGGATCAAATGTCGAGTTGAGGATTCCTTCAGTATCTATAACCATGAGACCAAAGAGGGTCAAAATGTCTTGGAAAGGACCATTGGTAGACCTTGGTGAAATATTTTGATCATGCTTTGGAATAAATTCTTGAGATATGTCCTCTAACTCATAAGGTGATATAGAAAAATTTTCAATATGATCATTGGTCGATGGATTGTAGATTATGTAAATTAAATCAAATAACTCTAACACTCCTTGAAATAGATCACTAAAAAGTGGTTCTTGACGTATGGTGAGTTGATCATTGGATGGGGTAGAGACATCTTCAATGTGCTCATTAATGGAGAGATCTTGAACATTGTTTTCAACAATTCTGGCAGAGAGATTATCAATGTCTTCAACCATAAGTGATGTTGACATTTCTTGAATTGGATCATTGTTGGGTATTGTTGGTGGATTTTGTTCCTGATTGAAAAGTGACTCTTGATATATGTTGATTTGATCTTCGAATGAGGTTGAAACATCTTCAAGGTGCTCATTGATGAATAGATTTTGATCATTGTCTTCAACAATTGTGGTGGGGAGATTGTCAATGCTATCACTAGTGGTTGAATCTTCATCATTGTCCCCAATAGCTATTTTTTTGATCAATAAGGTCTTGGATGATATTTTTGAGTCGAGTGCAATTTTATGTTGTGTGTCCCTTTTTTTTTGTGAAAATCACCAAGGTGATTCTCGTTATACCCTGGTGGTTTAACGAGGGGTTCTTGATAGTTCTTATAGAAGGGGATTTTTATGAGATTTTCTTGTACCAATTGTTGCATGACTGATTCGACTGGTCTCCCAAGTGGTGTGTATTTCCACTTATTACCTAGATAGACTTGTACTTTAAAATTGACCTTGTGGTGATTGATCTTTGAGATGTGGTGATTGCTCTTCAAGACTTGAAGGTTGAGTTTGTTGTTGATGTTGTTGATCTTGATATCCAATGTCTTGACATTGGAGATTTTGTTCTTGATGTGGTTGTGGACTCAACTCAATGCTTTGATGACATGGTTTAACCAATGGAAGAGTGTATTGATTTTGGGGAGAAGATGTATTTTTTCTCAATAAGTCAATTAGTTTGGCAAGTGAAGCAAGTTGATCTAGCAAAGTTTGATCCTGATTTTGATTTTGACCCCCTTGATATAGTTGATTCTTTTGTTAAATCAAATTTCAAATGTGTACTTGTGGTGTTTGCATGGGATCATGTACAAATTAATTTTGGACAATGTTCTGACTTGGGGTGATTCTTAGATTTGGCATGATAGGTTGAAATTGAACATTGTTTTGGTTTGGAACTATATTTCCCCTATTTAGGCAACTTTGATTTTGCATGGTGTTACCTTGACTTGGATTGATACATGGATTCATTAACATCTTGTTTGGACTTTGAACAACCTTTGTATGATTTGCAAACATATCTATTCTGAAGTCTACCAAGTGTGGATTTGAAATGTTCATGTTTGGAAAAATTGTACTTGGCATGTATGGATTTGGTAGGATGATGTTGTTTTGTGGAAGACTCATGCATTGAGTGTTCGGTTGATAGATTTGTAGATTTGGACTTGGATTTAAATCTACCATCAAGAAGATGTTCCAAAATCTTGACTGGGCATACTCATATTTGTATCATTGAGGTTTGTAGGAGATAATGATCCCATGTACGGATTGTATAAATGTGAGTTTTGATAATCAATCGGCATTGTAAGGCTTTAATAGTTTAGTTGACTTGGATTACTCATGACGTATGGATCCATTTTATATTCCATGTTCTTCTTGTGTTTTGACCTTGTTGTAAAAGTGAACTTCTAAGATGTTCAAGACCAATGATGAGATGAAGGATGAAAGGGGTGAATGATATGGATGTTGAATTTTTTACGAACTTTGGATCAATGCTATACTTTAGGATTTTATTTTGATTGGTTTTATTTGATTTGGATAATGGACTTGTAAACCCTAAGATGTTAGATGTGATCTTAGGATGAACTCGCTCAAAGTTGTGTTGATTTAACTAGAGGTATGAGAAAGGATGCATTCCCATACTCCTAACTAAACAAGGTGATTTTGATTTTGATGATTTACCCAAGTCTAAAAAGATGTTTCCAAATCTCTAAATTTTTTTGGTGGGATGGGTTTTGATAGATGTTTTGGATGGACGATGTGTTTGATTTGATCCTAAATGTACCTAACAATGACCTTGTTTACAAGACCAAGATAGTGAAGAACATGCTTTTCCCTAAGAGTAGTTCAAAACCAAAAGACCAATGTTTGTATGAAAACCATATGAAAAAAAGATGCCAAGCACATGTGTGGGGTCCAATTGTTTCTTAACTTTTTGTAATGAGTTCTTTTTACCACAAACACACTCTTTATTAACTTTTGAAACTAGATGTCCAATGTCCTGATTCTCTTTCATCCCAAAAAGTCCATTATGTGGAAATATAGAAAATCAAGGAAAAACTTTCCTAATGTTGACCTTAGTAGGAGAAAATTGAGATGAAATCCAAATACTTAGAAGCCTCTAAGGATATGAATCCTAATTGCAAGCAATAACATGTTAATTCATTCAAGGATATTTACTTCTCCTAAAGGGTTTAAGATTTGATGTTCATGTTGAATGTTTGTTTCCAAATGTTTTTGATCAAGCAAAGTGTTTTTTTCCAAGAAAAAGTACAATCCTATTGATATGAAAGACTATATTTGTTGAATCCCCACTTGAACAAGTCCAGCTACACTTATTTTTAGCAAATGGTTAGATGCTCGACCCCACTGGCTCCCCTCCATGGCACTCACTTATACAGGGAAGCCAAGGATCATCACCCACGAAACTCCCATGGCATACTTTCCATTTCTACTAAAAGTCACAAAAGTGTGGGGTGGCTTCAGAATTATCGTTCTTGCACCAACAAATAGATCAAGGATTTTGGCCTTTTCTAAACAAGGGTTTTAATTCAGAATTTTATTTATAGGGATTGATCCATGTGGTGAGAGAACATTGTTGCCCTTCTCGTTAGAACCAACCATGTGATACTAGCCTTTGTTCCAGTATCCACACTTATATACTGGGTGGAAATACACTTGGCTTTAGCGTGTTACCGGTTGGTTCGTTCCCTTGGGTGATTACTTTTTCCCACAAGGCAGGCCTTTTAAGATAAAAAAAAGTGAACAAAACAATACCTATAGTTTGATCGATATTTTTTGAGAAAAAAAGAGAGAACGCATGCAATATGTTCCACTCACACTCACAAACTTTGTTCAATTTGAAACCCAAATCAAAATGTGGAGGAAATCTTTTTGACAACTTAATATCACAAAAAGACTTTTGATTCTCAAGATCGCCGTGAGGTGTGAAAGAAGTGCATACGTATTTTAGATTATATTACTTTGTGAAGAAGATTACAAAACACAAAAGATGCATGTTCGTTTTATCCTTAAAGAAAAAGTGGATTCTTTTTAAGCACCAAGATAAAATGTGAAGGTTATTTGACGAATTTTTAGAACCCAAATTGAAATTTAGTAAGTGTCTAATGTTCAGTTTTAACCAACTTGAAAAGATCAAATTAATGGTTAATTTTAAACCCCAAAAAGAAGTGAGTTGTCGTAAAATAGAAAAAAATAGCAAAAAATGGGAGCTCTAAGCATTTAAAAATGCTTTGTGAATTTCAAGTTCAATGATCAATTTTCTAACTCCAATTTGCTTGTTGTTTTTTTTGGTTTTCTTCGCCTTCTATACCACCATATTAGTTAAAAGTTTTCCATGTGTCTACATCATCTTGAATCCTCAAAAATTGATACAAAAGAAATCAATGAATATTAGTACTATCAAATTTTTAGATAATTTTGATCAAAATTCATTCGAAAGTAATAAAAAATGAGAGCTTATTTGGAAAGAAATAAAGCATTTGATTCCTTGATTATTTTTCTTCTCTATGTCTCAGAAGATTAAAAGCTCATGAGTCCTTGAATTCCCCTTTTACTTCATGCTTATCCATAAAACACAGTAAGAGAAAAAAGTGTGGGTCAAACCTGTTGTAATCATGCGGATTATTGGTACTACTAACTGGTCAAATTCACTTTCCATGTTTCAACAATTATTTTTGTTTTGCTTAACAAAAGATTCAAAAGTTAATTCAATTGCAATAAATATGCCAAGATTTCAATTTCCTCTTAGTCTCATTATCTTGGTGATCAATGCAATATCTTTTCAAACTAACAAAGGATTGTACTTTCTAGATATGTGAGATGATGTATTTTAAAATTTTCAATCAAAATAAGTGGCCAACCACGCAGAAGTTAAAGAGTTTAAACAATAGAAATCAGAGCAAATAAAATCATAAGGGTTTCACGACTTCCACCTAAAGAATTTTTGAAGTAAAAAATAAAAATGGTAACTGGCACGTGAGCTGGAGGTCAGAGACAAAATTTTATAGTAATGCATTTAGTAGTCACACCTTGCATTCATTTTTTAGATCTACAAGATATTTGATGGACAACAGAACTTGGATTCTATAGATCATAAAAGAATAATGGCATTAATAAATGAGAAGTCAAAACAAAACATAGCCCATGAAAATTCTAAGGAACATTATGAGCTATGCCTATCCACTCCAATTTAAAGCCAGTCATCTTAGCCAAGTTAATTTTCTCGCGGTTCATCCTTATGTGGTACTCTTCTTGGATGCCTTCAATTCTTTCAAACAGCAAAAGGAGAACCCTCAAATACTAATGGTGCATTTAATCAACACTCTAATCCAGCCACCTTGCCTCTCTGTTGCACCATGTAGATCCAAAATCCAAACAAATTTATAGCAAAAGCATGAAGAAATCAGGAACAAAAAAAAGCAAAAATAAAAATAAAATGCTATAATATATAGGCACCGAATGAATTTCTCAAGGCCAAATCAAAAAAAAACATCTACAAGTTTACACAAATTCCTGTGAGCTAAATGCGCAGATCTAGGAGGGAAATGCGCATTTTTCTACCACAAGGAAAGCTTTGAATTCTTCGAAGTGAGTGAATGATGTGCCTTTACTGCCTCAACTATACACTTTTTTTTTCAAATCAACAAACAACATGTACATTTGTGAGGTAAATGCACAGGCCTAGGCGTAGGGATTCGAGGTGCACCTATTGAAATAAAGGGCATTGCTATGAATACGTTTGAGCACAGTGAACAAAGTAATGCATTAAATTTCAATGATGCAATGATTTTATCAGCATCTATTATATCAACAATAATATTAGCATCAATTATATCCACATTTATTATTTCATCTAAATCTGTAATGCATCCAGTGTAAGAATAAAGAGACTATTGGAAATCTTAATCGCATTACTACTCATAGAAAATAACATTTATTCAGGCCACAACTTTTAAAATGATAACATTAATATCAAGGATTGCACTAGAAACTAAATTCATTTGGCATCCATTAGGAATGGATTCTCCATACGATTTTGTTGATTCAAACTTTGATTGATTTTTTTTATAGTAGCAAATGGAGATATCAATAAATGGAGATGAGAGAGATGCACACTTCATATCAAACTCCATATCAATATAAACTAAAAAGATATACACGTTGTTTTTAGAGATTGCAATATGGATATAAATGTTATGTGTACATAGTACCTATGGTGCAAATGGTTTCTAATACCTCCAATTAGTATACACATTTGCACAGGGGGATGTTGAAAAAAATTCAAAGTTTGGCATCAAGGACGTCAATAGTTAATGGAAACATTGGCCAGAATACTGAGATAAATTATGGAGCTCCAGAAATTTTGACACTACACTTTCTGAGAAGAAAGCAACAGCTACACATCATCTTACAGAGTTATAGGATTTGAAAGAACAACTTCATGAAAAGGAAAGAGCAATCCATGAAATAGAGGAGCAGAGGGCATAAATCTTTGAACTTATGGGCTTGAGGAACAATGGACAGCAAACAAAGATTACACATAGAGCAATAATAGCACACTATACTAGAATAACACCTGAAATTCTTACTAGTGCTTGCACTCCCTACTCTTGTAAAAAGCAAGTGTATTATCCTATTTTTGAGCGAAGTTCTATGAAAAAAATCTCGATACACAACAAGAAAATGTCTTAATTGAATCAAACCAAGAACAAGATCTTATGTAAATGCAAGTGTATAACCTACTATATAGTATCGAATATAGATAACAACATAAACTACATGGAACATTGTGAAAAAATAATCATGATAGGAATGCTGACAAAACTACTAAGAACCTATGATAATCGAACATAATATTAGTAGACAAGGCAATCAAACAGATTGCTAAGGATTCGTTCTACAATCTGAAAAATAAAATACTACAACTGCTTTCAGGCCAACTAAATCGGCCCCATAGTGGGCGCCAAAATGTGAAGAACAAAATCTACATTGATCAAAGATTGAAAAATATGGTATTAAATCAGTCAATTTTGAACAAATGAGATAAAATCCCTCCCCATGAAATTATTGAACAAACGTAAAGGAAATAATAACATTATCAAACTAACATGAAACTATAAGTAAGATAAGCATGAAATATATCCCTAAACTACTCAAACATCATCCCATAGGGGGATTGGTGCTACTCTGATGTGGAAAGTAGCCCTTTCCCAACCCCTTTTGATAAGCTAAATGATGAAAACTGCTTTTAAGATGTTATGTGTATGATGAACAAGATGCAAGATGATGTGTGTATAACAAAGATACTAAGATTGTGGAGGAGTAATACAATAGAGGATGCCTCTATTTATTACCAAGAACGATGGAAGACTGCAAAACATGGAGGATGTGGGATAAAACATGAGCCAATGACAAGATGCCACTTGTCAAGATGTGAGAGGATGAAGGTTGTGCACATTTTGATGAATGTGCCAAAGAGGGGAGATTTGAAATTCAAAAGATGGCTTGTTGGAGGGAGAAGAAAGAGTCTTAAATGCCAAGTGGGGGACATGTAAGAGACAATGTAAGAGGATTTAATGCTACGTTGGAGGACATGACATGTGGGAGGGAAAATTCAAATTTGAAGAATATTCTATCTTGATGCCCTATTTGAGTGAAAAGGAGGAAATAATAAATCAAATAAATTGATTTATTGTGCAAGTGGGAAAAGCGAGAGGATGTGACATGGATTAAGATTAGATTTAATTAGGATTTTATTAAATGAGAGGAGGTTAGGTGATTTCACAATTTTGACTTAGATTTTAGGATTTAAATAAATCAAAGTTGAGAGGAGAATGATTTTAGATTTAATTAAATAAAGATTTGATTTATTTAATTAAAGAGGATGATGTTAGTGTTAAATCAAATAAAGATTTTATTTTTTAATTTAAATGGAAGACTCTAGGATATTAATTAAATAAACTTGATTTATTTAATTAAAGAGATAAATTAGGAGATTACTCAAATAAACTTGATTCATTTAATTGATCAGATGAATATGATTGAATTAAATATGAGGAATGCATGATGTCAATTTTGCATGTCTACATTTAGAAACAAATTATAAAAAAATATCCTCATCAATCTTCATTATAATAGACAACTTTCCCCAAAAGGAATTATAAAAATACATTTGTTTAGGTCAAATTATGGTGTCCATACACATGCATGTTATAGTCTAAAAAATTCTTTTAAAAAGTTGTTTTTATACATGCATATTAAAATTCATTTTTTATCTTTTGGGTATTAGAATAAACTACATATTTGAAAAGTAGACTCAAAATACTAAATTTCATATTCTTGCACTTTTTTAAGGTTCAATGTGTAAGTGCTTCAAATTTTCATTCCAACTATGACAAATTTTGAAAATCAAGGAAAACACTTGCACTTTTGAACATTTTGTGGACCCAACTTCTTTCACTTGCCCTAGTGTTGACTAGGACTCATACGCCGAGCTAGGCGATTTAGTCCCAGACTAGAGTTTCGGGGAAAGAAAAGAAATTTAGCAAGGATATGTTTGGAACTCTAGAAATATGAAAATTTCCCTATATTGGGACTCATACGCCAGAAGTGGCATATCAGTCTAGTTAGGGTTTTCTAGAAATTCAAAGTTTGAATCTTCTCTTCAATGTTTACTATTTTTTTTACACTTGATTTTTAGATCTAAATCTCTGATTTGCAACCTATAGGTGTCTTCCAATGATCTCCAATGCAAGGTGACAACTTTGAACACTTAAAAACTTTCTCCAAACTTTCTCTTCAATGCATCTTAAACCTAGATCTGCAAATCACACACTAAAGAGGGAAAAATATTATTTTTTTAGTGGAAAGGGGTTTGCCTTGGTCAAACCCCATTTTGGTAATCAAACCTTGAAATGAAATGTAATAAGATGAAGGAATGATGAATGAACAATATGTAATGTTATAAATCACAAAACCCTATCAATAAAGTGTTGCAAACATGTATGAAGTGGCTCCAATGGATGTAGATCTTGACTCTTGCTTGAATGTGATAGATCTCGAATTGAATACTAGCTTGAATCATACCATCCATCACAATTGTTAGCTTAAAAATAGACATGATGCATGATGACTTTAACATGATGCTTGATACTTGAATAACGCTCTAAAACACTTGATAATCAAATCTTGAAGATTCTTGAATGCTCTTGTAAGCACTTGTAATCTCCAATTTTCTAGAATGCATGAATATTTGAAAGCTTGGGATGAAATTGAGTGAAATAAACTTGTATTTATACTTGTTTATGACAAATTTCCTAGAATTTCAACACTACAAGCCGACATCAAATATAGGAGAATAAAATACCACCAAGAATTTGAATTTAATTTAATTTTAGGCCACATGAGACTCATACGCCAGAAGTGGCATATGAATCCCATTAGGCATTAATTATGGGACACATTTTTAAAAAATGCTTAGAATGATGCAAAATCCAGATCGGGGCCCTAAAACATAGGTGGGACCCATATGCCCAAGGTGGCATATGAGTCCCAGATCACTAAATATATGCCACACCACCTAGAAATACCTAAATTATGATTGGATGTTGATTTATGTCAAGATTATCATAAAAAAGATGCATTAGTTAAGGCTTGTGGATATAAAATAAGGCCAATTAAAGCGTAAAGAAGCCTAGTTATTTATGAAAACCCTAGAAAAGTGTAAAAGTGTAGAACAACACCTTGAATAAGGTACAATTAAGTTCATTTAGCTAACAAGGGCCCAAGACCTAATGTGAATGTGTCAAACACGTTACAACACTAAATCAAGGAAACATTATGCTTAATTTAACAAGGAGGGCCCAAAAAAACAAGGAAAAGTATAGGGATACTTTTTCCATTGCAACACAAGAAATGAGGCCATTCTAAATCAACTTTTTCAAAATAATTTATCCCTTCAAAATCAAATTTCCACCATAAACCAAAATCAAAATGGCCAACCTACATACTATCTCAAAAGCAATCCCTTATCCTTGGAGATATTAAGAATGCTAATACCACAAGGTATAGAGATTCCTATATTTGAGAAATATGGGGGAAAGGAGATCCTTCTAACCATGTTTCTACTTATATTGTCTTATATAGTGACTTTTTCCTTGAGGATAATCTCTTGGCGAAGCTCTTCCCTAGGTCCTTGAAAGACACCACCTTAGAATATTTTCCTTCTTACTGAATAACTCAATTCATTCATTCAATGAACTTGTTGAGGCCTTTATACACCATTTCCAAGTGCACATGACTCCCAAGATGACCTTAGCCAATTTGATGAGATGTAAGTAAAAATATTTAATGAAAAGGTTAATGACTTTATTTCACACTACCAAATGTTGTATTCCAAAATTGATGTAAAGATTCTTGACCCTCACCTTCAACAAATGTTCATTGAAAACTTACAAACTAAGATACAAGATAAGCTTGGAATGATGAAATTTACTTCCTTCGAACACTTGTGTATTTCCCTTCATGATTATCAAAACTCGATTAGTAGTTTGAAACAAAAGCCACCTCTAGTCGACCTAAAAAATATGAATCCACAAATCAAAACAATTATCAGCCCTTTAGAAAATAGAATAAAGGATTCCTTTAACTAAATACTCCTCAACCAACTCAACATGTTGATACACAAGTTGCTTCTATAAAGAAGAAAAATTCTTTTACATTTGGGGATCTAGCTAGACAATTTACTCCCTTACATGATACCCTCCACAACACAATGTGACAACTTATAGAATAGAAAATGTTCACCTAACCTCCCGTTAAAACTCCTAATCCTAATAAGCCTTTACCTCTGAACTTTAGATCAAATTCTTATTGCCATTATCACCGAAAAAATGGATATGATACATAACATTTTAAGCATCTTAAATATCTTACATTGCAAGACCTAATTGATTCCAATTGACTTCAAATTGGAGGTGTTAATGATCAAGGAAATAAGTTTGTTTCCCCTCCTAACCAAATCTTGCAAATCTTTACCAACCCTATGTCGAACCACAACATTTCATTCTTCAAAGCTAGTGAACCTAAGAATAATGATGTGATGAATGTTGACACGGATGATGACAACATAAATACTATTGAACAAAAACTTGTGGATAATATGGTGGGATTGATCAAAATTATACCTCATAATGGCCGAGCTAAAATGCCTTTTGACATGTTGCTTTCTCATCTAAAGATATTATTAGAAATGAATCTTATGGTCCTATTTACATAGCCGGCTAAATCAATGATAAGCCCACCAATGGGATATTAATTGATCCCATATGTGGAGAGAATGTGATCAGTGAAGAATTTTTACTTGTGCATGAACTTTATCAAGAAACATATGATCAACCAAAAGCATGGATAAAAATGCATAATGGTTTCACTTGCCCTATGATGGGATCAATCACCCTTCCTTTAAAAATTGGACTGAAAAAATTAGATGTCTCATTTTCCATTATCTTGATGTCGAAAAAATTCTTTGTGAAGCTTGGTTATCTATGGCTTCACTCCATGGAAGCCATACTGTCAGTTGTGCATAAATGTTCAAACTTTCCCTTTGACAATGAAATATTTACTGTGCACCATAGTGGCTTTAATCCTATGTCTTCTCGTGGGGATTTTTCATTAGATTTCTTTTGGCCTGAGCTTATGGAACCTATTAAACCTTGTGAGAACTTCTTTCTCAAATCTTACCCAAAGTTTAAGGTGAAATGCATAGAAAAAATATCCCTTAGAAACATGCCTCAACCCATGATTGAGTCTCCCATCCTTAACGAAACTATGATTAAACCTGAAGAAATTCCAAATAACCATGACCAACCCAAGATAGATCCATTTCCTATCTCCTATAAATGACCAAGAGATAACAAAAACAATCCTATCATGCCTCCTACGATAAAACAAGTCTACAAAGTTAAAGAGAAAGTGGTTGAACAACCCCCCATGATTCATTTTTTTCATCCCCTTAGGGAAGAAAAGAAACCTATGGTTGTTAAACCAGCTCCTACACAAACACAACTTGAAAATCAAACAAAAATAAAAAGAAATGCTAGAGAGCATAGGTGTAGATGTCGTCCTCTTCCTCAAAGATTAAATGAAGAGAACAATAAAGAAAATCAACATCCAAATGTGATTGAAGCAATACACGATGAGTTTCCCTCTTCACCAAAACAAAAAGATTCTATATCGTAACCACAAGAGCTAAATCCTTCTTTGTACATTATCATTCGACCTCCCATTGTGATCAACTTGGATGATGATGATGAGGTTGCTAAAATTGATGAAGAAGTACATAATGAATTGATTACATTTTTTTCCTCTTCTATGAGCTTAAATGATAATTCTCCTAAGAAGAATGTTGAACTTGGTGATACCCCTAGTTCAACACTTATTGTTGTCCCTTTGGCTAGTTTTCCACCTTTTGCATACAATGAACAAGATTGGGATGCAGATGAATTGCTATAGGTTGACTCACATGTGCCTTAGTAGTCTTTACTTTATTTATTTTTTAATGTTATGTGTGTTATTGGATGTGCATAATGTGATCTACCCGTACTAGTATCTCTCTCTCTCTCTTTGTGGCATTCATCTATTTGTATCTACATTATTTACTATGTTGTAAATATTTTCTTTGTCTTGTATTTTCCTTTTGGGGATAACACAAGGCATCGAGACATTTACGTCTCTTCCATGTGGACCTAAAAGATTTTCCTTTATCTTTTCTTTGTCTTGTGTTTTCCTTTTGAGGATAATGCAAGGTTTCAAGGCATTTAGGTCTCTTCCATGCTGACCTGAAAGGATTTTCCTTTGTTTTTGCTCTCTTTGTATCATTCTTCCTATTTCATGATTATTTCTAGAATGATGATAGTTCTAAGCTCTCTCTAAAAATATTGCAGAGAAAATACATACTGACCCTAAATCCATGGATCCCTCATGTGTTTGGAGTTTCCTTTTTGGGGAAACCCCTCCCTTTTCATGATGTAGCTTTACTCAAAAACATATGACTTGGTATAGGGATTTCTGAATAAGCTCTCATGTCCTCTTTCTTGTTAGCATTTATCATTTTCTACTTTAAAGTAATTGCTCACAACATGATGTTTAGCAATTTCTTTAAAGTAAGGGCATACATTGGCATTGTTCTTTTGAATTTTACAATTCATGTTTCATTGTGTAGTCTTCTTACTTCATGCGATGCATCTTTCGCTTTGTGATGGAATTGGGTGTGATGCCCTTCAAGAGCGTGATCTCTCTTAGTATATTATATTCCTCTTAGTGGCTTCATGCAACACACTACATCCCCTAAGTTGTGAATCTTCTATTCTTTTATTGGCCCTCTCTTGGAAAAATTAGGCACAATGTTCATTAAGTTAAAACCTTACATGAACTAAGTGAAACTCTTTTGAACGTACCTTACACTATTTTGCACTTACAATATATGTTATATGGCCACCTTTCCTAACACACTTTGATTTCCTGTGGAGCCATCCTATTTTTTCATGGGTGTCAAGCATACAAAGTTTTGCTTGCCTCATGAATTCCTACTATTGAATGTTGTGTGGTTCCTTATCAAAGTTATGGTATATATGATGTGGTTTATCTTAAGATTGAACTTATGACATGGGCTTGTATCCACTTGCTTTTTTGCTTGAAACATGTTGGTTGTGTGTGTATATATCACTGGGAATACCTGTTATGGACAACATGAAGTTTCTAGCCACTTTTGAAAGCGAGTTCTTGGTTTTGCATAGATGCCATATGTGTTCCACTTGTCGTCTTTGGACAAACAGTCTGTCACGCCGATGTAGAAAAAATGAGTCAAAGCTTGAGTCCACCCACTTTATTTTGTTTCTTTCTCTTTGTCTTTGTAGCGTACCTGTTTGTGCCTTATTTATTTGCTCCATATATCCATTTGCATGTGTTTCTCTTTTGTTCCTATGTTGGTGTGCATGGGATCTAGATTTTGGGGAGACAGTCATCCTCTTGATTGCAGCCATCATCCTATCTGCTCGCGACAGTACATTTGATCCACAGTGTGGTTGTCTACTTTGGTACTAGTTTAGATGGTTCTCCTCTCACTAAAATTAGAGGATAAATTAGTGTAATGTCACTACATTTTCATAATTTAATTCCTTATTAAAGTAGGGCTTCTTTGCCTGTTGGTATATTTGCATCCATAAGCCTTATTAAATGCATCTATTCAAGGATGATCCTGACACATATCTAATAACCAATCATAATTTAATGATTTTGCATTATATGGCCCAGATTTAGTGATCTAGGACTCATACACTACCTTGGGCGTATGGGTCCCACCTAAGTTTCGGGGCTTAATCCTAAATTTGGCATTAAACTTCATTAACCCAAATTTGTGTCTAAAAGCAGCCTATTAACGATTCTATATACTGACCCAGTGTATAGTCATACCTCTGGACTGGTTTGAATTAATTCTTAGAAATATTTCTCCTAGATCTAATGTCAACATAGTGTTGCAGCAATTTGAAATTTTGCAAAACAATGTGACCAAAAGGTTAATTCACATAATTTATCCTAATTTTTTCAAGAGAGCATTCCTATAGAAAGTTTAGGATTACAAGAGAATTCAAGAGATGATTATCAATTGTTTTGGAGGTATATTCAAGTTTCAAGCATCATGTCAAAGTCATCATGAATCATGTTTGGTTTTGAGCTATCATTTGTCATGTAGGTTCTTATGATTCAAGCAAGCATTCAATTCCAGATCCATATCATACAATAAAAGAGTCAAGATCTACATTCATGCTAGCCATTACATACAAGTTTGTAGCCTTTGTTCCAAGGGTTTGGTGAGTTGCAACATAGAATATTTGTTTAAATTCATCATTCCTCTATTATATTTCATTTCATTTCAAGGTTTGATTACCAAAATGGGGTTTGACCAAGGGAAACCCCTATCCACTAACAAAACAAAAAAATTCCCTCTCTTTGATGTGTGATTTGTAGATTTAGGTAAGAATATCTATTAAAGAGAAATATTGGAGAATATTGTCAAAGTTGCAAAGTTGTCAAAGTTGCAAAGTTGTCAAAGTTGTCAAAGTTTTCATCTACCTTGAAAGATCACAGAAAGTCACCTAAAAAGTAGAATTTAGAGTTTCAGATTGAGAGATTAGAGAGGAGAGAAGATACAGAAAACCAATAGAGGATTCTAGAGTTTCAGATCAACCCTAATACTAGGACTAAATTGCCACTTGTGGTGTATGAGTCCTAGTATACCAGACTTGAAGCATTTTCCATAGATCCTAGTTTAGTAGTTGTAGATTTTGGTTTCATCTTGAAACCCTAGGGACTAAATTTCCCCTACTGGTGTATGACTCCCAATGTGCATTAAAAGTAATATTTTATGGAGTGCAGACCTTGTTTCAAGCATCTTCAGTTTTCCAGCTGCCCCTCTATCCTTTCTCAATTTATTATTCTGGTTTTTAGTTTCATATCTTAGGTTGCTTAGTTAGGTTTGCATATCATGTGCATTTTCTTCTTTCCAAGCCTTTTCTTGGTGGTGAACCTCCTTTTGTCTTTAATCACACCCAAGGAAACCATATTAACCATCTAAACCTTCCCCCAATCAATCCAATTGTTTGAGGGATCTTGGTTTCCTTTAATGAAACATAAGTGAAATTGGTGGAGTAACCCTAATACCCCTTTAGTTCCATCTCCCAAAATGTGGAGCACTATTTCTGAGGTTTCAAATTTTTTTGGAAAGTTTTTTTTAAAAATTACTATCATTTTTACATATAAAATTGACATGATGAAAGAATGAATGAGGGAATTCAATTAGACAAAAAGAGAACATAGTAGCTTTGAGCTATAAAAAATAATTTTATAGATTAACTACTACTACAATTTTAAGGTTTTGAAAAATTATAAGATGATTGTACTACAAGTAGAAATATAAAATAATGAGTATTAGCTAAAGAAGGAAGACCAATAAAATATTTTAATCATGTAAGGAAGAGATAGAAAATGAATGATTAGGAATCTTACATCATAATCAAATCATTGAATAAATAGAGAAATTATTTATTTCCCAACAACTTTAATTTGTACAAAATTCATTAATTATTGTAGCAAATAATAATGCTAAATTTAGCAAGGGACAAGTGACATAAGTTAATTTTATGGAAATTATTCTTTTGTACCAAAATATATGTGTATAAATTCATATAGATATGTAGATGCATTGATTAGGAGATAAATATTTTTGATAGAGATGAGAGTTGAAGTAATATTCTTTGAATAGATCAAACATTAGTGTGAAGCCAATGTTGATTTTATTTAAGCATAGATAGCATGTGAATTAATGAATTTACAAATAGAAGTGAATAAATCATTTTATTTAGTAAAATATATTAATCTAAGGGAGTTAGTTGTGGATTCATATGATTTATGAGAAAATGGTGGCAATGATTATATGATATCACCATTCCTTTCCACAAATCATTCAAAAATGTCCTAGGATTCCTAATTGGATTAACTATCAACCTCTCAAGGTGAGTCAATTCTCAATGAGGAGGACCTAGGAAGGGGTTCTTTTAGCTTTTAGGGGTTCACCACCAAGCAAATGCTTGGAAAAGACAAATAAGAATTCAACCTACAAAACCTAGTTATGCAAGCTAAATGAAGGATGCAAATGATGAAATTATGCAATACGGAGGTAGGATGTGTGTACTTGGGAATTCTGGAGATGTTTTAAGGATTCTAGAAATGCAAAGAAGTTGTCCAAATATGCCAAGGAGGAAAAATACGGCCTTACTATTTTCTTAATCTTGTTGCTTTTTTTTGGGGAAAATATAGAATCTTAAGATGTTGGATCGAGATCTAAAGGAATCTCTACAAAATATGCTCGGGAGGACTAAGACACCCAAGGTGGTGTATTAGAGCCATTATGAATTTTTGAAAACTCTGAATGTGGTCCTGAGCTCCAAGGTCTACAATTGCTTCTTCTCTAATCTTAGGTTCTGAAACTTCCGGATTCGGCCTATAGGTGAGTTTCCGTGAAGATTACAACTTTGCAATACAACTTTGCAACTTTGCACTCCAAATGATCTTCAAGTCTTGAACCTAAATCTACAATCACAAATATGCAAGAAGGGAAAAACTTGTTGTTTGTTAGTGAATGGGTGTTTTCCTTGGTCAAACCCAAGTTGGTAATTAAACCTTGAAATGAAATGAAATGATGAAAGGAAATGGTGAATGAGAAAAATGCAATGCTACAACTCACCAAACCCTTGTTGTAAAGTCTACAAATTTGTGTGAAATGGATGGAATGGCTATGGATCTTGAATCAATGGACTTGAATTGCTTGCTTGATTCAAAACCCTACATCACAAATGTTAGCACAACAACACACATGGTGCAAGAAGCTCTTTGATAAGACACTTGAATCTTGATGATGGATCTAAATGCTTGATAGAAATGCTCTTGAATGCTTTTGTGAACTCAATTTTCTATTAGGAATGCTCTCAAAAAAAAATTGGATTAGAATGAATGAACCTTGTATTTATACTTATCTATGCTTAATATCCTGAAATTACATCACACCAAGCCAACATATGAATTCATTAAATAAAGGAGGCTAAATCTTGCCAGAATTTGAAATTAAATCCGAAAAATAATTCAAGGAGGACTAAGACGCCCTAGGTGGCATCTTAGTCCTAAGTCATAAAAATTGGGGCATAGACACCAAAAAGGGGCCCAATTAAGATGTCTCAAAATCAAGGTCTCGAGACCTTTGGGGGACAAAGATGCCTTAGGTGGCATTTTAGTCCTGACCCAAAAATTAGGGACACACCTAGAAATCATTAAATTATCATTTATGCATTGGAGAATGTCAGGATTAGCCAGAAAAAGTTATAATTCATAGGGCTTGTGGATGCAAAATAGGACCAATTAAGACATAAATAGGGATAAATAAAGCAAGGTGGGCCCAAACAAGTGTGAAAATGCAAGGGTATGCATTTTACTACACTACATCATTCAATATAAATCAGAGATAGTTTAGTAAAAGACACCCATAGTTATAGATAACAATGATATTCTAAAGTGAACAAGGTAGTGGCATTGGTGAGTGAACATAACTTTTGGTTATATATATAAAAGGAAGTAAATTGTATGTTTAGAATTGTAATAATTTTTATATTCTGAAATATAGTACTTATAGTGTTGGATTCCACAAATCATTACTCATTCTAGAGAGACCATGAGGGTATGATAGTGTTGGATTTCTATTAGAATTTCCAATAAACATATATATATTTCATTAAATTTTATATATGGTTTAGCTAATATATTTTATAAGATAGAGAATATAATAGCATGTAAGAAGAAAAATTATGTATTATATTTAGCTAATCTAATTTTAAAGGGTTACTAGATTCAATGAATTAATACAATGTATAATATGTAATAGAAACATAAAATATGATCGGATCACTTTTGGAGTATATTGTGGTATAAGTTAAACATAGTTAAAATTTATTTTAAACTGCCAAGTCCATAGAGGTATGAAAAATAATAATAGTGAATAGAATTATAGGTAATTTTTTAATATTTTTACTAGGAGAGTATTAAGAAAACTAGTATATATATTTAGTACAAGATGAATTTTCTTATAATATTTAAGTATAAAGGAGTATATGAAGAACACCATTTTATATTGTATATAGTATTAATACAAGGAATCTATCATAGTTACATCATAAAAAGTGAAGATAAATGAAGTGGAAAATTACAGGAATATATAGGTCATATGAAGGTATATCTTGATAACTTGAAAAAAAAAATTGAAAAAAAAATTCTAAGTATAAGGAAAATAATGACATGGAAAAGAGGAATAAGGACTATGAGGTAGGAGATAAATTTATATAAATCTAACGAAATGAATTATTTCTATAAACAAGCTATGATATGCTTAAGATGAATACATCTGGTCCTTCAAATATTAACAAAACGTTTGATTTAGGATATAAGCATGAATTTAATTTTTTGAAAGGTTTGGGTATATCACTGATATTTTATATTTTTATATTTGTATTACTATCATGATGAAGAATACGAAGAAGATAAAGTAAAGGTGGATTGGGAAAAAAATATATTAAAATTTAAAGAAGTAGAAGAAATTGAAGATATTATAGATAGAAATTATGGAAAGAGTACTAGAAATGCATGTATTATGAAGAATATTTGGTGAAATAGAAAGAAATTTTATTGAAGACACATCATGGATATCTATAGCTATGTTGAAGGATCAACCTTTTCCTCCAATATGTTAAATGTGAGTAATCACTTTCTTGTTTCTTGGGATATTTGATATATGGTTATCTAAAGTTTAAGATAAGTCTTACATTAACTTACAACACTTTCTTTCATGTTTGGTTTTTCTTAACAAGTTTTAAACTACATATTTAGGTCTTCATAATCCTACCACAAAAGACTATTAGAGGAATATTATTATTCTAGCTATTGTTTGAACAAATTATACTTTTTGATAGCTATCATGCTATACATTAGCACATAAGTTTCCAAATTGATATTAGAACTTCATGATAAATTGACTTTTTTAATGTGATATAATTTCTTTAATTACTCATTGGTTAATTATATAAATTTTTAAATTTATTACAAGATAATACCTAACTAGGTTATATGGTAAAAATAAAATCTTAATACCAATATTTGAATACATATCCAAGTTTATTACTCCAACTAGAGTTCATGATTATAACATCGATGATTTCTATTTCTTATACCTTATTTGATTCATCCTAGGTGGATCCTTTAACATGTTTCACTATGAATTGATAATTGTATCACCTTTATGGTCAACATATAACTTTATATTTAATTCAACTCACTACATAAATATATCTCATTTTATATTAGAAGGAAACTAGTAGTTACTACATAGTTTGCAATATATGACTTACCCTAGCTCAACTAAATTGGGTGGCATATTGTATAGAAGATAAATTATTATAATTAAATTTCATATAATTACTTCCTAATGATTCATTAATGGTTAAGGAAGCATTCTATTTTTTTCACTTGTAGAAAGGCTATGAATGTAGTTTTTACTACAAATCAATATTATCATATATCTTTCTATTTTTTGTATTATTTAATTTTTAGTTTTAGTATTTACATGTTTAGATGCATAGATGTATGCTCCTTATTTTTCCACTCCATTGATGTCTATATCATTCGTCCAACCCATTATCCCATATTTTAGCTTCTATTTGTGCAACTTACTCAATGAGTGGAAGTGATTAATTGAAAATAATTTATTTTTCTCAACACTAATGTTGGCTTACAAAATCCATAATTTCCCTATCTATTATGACTAGTTTTTGAATGCTATATAAATATATCCTTCTCTAGCCCTGAATGGAGCACAAAACCAATCTCTCGCTTTTAAAATCCAACTTTGATTCTAAATATTGCCTCTCAAACTAGAATCTCCTCTATTATAGACCTACCTCTAGTAATAACCTTCATTTCATTCACCCATTACCCATCCTATATCTATTCCATAAGAAGAAATAAACAATTAAAAATACTATCTATTTCTAAATTTCACAAAATACACTTGGCTCATAGCCCTCTCCTAAAATTATTTCTAAATTTGGATATTAGTTTTCATGGAAGCTAACTTTTACTTGAGTTAATATTTCTAGTAACATGGGTTCTTAAAAAATTATATATTCTATCACTAAAAATATTTACTAATTAATATGCTTAGTTATTTTTCTATCTAATATATTTTTTTAAATTAGATTTTTAGCACTTTACTCTAACATTATGTTTTAGATAGAAAATAGTTCTCTTATGCTATACATGACATATGTCAAACCAATATAGATATAGTGAAGCAACTGTGACTTAACTTTGAACTTTCACCCTTTTTCCCCAATATGAATTTTAAAATATTGTGGTCTTTTGAAACATAATGAAATCTCTAGTATGTCAACATTCTATTTCTTCTTCTTGTCAATATTTTAGATGTGTCAAAATATTTTACCAATAATTTCAAGATCAAATTGGTCTCTTGTAATAATATACTCATCTCCATGATTAATCATATTCAAATGGCCAAAACAAAATTCATTTACATCCATGTCAATATTTCTTCTTTTTGCATCCATATAAAGCTTTCTACAAACAACTAATACAACTAAGTTCATGAGTTTGACTATTAATATTTGTATTATATTTCAAATTGTATCGTTATTTCCTCCTACTCTTCAACCCATGTTGTCAACAATCTATTATTTTGACTCCCTTAAAGAGTCAACATGGTTAATTGAAATAAATTATTTTTTTTTCCACTCAAATTCATTTACAAGAACCTTTATTTACCCCTCGAGTATAAACAAAAAATAGAGAGAAAACTAAAAATACTCCTTCAGTAAACAAAAATAGCTCAACCACAACACCTTAATTTTTTAAGTCTAAACTTGACTATCAAGACTAGATATTAACATAGAAGCTCCTTTATTCTAGATACCCCAATAGTGACCACCTTAATTTATCACATCCTCAATTAGTTCCTTGTGCATTCTAAACTAAGAAAGAAACCATAAAAAACACCCTCCAGTTCCACCTATCACTAAACTTACCTAGTTCATAATCATCTCCAAACTTCCTCACACATTTTGATTTAAGCTATCATGGAAGGCTACTCTCCTTTGAGTTAATGTTTCCATTAGCATACTTTCTAAAACTTGCATTTAAGCTATTGTGAAGTATATTTATATATTACAATGCTTAGTTATGTTGTCTAATCTAATGTATTGATAAGATGTTTGCATTCGAACATTTTACTCTAACTTCATTCCTCAAATTATGAACCACTCCCATGCTTTATAGAACACATCACATCAATGCAAAGTTAGCAAAAACAAGTTTCTTCTATTCAGACACAACAAAATGTCCTCAAACAAAACAAAAAAGGCATCTCCAAAAAACTTGAAGAAATCAATAATAAATCTGATACTTAACATAAAATTATATTCATATTAGATATAATGACTAAACCAATAAAATTAAATATTAATATAACAAAGATGTCTTACACATTGTTAATCAATAATCTTATAGCTAAAACAACAATTAAATTTCTTCAACTTGTTAGAGAAGAGGATAACAAAATGTTTGTTGCTATTCCTTCAAGGGAAGAAACTAAGAAAGTGGTTTTCTCTTTTGAAGGGAACAAGGCCCTTGGCCCTGATGGGTTCCCTATGTTCTTCTTTCAGTGGTTCTGGGAGATTGTTGAAGATGATGTGGTGAATGTGGTTAAATATTTTTTTGGTTGAAGGAGTCTTCTAAAGGAACTTAATGCCACTTTCCTAGTCCTTATTCCCAAGAGACCAGGGGCTACGGAGTTTGAAGCATTCAGGCTGATAAGTCTTTGTAATTCCTTCTATAAGATTATTTCTAAGGTTTTGACTTCTAGGCTCCTCATTCTTCTACCCTCCCTGATTTCACCTCAGCATAATAGCTTCCTCCCTAGCAAGCAGATACTCGACTCTGTTATTTTTTTCCATGAGAATATTCACTCTCTTGTGGAATCTAAAACTGAAGGTTTTCTCCTAAAATTGGACATTTCAAAAGCTTATGATCAGGTGGATTGGGACTTCTTAATCAAAATCATGAGGATGTTTGGCTTCAACAATAGAGTGGACTTCAGATGGTTGGTCAGCTCATCTCTACTGCATCTATTTCTATCAAGGTTAACTGGTCTCCCTCGTGGTTTTTTAAGAACTCAAGAGATTTAAGACAGGGTGATCCTATTTTCCCTATATTATTCACTATTTTGGTGGAATGCCTTGGGAGAAACTTGAAAAGATTGGTCAATTAGGGAACTTTAGCTATTCTTAGGCCCTCTTCCAGAAATCTTATTTGTTCCCACCAATAGTTCATTGATGATACCATGCTGATGGGGAGATCTACTGTGACTTAAGCAAGGAATCTGAAAAAAAATTTGGATGAGTATGAGAGGGCTTCTAGTCAAATGATTAACATACAGAAAAGCTCTATCTTCTTCTTCAACACTCCTAAACCTAGACAGAATAAGATTGCTAGAATTCTTGGGTGAAGAATTGAGTCTCTTCCTTCTATTTATCTTGGCTTGCCTCTATGCCTCAAGCCCCCTGAATCCTTTTGGAGTTCATTGGTGGATAGGTTCAACAAAAATCTTGTTGGATGGAAAGGAGTGCTTCTCAATCAAGCAAGTAAAATCCAGCTTCTCAAAGTCACTCTTCAGAACCTTCCGATATATGCTTTAAGTATTTTTAATATCCCTGCCAAATTTGTGGATGCTATTGAAAAAATCCAAACATGATTTCTTTGGTTCAATGTTGAAGAAAGAAAAAGAATGCCTCCCATTGGTTAGGACTTTGTTTGTAGACCTAAAAAACTGGGAGGCCTGAGCTTAAGAAATATGAGAATGATGAACAAGACACTCCTTGCTAAGAAAATTAGGCTTGTTTTCTCATCTAATGGAGAATGGAATAATATTTTAAAGAGAAAATACATGGCTAATACTGGATCCCTTAAGGCTCTGCTAGATTCTCCTCACTTACCCCATGGATCAGCTTGCTAGAATGATATGATTAGAGGGAGAAAGATTATTGATTTAGGAGTTGAGTGGAGCATAAGAAGCGGTAATCAAGCTAGATTCTGGGAAGATAGATGGTTATTGAAGGGTCCTTTAATTGCCGATGAAAGGTTTAATAGGTGGGTTAATACCTGCAAAGTGGCTTTTGGATCTTAGATCAAGGATTATTGGAGAAATGGGGGCTGGGTGAATTTGCTCCAGTTTAGCCTAGATCTTGCCCTGATTCAATTTGCTTTGATGGCTATCAGGATGAGGCCAAATCAACAAGAGGATCTTTTAGTATGGACCGCTAACCCTTTGGGTAGCTACTCTATCTCTTCGGCTATCTCTTTGATGTCCCTTTCTCAGGCCCCTCATCCCTTTTGGGCTAAAGCCTAGATTAAACATCTGACTCCCAGAGTTAAAATATTTTTTTGGATCCTTCTTCAGGAATAAAGTCCTCACTGTTGACAATCTCTGCAAGTGTGGTTTCTTGATCCCTAACCGATGCTATTTGTGCAAAGAAGAGGCGGAAACTGCTAACCACTTGTTTCTTCATTGTCTGTATGTGGTGGCTATCTGGGGAAGGTTTATGAATCTCTGGAGTTTAAAGTGGGTTTTTCCAAGCTCCGTCGAAGACTTTTTTATCCAATGGAATGCTCCTATGAATCCTTCTATTCGAATATTATGGGCTTTTACTTTCCCTTATATAGCTTGGGGTGTGTGGAAGGAACATAATAATAGGATCTTCAAGGAAAAGGAAACATTAGAAAACACTATGTATGAGAAGAATTTCAGTTTAATTGTGGAAAACTTCAATATTATCCCTCATCAGGAGAATATGATGGAGGCTATAGTTTGTTCGACCTATGATCTAAAGATGGCTAATGATTGGAACATTAAATTTGATGTTTCAAAGGCCTCAAAACTAGCTAAAAAGGACTGTGAAGGAGTGTGTTGGTGTCTTCCACCTAGAGGCTGGATAAAAGCTAACTTTGACGGGGCGGCTAAGGGTAACCCGAGTTTGGCTGGAAGTGGGGGAGTGATAAGGGACTATAATGGTAAGTTTGTTGCAGTTGTGGCCATCTCCTTAGGCATCCAATCTAACCACATAACTGAATCCATTGGGGCTTTTCAAGTTAGTGACCTTGCTAGTAGAATGAATGTTAAAAATATTTGGTTAGAGGGTGATTCTAAAAATATCATTGAATGCATCCTAGGCAAATCCCCTCCCTCATGGACCATTAAGTGTTGGATTGAAGATGCTAGGGCACTCTTATCTAAATTTGATAAAGTGATAGTTTCACATGCCTTTAGGGAAGCCAATGGAGTTGTTGACTTCTTTGCTAATGAGGGGGCTAAACAAAAAGGGTATAATACGTGGCAAAGCCTCAATGAGTTGGGTACTAATGTAAAGGCCCTAATTGAGTATGATATCACTTATGGAAAATAAACCACATTTCTTGATAATGAAGGAGAATAAGGCCAAGTACAGAGTTATCATTAGATTTGATGGGGTCGCAGTTATTAACTCTACAAGTTGTATGAAGGAGAATAAGGCCAAGTACAGAGCTATCATTAGATTTGATGGGGTCGTGGTTATTAACTCTATAGGTTATATTATTTGGCATGTTTTGTGGGTGCTTTGGCTTGGTTGCAGTTGTTTGATTCAGGGAAACAGTTCTGCAAGCAACGCTAGCAAGGAAAATGTGATAATGGGGGAAGTAGAAAAAGAGTGGAGCCGACTAGTTACGAAATGCATAAGCAAAACCCAAAGATTTGGAGGAAGATTGAGCATGGTGGGCTTCTCTAGTTCATCGAGAAGCTCCATGGTCCTCAATCAGAAGCCACTAAGTATTTTGTGAAACATTGGAGGAATGGGGAAATTTTTCTCTTTGGGAGGAAGGTCAGTGTGAATGATAACCTTATTGAGGAGGTCACTGGTCTTTCGACTGAGGGAATGAAGTTCTTCTGGGATAGAATTTTTTTTGTTGAGGCTGTTATTAGGTTTCCCAAAAAAGATAAGGAAAAGAGAGAGCTGGTTAAAATATCCAACAACTACTTTGAAATTGACACTATTAAGGTTTTATGGAGGAAGGTGCCCAGGATTATAATGGAATACATCACATTGGATGGCAGATTTACAAGAGTTTATAGCTACCATTTTGTCCTCAATCATTTTCGCCATAAGGTAAGGGTTTATGTCCCTCACTATTTGTATTACTCCTTGAGTAATAGCTTGGAAGACCATAGAAAGAATCCTAGGAAGTATCTGGCTATGCATACTGGCCTCATCCGACTTATTTAGGACCATTTTAAAAATATGTCGACTTTGTCTAACCCTGTCCCGGCTTCGGCCTCTGAAGACTATGATACTGAGAATAGCATGTCGGAGGAAAAAGATAACCTAGACCCTAATTGGATTGAGGAAGACCTTCCCTCCCCCAAAAATTTGGGTAAGAAAACCCATCTAAGTAAGCCCTTGTTTAAAAAAGACAGCTTTGTGAAAACCCCCATTGTCTCTGATCAAAAAGAGAGAATTAAGATTAAGGACCCCCTGCTAAAAAATTGGTTTCTTACTCTAAGGACTCCCTAGAGGATAAAATTGAAACCCCTAAAGCTAGTGAGGATTCCTACACCTCTTACCCTACTACGGATAGAGAAGACAGACCCAGATTTCCTAGAAACCTTAACCCTGAAGAACCCTTCTTTAAGTTTGACCAGGAGTTTCTTGATGATATTTTAGCCATTACTAGAAATGGGGTTGTTGATTATTTTAGGATTATGAAATGGGTCTTTCACGAGATAAAGGACCTCAACTTAAAGAACAGGGCTCTTACTAGTAAAGTGGAAGAATTGCAAGCTAAAGTTCTTACCCACAATTCTGTTGAGGCTGTGTGTATCGAAGATAATATGAGGGAGATGGTTGAGCACCTACAACGAAATATTGAGCTCACTGACAAGATGAAGAAGGATAATGAGGTACAGATTAAGTTCCTGGAGGGAGAAATTAGTAAAATCAGGGACACCATTAAAACTATCCTAGAGCATAATCACAAAATTGCTAATCACAACACAACTGTTATGAGAACTATGGTTGAGAAAATAGATAACTTCCAACAGCGCTCTCTGGTGGTGGATTTGGATGTAGACAAGGAAAAAAATAGGATCGAAGATGCTGGCATCTTGAAGAGAACGAGAGCTCACCTAAAGAGAAAGGTTGTTTCTATGCCCCAGGAGATTCAGGCTCTCAAAAAGAGCACCCAGGATATGTGCAACCTTGAAGCTGAGGTTGCTGATACTTTAAAGTTCTTAGGTTAGTTCTGGTTGTGCGCTGGTTTTTGTGTTGGCTGGCTCCGGATTTATGGCTGTGGTTTCTTTTGGTCTTTTTTGTTTTGCAGCCATCCTATTTTTTAAGTACTGTAATGCCTTATCTTTATTTAACTTGTAAACTTTGTGGTTTCGGATCCTGTAAAATCCGTTTTTTCCTTTATCAAAAACAATTAAATTTCTAATAGAGTCTAGAACTCTATATATAATCTTACTTAGCTTTGATCCAATTAAAATATTATATAGGCATGTTCCATTATCTCTCATTTAAAGTAGTGTATTCGAACGTTTAAAGAAAAAGGGATTAGCATACTTAGAATTTCATGATTAGGAGGAGGAAAAGTGTAACGTTAACTATTGAAATGCGAAACATCTATTTTCAGTATTACGAGGTCTCGTTCTTAAAGAAGGTTTATTGACTTTTCAAGTTGAACAAATGAATATAATTACAAGAGATTGATATTTTATTCTGTTCCCCAATAGATGACTGAAGAATGTCCTCCACTCGCGGATTCCCCGATTTGGTTTGGTATTAAAACCTCATTCGGGCGTCCCTCTCAGATCCCTCCGTTTTAAGTAAAGTCGATGAATAAATATTAGTTGAATGGAGAAGATAGTGGAAGGCCGCGTGGGCGTCGGTATTTTTCCTGGCTAATATAGTCAAGAGTGGGCCACTACTTCACGTGGGATGTCAGGTTGTGGGGGCCTCTACGTATTTAGAGCCTATACTGGAGATACTATTAACATTTGAGTAGAGGAACGAGGGCCGTGAATTTGATTCTCTATTTCTACAGTTTTTGCCAAATCCAATTCTTGCTCTATATCGTTACTTGGGGACGCATCGGAAGAAACAAGCTCTTGTGAGGCACAATGATCTGACCTTTCTGCCTCTTCGAATGAAGAAACTCAATATAAATCTGAACGCCGTACTGTTTTAAACTCAAACGACTTGCGGCACAATGATCTGACCTTTCTGCCTCTTCGAATGAAGAAAATATTATTATACTCTGCTCAGCTGTTGTAAACTGTGTGTCGGAGGGAAACGGAGAAGAGATCCGTCCCCAGAACTGTATTTGCCGGCTTTGCTTTGTGTAAGAGTTTTCCGATTTAGTCTTCTGTAGCTCAACTGCTTCTGAGATCTGGTTAAATGATTAGGTGGGTTTTGTTGTTTTCAGCTCGATGGGGCGGGGGAAAATAGAAATAAAGAGGATCGAGAACAGAACAAATCGGCAGGTGACGTTCTGCAAGCGGCGAAGTGGGCTGATAAAGAAGGCGTATGAACTGTCTGTGCTGTGCCAGGCGGAAGTGGGTCTCATCGTCTTCTCCAGCCAAGGTAAACTCTACGAGTATGGCAGTCACAGGTATTTATCCTCCTCCTTTAAAAATTCCATCTCGCCTTCTAATACTTGAGGCTTTCCTTTTATTTGAAATATGCACTTTTATAGAAAATCTTTAGTAGCATTTAGATGTTTTCTGTCATATTTCTTGTCCAACTTCGAACAATTTAAATGGCGGAAAATTATTTCGATTCCTCCCCTTTCAGGAAGCGAGAATCCAAAAGAAAGCTATAAGCTGAATGTTCTCTAACAAATATGGATGGGACGATTTCTTTGCTATAAGGAGATGCCGGCAAACACAGGATTACGCTGTGAAATCTCAAGCAAAATTGCTATATACGTTATCACTCTTACCCTCTCAAACCATGTCCAAAATACCCGCACTAGAGCTTCTAGAATGCAAAACCTCTTACTGAATATGCTTATTCTTACATGCAACTGTAGAGTCCTGTGAGATTCTTGTTAGTACTTAACAATAAAAAGTATCGCTAAAACGTGAGACTAGTCAATAGTCATCGTATCTTGAAAACATCGCAGTAGGCTTAAAACACTAGTTAGTTTATGTCCATAGACAATAAATGCAGAGAAACAAAAGGGAGAATGGTAATTACTACGTAAATTGTTGCAAACCCTAAAACGAAGCATGTAAAGAGGAAGCTGTTGTTGGAAAGTGATGTTGATCATTCAGTTCTAACCACCATGCTGCATGTCTATCATGCGTAGATCTATATGTTTAGACAATCAGTCTATTTATAGTTTTGGATGGAGATAACTGAAAATAGTCTTTGAGCTTTGGTTTTATGTGTTAGTTAACTGAAACTAATACATGCATTATAGATGCTATAAAAAGAGGCTACAACTTCTATAAATACTGTGTGATGAGAAAACCAAAAGAAGTTAGAAGAAAACCTAAAGAGATTAGAAGAAGAAAATAGTTTACAGAAGATGAAAATTTCAAAATTGAAAGAAAAGAAAGATGTGATTATTTGTGTGAGAACGAAAAATCTGTAAAAGAATTCTCTGTTTATTGTTTATTGTTTCTTTGTTTCTGTCAATCATTATTGTCTTTGCCTGAGCTTTCAAATCTACAGCTGTGCCTCATGGATCCCCTCATGCTCTCAATGTAAATTTTCTCATTGGTAACCACACGAATGAAAGAGATGGAATTGTAAGGGGAGAGAGGGAGAGAGAAAGAGCTAGCAAGCGCACGTTTACGCCGGTAGTTCTGAGAAAAAACAAAGATAACTCCGTACAAAGCAATAAAAAGTGTAAATGAAGGATGTTGTTCCTCTTTAGGGTGCTAGGGAGATTAGTTTGGGCCAGTTTAAATACTTCAAAAGATCTCATTATTGGAAATGTGATCAGAAGTTACTAGGAAGACATACAAAATGTAAATGAAGGATGTTGCTCCTCTTTAGGCTGCTAGGGAGATTAGTTCGGGCTTGTTAAAATACCTCAAAAGCTCTCATTATTGGAAATGTGATCAGAACTGGGAAGACATGGGTCTGATATGTATGTTTGTCAACCTATGGACTATTCTTCTCTAGTTGAGAAGATGGGTTACTCAAATCTATCAGTCTTTTTACGGGGAATTTATCGTGATTTAACTCTACGCTATGGGTTGAACTACATTTTGGCAAAGGCTCCATGGGCATAAGAATACAACTCTTCTTAAAACTCTACTTCCAAAATTTTATTAAAAAAATTAAGAATCTTCTAATCTAAGTTATATTGTCTAATTTTGTCTAATTTGCAATACCACTTTTCACTTTCGTCCACATTGCAAAGTAACATATTTTATTCAGGTAAAGTCATCATATTTTCTTCTCAAATAATAAGCTTATTTCATTTCATTTATGTGCATATTTGTTTAGATTTAGATATTTCTTAGGGCCTTTGTATAGACATATTTTTTGAAAAGTAGTCTCTTATGTTCGCATAAATAGTACATTGTTAGATTGTTTTATGCAGAGGTTCAGTTATAGTTACTACGCAGTTACAAAATTAAAGTTATTCCTCAACTGTAATCCTCCGTGTATAAATTTGCTCCTGCATTTCAATAATATTAATGTAGTATTCGCATTCATTTGATATCAGAGCCACGAAAATATGTGTGCATGCGAATGATGAAAATGGCGTAAAGCTTTCAAAAATTAGTGAGGTATAATTATCTAGATCCACCAGACTTGGTTTTCGCTAGCTTGTGAATCATATGGTTATCTGCGTGTATGTTTGCAATGGGATGACAATTACATAAGACAGTGGCGGACGGTCCATTTCAAAGGTAATCGTTCTTGCATGAGTTCAAAGTCGACCACGACGGAAGGAGAGCTGTGAGATCTGAGGCGCGTCATGTGATCCAGGCTCGACAGCGGGTAGTATTTTCTCAGAGGATCATAGAAGAACGAACCCTAAACTAGATACATTAAAGGTACTTTTAAGGCCATGGGTTGAATAAATGAATAGACGATTTCTTGATGAATTTTGGTTGCATAATTTTGAATTAAAAGCAGTATAAGGTTGCACTCAGTCTTAATTCATTTTATTTATGAACAGTTTGGCAAGAATATCTGCCACTATTTTAGAGGGCGCGATGAAAGACATAAATGACTAGCTTAAGGTCATTTGAGCACAAGGATATGCTGAACTTTTATGGTTGAAGACATCTATAGAGGCATTATTAATGGTAGAAAAGAGGCTTCTGTTATCATCATCATCTTTCCATTGCAGAAAACTGCAAAATGTGTTTCATAAAAGTGGAAAACCCCCAAGCTTATAGCATCTTGTGTAATGTCTATTCTTGTAAGTATGAAGATAAAGACAAATAATCTATTCACACATAAGGCAGTGAGTCGACTGACTGTGGATGAATCCATTAACGATCATAACTTGGTTGTTTGCTTGTACTTAGAAACCATGGAAAAATTACAATTGTTCCGTGAAGAAACTATCCTTATTAAGGGAAACAAGTGGAAGGATACAATCTGTATTGCTTTGGAAGATGAGACAAATGTGATTATTTGTATGAGAGACATGGTTTCTGTTCACCAATGTCTTGATGTTAAGTACGGTAAGTGCATTCATGTTCTTTCCATTGATGATACCATCAAGAGTATCATTAGGAATTTGTTTGATGCATATTTAAAACTCTATTTGTTGGAAGCTTATCACCCAGTGAGAAAAGAGGATCTTTTCTTTATAAGAAGTGAAATACATAGCATGGAGTTCAAAGCAATCTAACTTCTTATTGTTGGTGTTTGAGAGAGTGAATATATGATGTGATTTGAACTACTTTTGGAGAAGCTAGATCCAAAGAGGGGATTGCTCTTTGGCTATATCAAGGGTAGTTACACTAGAAATAATAACATTATAAATGCCATTCAAATTGGGGCCATCTTTGCAACATCTGATGAGGCCTCCAAAAACTCATCCAAGACATCATACGAATAATATGTAACAAAATCTATTGGGGGGCTGGTGACACTAGAGGATGGAGGAATTTGTATAATCTCAAGTCAACTTCTCACTTTGAGATGGTGCTTTGAATGAGAAGAATTGTTTCTTTCATTCTTGTTTTCCTTGTTGATGTTGATGGATTTCAAGAATACACATATTGTGAAGTTTGATTTTTGAAGATAGGTAAGGGATTTGGTGTTGAACTCAATATGGATTGTTGTTTAGTAATTTTACAACACTATGATTGAGAATTATACCCTTACAAGACTCAAGAGACAACTTTATGGAGCCCTATGTTTGCAAAGCTCAATATGGATTGTTGCTAGATAATTCAAGAATCAATTATTCAAGTGTTCGATAAAATGTTAGTCCAAGAAACTGAGTATTTAGCTTGAAGCTATACCCTTCTGAGGGTCACGAGGAAGCTTGATAGAGTTCCACTTGATTCAAGATTTGTTTGTTCAAAGGAAGACCTTCTCAAGAATGTATATTTATTTTGTAATTAGCGAGCTTTATTATGTAAGCCTTAAGAGGGGTCCCTTGGCAAGGTGAATTCTAAGGTTTCAGGGATATATATTTATAGGAACAATATAATAAAGGGGGGAACATTAGCATAAATATAATATCATTAGATTATATTATGTAGAGGTTCAATTATAGTTACTACATAGTTACAAAATTATAGTTATTCCTCAAGTGTAATCCTTTGTGTATAAATCTGCTACTACATTTCAATTATATACTAATGTAGTATTCAACATCATCTTAATTATAAACATCCAACATCCTTGTTCAAAGATACTGTCAATAGCTTTATCACATCTTTACAAGAAAATTCAAAACAAATTACATAATTGCCCCATAATACTCTACCTAAAGAGTTCATTTTTTTTAATCTTATATGCAATATGGAGAGAGAGAAAGACAAATCTAACAAGACCTACATGTACAGAGTTGGTGTAGAAGTATGGGTAATAATGTCTTTGATTGCTATAGAATATACTAGATATACTTCACCTAATAAAAAATACACCATCTACAACCAACTTTAGTGTTTCTTCCATCATTGCCTTCAAAGAACCACTGAGTCAAGTTAGCCTACTATTGGGAGAAGTAGACTCTAAGGAATGACGAAGAATTCAAAGAGACCAAATTTCATTTTGAATCTTATTTTCCACTTCTCTCCTCTAATTCCTACTTGATAATACTCACATATTATGTCTTACTTAACAATTTTTCTCTACCTAAACAATCCATGTGATTAATTATTCTCAATTAAATAAATTTATCTATTACAAAAATTTGTTATATTTCTCTCCATTTATTTATTTCCTTTTATGCTAAAACTAGTGGTACTAATCATGGTCTCAAATATTCCTAGATTAATAATTTATTTATTTAATAGTTTTGTAGGATGCATATTAAATTCTTTCCTTTTAGCAAATGTTAATCTATGAGACACTTTATTAGGTGAAATGAACCATGGAATAAAATACATATGATGATGTATACTCCTTTCAAATGGTAAGCCTTAAGGGAAATTATCAAAAATAGTATCACTATATTTTGTCGAAGATATTCAACTTTTAAGGTAAACTATTGCATCTTCTCCTTTTACCTTTTTCTTATCTATCTTATCTATAATTTCAAAATAATCTTGTCCATATTTTTCATTCTTAAAAAATTCTTAACCATTATGTTTCATTGTTATTTCAATACCATTGATTTATCTCTTATTCCTTTAGACGTAAGAGTATATTTTTTATTACATCCTTTATTAATCTATAAGTATTTTCGCTTTCACCATGCATATCCTTTTTTTCAAACTACTACAATCTACCTGATAAATGTTATAAACACCCAAAACATGATATTAATAAAAAATTAGGTTAATACATGTTTAAATTTTATATTGTATAAGCCATTATTCTCTAAGTAAAATTTTATGATCCTTTTGCAACTATTATACACTATAAGAATGGATGTTTCAACTTCTATTGGTTCAAATTCTTGGCCATTTCATTTGCAGCCAAATTCTAAGTTTTACCAATTTTAATAATAACCTTAAAATATTTACCTCTATATTTGTATATAATTCTAATAAAAAATATTTGTACAAGTTGACTTAATATTTTAGAAGGATTAAATAATTTCAATTTTAATAATGATGAATCGCCTTTCTTATATACTTACATGTTTGCTATTTTAATTTCCTAACATGTAACCTCAAGTTATTAGTTAGGAAAACATTTTTTTGGCAACATAACACATACACAAGTAAGAGATGACACTATTGTGTCATAGAACACAATAATGTCAAATCAAGTTCTAAGAAACATATATCAGTTAACTCACAAAGATAGAATTCATCATCATTACGTTAAGCAAGGTGAAACAAAAACAAAGACTTAATAAATGTAGGTAGGATGAGGGAACACTCTACCTCAAATTGATTTCCAAATACATGCTTAGAAACCTTCAAAAAACCTTATAAAATACAAAGAAGGTGAAATCCCTAAGAGATGATACATCTCAACCTAAATGGAATGACCATTTTTTCCCAACACTAAATACCTATTTGATTGGGAATAGGGATATACTTCTCCCAATTTGGGACAATAAGGATTGGGAATGATCTCAAATCCACTTGTCTAGAAACCTAAATGGAAGTCATAATGGTGGATCAAGGTTCTAATCTTTGTTATTGTGTGTGTGGATGATGTGCATTGATTGTTAATTGATTGAAATTGAAGATACAATCTATTCCTAGGTTAATCATGAAAATAAAAAAAATTGTTATGATTTCCATGTACTGAAATGTAGAAGGATAGAAATAGAATTCAGAAAGGTAGAGAGCAGACACAAAGGAATTTGGTTTGTAAATTTGGTGTTGAATTGGTAGGTCTAGGGCCTGATGCCCACTAGTCTATACTCCTAACTTTTAGGATCTAAAAATAGAAGCTTGAAGCCTTTGTTCTGTAGCTCCTATACTCCTTGAACCACCATCAGAACTTTGCTTGTGACTAAGAAAACCTAGTTTATGTGGTTTGAAAACTTGTAGGGATTGAATGCATGAATGGGAAATTAATCTTCAATCTTCCTCCAGTTAGGTTGAAACATCAAATACTCCATGCATGAAAGAGGCGAAGGTTGTGTCATATAGGGGCTTTCCTAAGTCAAAACCTGTTTTGGTATTTTCTACCTCCACAATGGATATGATGATGTATAAAGAGATATTACCCTTTGCTAGGTAGAGGCTAAATGATAAACAAGTAATGAATTTAGTAATTCTAACAACTCACCACTCTCCATTCCTTGATAGATTGAATTCATGTACTCATCACCTTCATGGAGCATTTGATTGATTTATTGAAGTCTTGCAAGTGTCAATACTCACAAAAAAAATGATCATAAAACATGAATAAACTATACTTTCATGAGCATAAGGATGCACACCCAATTAATCAATCTTGGATTTGATATGCGAAAATTATTAGTGAATGCTTATACTAATCTATCATCTCCACCAAAAAAAAGGTTAGAAAAAAGGCAAGTGAGAACAATGTAAAAGCCATGATTTCAATTTTGTGTCGACTCTTACAATCAAAGTTTTTCAAGGTGATGCATTATGCATCAAAAAAAAAAAATGGTCCACAAACTTTTAATGACTTGTGAATTAGACAAAATAGCTAAGAAAGCCAAGCTCTAAACCCATGGAAGGAAATTTGATAGCTTGAAGATGAAATATGAGGATAGCATAGTAGCTTCTCGACTTCATGTGCATAAATTTGTTAACACTATCGAAGACCTTGGATGCAAGGTTAAGGATGCAATCATTGTGAAAAAAATTATTAAGGTCTCTTCCTTTGTTATTTGATACCAAAGTCTACTATTAAAGAAATGAAAGATTTAGATAGCCTAACAATGGATGAGTTACATGGAATTCTCACTACATATGAGATTATGACAAAAAAATGAGAAGATATCTAAATGATAGGAAACCTTGAAATATTCAAAGAAGATGAAGAATGAAGAGCCAAAACCAAGAAATGCCTCTAGTAATAAATTGAAAGCAAAGGAATCGCACCTTGTGATAAATATCAAGAAAGGATCCAAAAAATACAAAGATAAGTTACCCTTCAAATGTTTTAATTATGGTAATAATGAAAAAAATATATCATAATAATGATCATGAAGATGACCATCACATTAAGAAGGAAAGAAAACATCATCAATAAAAAAGAGATAAACTAGCACTTGCACCCCAATGAGGTGCAATGGTTACGCCGATAGGCTGATATACTTTGGTATTATATTATGAACATGTAGAAGCGGTGCAATTTTTTTTGGTGATGAGCTTATGTGGTCTATGTGATTTGTCTTGAAGACCTGTACAACAAAAGGAATGGGGTGGTTAGGTGTGTAGAATAGGCATTGATGCAGTCAAGTTGTAGAACCAATTTTAAGCACCATGGGAATTGGGGAGAGATATCAAATGGATAGGAATGAGACTTGCATACCTTGTTTTAGGAGAGACATAGTTGTTTTAAGCGCACCTCCTCTCGCTTCCTTATGATTGCAAATGGATTGGTTTGCATTTTGGAATATCTTTCAAAAGAGAATGGTGGTTGAATGCGAAGATCATTTAATGATTTAACTCTAGATATGGATGTAAATGTTAGTCCTTGCCTATCTATTTTACCAATATCAATTGTTGCCTTTTGCAATGTTAGTCCTTGAGCTTTGTGTATGGTAATAGCCCACGCCATGTCGTAAGCGGTATCTGCCTTCTATTGCCCAAGGAAACAGGTATGATCGGTATGCTCTTGGGGTCATGGTCATTCCATGGGGGTCCACTGTAGCTATTGAACATTGTTACAACATACATGGGAACATCTGGTGGTTTGGAACCAGGGCTGTAAATGATTTCAACAACTTCGCCAAGAGCTCCATTCACCAGGCCTATGTGTGTCCATATGTTCAATGTGAGCATGATGTGTTGCCCTTTACAAAGAAATACTTCTTTTTCAAGCTATTCATCATCAGTTGTACTATCTATTCCATGCCTGGTACTTGTCGTAGCACTGATTGCAATTGGACGGTTCAATGATTTTAACATTCTTAGAACTGTTGTGTAGTCTAACTAAATCATTGGTAGCAAACAAGTGCATTGAGCTATCGAACTCTTCTTTTTCTCTTCACATGAGCTGCTTGTATGTGCGTGTCATTAAGAGTTTCCAATCTCCTTCTGTTGCTTCTACATTCCATATGTTTTGCAATACTTGACAATTTTTTTGTTGTGATGGAGTCTCACCTTGATGACAAAAGACTGCTTGTAAGGTGACAATAGTTGTAACTTGGTTCCATAATGTTTTTGCAGTTGAGTGTACTGTGTACATAGGTTTGTCCATCATAGGTGGAAGTTGGGTGAGGTCACCAATCAATATTATAGACACTCCACCAAAGTGTAGATGTTGTCGGTGCGGGAAAGCCTCACATAGCCTTGTGTCTATTTTTAGTAGCAACTTTGGACCTATGAAGCTCATCTCATCAATCAAAATATATCTTATATATTTCATATCTTCTTGAAATGTTGTTAATGCATGTCCTTGTAGTGGGTGGATGTCTTTAATAGGGATCTGGAGCATTTAATGTATAGTTGATGCATGAATATTAAATGCAGCCACCCCTATAGGAGCTAATGTGAGTAGTTCACTTTTTTGTTGTGGGCTCTTACTTGTGAGTGCTTTTCTTATGCAAGCAATTAGGTATGATTTTCCTGTAACTACTGTTCCTTGAACAATCATGTGTAATAGTTTTTCTGAGGAGCATTTACTATGGTCAATGATAATTGTGAGTGCTAGTTTTTGTTGCAACGATAGTGTATAGTCTGGCACATCCAAGTTGCTTACCATAGTGTCTTCTTGGCTACATGCCTTTTTCATTGGTATGAAGTGGATGGCAATTTCATGAAGATCTTGGGGTACTGGTAGTTGATCCCATCTATTGTTGTTGTCAAACTCACGCCTACCAAGCATCTCAAGTTCATTCAGGCCGACATTGTTTGAAGGACCCATTTGTGAAAACAATTCCCATTCATTAGGTTCTGTTGTGTTCCTTGTGGCAATCTCTGTATCACTCTCATCTTCTTCTTCAATGGTTGCTTCTATTTCAATTGTGTGATTAACATGCCATACATCATATTTGGTTGCATACATTTGCTTCCAATTTACAATTATTGTATCCTTAGTAAGTCCTACCTCGCTTTCTATGCTTCAAAAATGTTTGTATAATAGTAGCTCGCTCCAGCAAAAAGTTTCAAAGTTGTCAGAGTCCTCCTTTGGGATGGTATAGAACTTTGGGAAAACATTAACTATCGCTTTTACCTCCCTCTCTTTCTATTTGCATCCTTTGCGCCTTGCAGAATAGGAGAAAGATCTTGCAGATTCGAGTAGCATTATTGTTTCCATTTCTTAAGGCCGATTAATGTAGGAATGCAGGTAGCTTGTATGGAGGTGTATTTCATCTAGTTGTCTTGTTATTCGTTGGAACACTTTTTAGCCAACATTCAAAGATGTGAATGGTCGATTACAAACAACAAGCGATAATTTTTTAAGCATATGACATTTTTCTTGTGCTCCTATATCACGCTCTACAACAAGCTCTGTCATAAATTTTTGAAATGTTGTGATAGCTAGGTCATCTGTTCTCTAGCATGCATATATTCTTGATAACATATCAATACAAGACTTAGATGTTCTCTCTGCTTTTGACGCATACTTGGCAATGTATTTTAGTACAAGTGCTCGTGAGATAACTGGTTGGCAATCTATGTTGGCTCTCCATATCAAAAGCATTTCTAGATTGTGTATGCTTAGCCTATCATCATTTCTTGTAGGTCCATATTCTTTTTTCCCATTATCGTCACATGATAAGGTAGATACAGTTTGTTCTTTCCATGGAGCTTTGTATCAACACTGTAGTTGTTTCCCCTTTTTGCATAAGCATGTCCCCTCTCTGCATTTTGTGTGCCTCTGTACATGGTTGATTATCTCCTCATAGTCATGAGAGGGATCTATAGCTAATATCTGAGTTGTGTTTAGCAAGCATGGGTCATCATGTTGGGGATGATAGACCAAGTTGTTTCTATGTGAAGCAGGATGAGGGTTCTAAGCACTTACATACCTGTCAAAGAATTTCCTTGCCTGTTCAACTTCTGTGTTGTTCTCCCAATCAAGTTTATCCATGTCTGGTGCATTTTCAAGCCAAAGGAATCCATGCACATGTGCAGTTCCTCGATGCTACCATTCATATCTATACCAATAATCTTTTACACCAAAAATATTTTGGATGACCTCTTCACAGAAGATTGTAAATCGTTGGTGGAGATATAATGATGTGGTGTGGGGGTTATTGATTACATTGTCCAAACATTGTTTATTTGTTTGCATTTCCACTATTGTGTCATTTGAAAGAAATCATTGTAGGTCCGACCACTTTGTTTCTGCTGCACTCAATGTGAAAAATAGAGTGGGAGACCCTATTTGGTTGATCATATTTGTTAGCTCATAATGACACTTGTTCCAATATGGTCTTGTGCCTCGCATTGAAGAGCCAAAGTGCATGAGTTCTTCAGCTAATTGTGTGTCAGGGAGGCTTTTCAAGTGTGCATGAAGGCTTTCAATAGTTGTTGGGATGTTTTCTTTTGCATTTTTTTTAATGAAAATTTCTGCAAGCCCTTGGCTATGATGTCGCAACATAAGATTGAACATAAAATATTGAAACCTTGGATGCCTTCCAAACCTCTGGTCATGGAACATTATCAAGTGTAGTGCATACTCATGCATTCAGACTTCCATAATCTGCGGTTGCATTTGTAGTGCAACCCCATTGGGGAAGAGGGTTGGAAATGCCATATCAAGCAATCCTTCAGTATTGTATTCATTTATTGGTGATGAGTTCATTTCAGGCCAATCTATAGTGCTATTTGTGTTGTCCTCAAGGTCTAGTGCTTGCTTAATAATTTCTAGTTCACGACGTCTATTTGGCAACTTAGCCATGAACGATGATTTGTGTACTATGTTATCCTCAATTTCGTCTTCATCAATGGTGTTCCCATTATTTGGCACCCCTGCACATTCGTTAGTTTCAATGGTGTGCAACATGCTTGAAATATCTATGCTAACTTCAAGAATTTGAGCCAAACCATCAACACTTATGGAAACATCATTATAGTATGGGTCATATTTCACTTTGTATTGTAATGCATCTCTGATGTGAAGTCTACTTACATAACAATCATAGAAATGGCCTTTTGTATGCAGTCTTAGAACTATGAGCACATCCAAGTCTTCTATCCTTCAAGGGAGAACTTTTGCAATGTTTTTTATATCTTGTGGGAAGCTAATTGTGTGACCGCTATATTTATATTACCCTCCAGGTCCATGGGCTACTTGTAGTACTGGGTTAACTCTAGCAATGAGCACTTTCTCCACTTGGGTCAGTCTTCTTAGCACATCAAGTTGTTCTCTTGGGTCCATGTTGTTGAGTGAGGAGAATTGATGTATACCTCTCTCATTGAAACATCTTTTGCAAGTAGCATGAGGGTCGAATGAATGAAGAAGCATCCCTGGGTAGTTTTCCTTGCATATAATGCATGTTTTCCTATTGGAAAGTCCATCTATCTTTTGTCAAAATCTTTTCATTTTTTTATGAAGCTAGTAGTTGTGTTGAATGATGTTCGATCTTCTAGGTCTTGTTCTATTTTCATATGTTGAGCTTGCCATGCTTGTTTCTCCAAATGTTTAATGTGTTTCTTTGTAGTTATTTCCTCTCTATCATGAGCATAGTAATCACGGTTTCTCTCATGATCTCGTAGTCTCTGTGCTTTTGTTTGACGGGGGTTGATATGGATGGGGTGCAACTTTTTTATCTGTCTTCGGGTGTAAATTGCTTCTTTATGCCTAGCATAGTAATCTTGATTTCTTTTTCGGGTCTGTTGTCTTCTAATCTCTACTTTTTTCAAGCTAGCTTGACTTGTTTTGGGGGAGGGGTCCTCCATCTATACAGTGGGAATGCAAGGCTGAATTAGTAATAAGAGAAGCATAAACATACTCAAACAACTATACGTGGGATGAACACAACATATATAAAGCTTACAATGCTAAAAGAAGAATGCTTAAAATTCATATATGTACATATGTTAAAACAAAAAATAAAAAATAAAAAAATTACATATTCAAGTCATAATTTTTAGAACTAATATCTATTAAAATGTAGTTTTAAGATAGTTGTAGATTACATCATGTCAAAGTAAGTGAGTGCTACAATGCTAGAAGAAGTAGACTCCACATATATATAGACATAAGCAAATAAATACACATTGTTACATTTGTTTTATTGAGATATTATTGTTACATTTTTAATTGAAACACACAATATTGAAGGGAGTAGAAATATAATTTTATAAGAGTCATATACATGACATGGGTTGGGAAATGTAAACTTAGCAACTTATATATTTATATTTGTAGGTAGGCATGACACATGTGGTTGGAGATTTGAAAACATTCTTTTGCTTGAACAAAACTATCAACTATAATTTTATAAGAGTCATATACATGACATGTGTTGGAAAATGTAAACTTAGCAGCTTAGATCAACTATAATTTTATAAGAGTCACTACACATTTATTTGATCTTGGAAAGTAAGATGTTGCTCTCTGTAGTGAAGTCAACTTGCTCAACCTTTGTGATAGTTGCCTTCAAGTGTTTCTCATTATTGTATGTTTCATTTCTACATGTCAAAGTGAACAAGTATTTTTTGTTCAACACGTCTCTAATTACCTGTTGAGTATCCCTTTCTATGTCATCCTCAAACTGTAGAGAGTATAGCTTTTCCGCAGACATTCCCATGAGTTTTGTTGCTGCTTCGTCGAATGCAACTGACCATAGTATATCTGTGTCATCCTGTAACCTTATTTGTAGTATGTACCTATAATTACAAGAGGTACATGCTACATGACACTTTGAGCAAAACCACTTTTCATCTTCATTCTGCACTAATCTTTTCTTGCACTATTTGCTTGCCAATTCATTAGGGCATGCCAGATAGCAAAATGATTCAGATTTGATGAACAACAATGTTGCATTTATTGTACATTGGAGATGGTGCACTTTATGTAGAATTTTTTCTCGAACATCCCTGATTGTTATTGTAGTGTCAAGCATAGATGGGTCGCTAAACTTTGTTGAAGGTGATAGAATATTAGCCCCACTTTGTTTGAACCAAGTTTGTAGTTGTTGTGTCTCTTGTATGTCAAGGTCTATAAATAAATTTGTATTGCTTGATGTGCTCAACACCTTTCCATTATACTCGCAAACTCATCCATTTTTAATAGCGAGAACAGTTGTTTCTTGTAGGTGATACTTGTCTTGAAGATGACCACCTTCCTTCTCTGCTATTGTGCCCCATAGAGTGATATCTATAGTTGCCCCAGACATGTCCAACAAGGATATTGTGTGCCTTGGGACATCTTTCCCATCTCTTCTCCTAATTGTGGAGCTTGGGCTAACACAAGTGACAACTCCAATAACATCAGTAGTTGAGTTGCTACTCTTCTTTGCAAGTTCGCAGATAGGTGTAAATGAGAATACGTGTTTTGGAATAGAATTGTCATCTTCACAAAGAGTGACCTTTGACTCTACCAACAAGGAAATTTCTAGCCCACTATTTAACCTATTGTAAAGCTTATTAGTAACCTTTACTACACCACCAGACAATGTATAGGTCTTTCCAATATTGATATTTTGATAATGAAGATCAACAACTTCATTGAAACAAGTCACACATGTTTCAGTCCCTTCTCTGTCAATGATGTCAAAGGTAAAAACTTGACCAGTGCCTTTTTGGGTATTGTACTTGCGGATATCCTTTTTGGCAGTCACACGCCTTTAACAGTCCATCTTGGTTGAAAAGGATTCAAACTTTTAATAGGCGTAATTATGACTGGTGCTTCCATTCTACTCCTAGAAGGATTTACACCAAATAATCTTCTCACATGATTTGATACTCTAGCAGTGCTAATTGTCTCAGGCTCTACATGTGGATCTGAGGATTTTTCCATTTCCTATTCTATATGGTGCTCTGGTTCCTTATAAGGTGAAGTAGGATGACTGATTATATCCTGGTTTGTAGAAACGATCTCAAGGTTCACAATGACAATCCACCTATACATTTGGAACACAAGAGTAAGAATTACTAATATAAGGAAGAAGCTAAAAAGTTAATACTGATTATTTTATGGGAAATTTTGGATTCCTTTACTCATCGAGACCCACTTGGTCTGGAGCAATTATATTTTTTCATTCGTATTATCGATCCAACTATAATTTCACCAGAGGCTATGTAATGATTGTACTTCTAAGGTAAAGATGCTTTTTGTTTGTAGGCCCCATCAGATATTTCTACCTTGTAGCAGTTGTTACATTCATGTCCATGGCTGAAGTTTGAAATAGAAAAAAATTTCACATTAGGTTTGAACCCTTCATTCCCATCGTGGATAAGTTTAATTGCATATGTGGTTAATACTGTAGCCATGGTCTATGGAAGTTGGCTAACCCTGCAAAATTATATATGTGTAAGATAGTGTTTGCATACAATTGGCGGATGTTCTTGTTTTAGAAAACATATACCTCAACATAATGTTGAGCATAAGAATACACAAGTGTTGGAGTACATCATTTTCAAAAAAAAAAAATTGTTACGAGCAATATTTTTCCTCGATATGTACTATAAGATCTATTCAATAAAATTAGTGCTATGAAGATCAATATGCACAATGGTGCTACAACGTAAACATAATATATAACTATATTCAACATTGAATATATCAAAGGGTTTGAAAGAAGCATACATATGACTACGATACTTCACATAGCTAAGTGTTGCAAGAAGGAATATTTACAATGATGATCAAATATATCATCATTTTGAGTAGCATTCCAATATATATTTGTTAGACTTAAGGTTATAGTTCAAGATAATATTCAAAATAAGGGGACACAAATATTACAATAAGTTCTATTCATTAAAATTAGAACTATAAAGATCAATATGTACAATGACATTACAATGTAAACATAATATATAGCAACTAAGGGTTCAAATATAAGGTTGACCACTAAATCCATTTCGCTCCACATATAACTATTTTGACATCTTCATTTAATTTCACAAAAACATCTAATTTGTATCATACTAGTAATCTTGATCGACATATTGAAAAAGTAACTAACTTCCAAGAAGTTAGTTGAACTTCTTAAACCATATATCACTCAATAAATCTTGGAATTCATGCGTTAGTTCAAATGCATTGGCCGCTCCATAATATTGACAATACTTCAATTCACACAGGAAACCATAAAATAGCTCAAGAGCTTCATAGGTCGCATGAAATTTTCGGACAACTTCTTGTACCAATTCAACTTTGTGATCCTCCACATCACTTAAATCTTGGCTTGTTTGCATAGCTTCTTCAAAAATTTCACGACAACTTGTCAAGACATTGTTTGAAAAACCATCAACATTGTGGTTAGGGAAACCCAACCAATCCACAGATGTTGAGTCAGTTGCTGATAGAGGTAACTCATGGGTTTGTGGTGAGGGTGTATTGGAAGCAGAACCACTGCTTGAAATAGTAATAACATCTTCAGGTGCTCGTGCCTTAGCCATATCCTGAAACTATAATTCAAAATAACGATACTAATATTAAAAACAATTGTCATTAACAAGGGCATAGGTATTGACTAAGACCCAAACTACAAGCATAAATAAGTCTAAAATGTTCTATGAATTTTATTTTTTGATGGACTATTTTTAAATGAATAAAAACTTTAACGTATTCATACAACTAGAGAGTGAAAGTGTAATTTTCTTTAATATTATAAAATAAATTAATATAATATTATTTTGTAATTATAATAAATTATTATGAATAGCGATACTAATATTAAAAACAATTGTCATTAACAAAGGCATAGGTATTGACTAAGACCCAAACTACAAGCATAAATAAGTCTAAAATGTTCTATGAATTTTATTTTTTGATGGACTATTTTTAAATGAATAAAAACTTTAACGTATTCATACAACTAGAGAGTGAAAGTATAATTTTCTTTAATATTATATAATTAATTAATATAATATTATTTTGTAATTATAATAAATTATTATAAATAGTATTTTGTAATTATATTATACGTAAAATATTGATAAATATATTTTGATTTGAAAAAATAAACAAAATAGATAAAGGATTTTAAATGAAGTGGAAAATATTATCATAAAATTCATATATATATATATATATATATATATATATATATATATTTCAAAATATATAAAATTATAAATTAACTTTTTTAAATAAATTAAATAAAATAATTTTAATCATGTAAAAATAAAATAAATTTTATATAGATTAATTAGATAATAAATTAATATAATATTAGTTTGTAATTATAATAAATTATTATGAAATATGTAAAAACTAAAATTTCTTTGATGGTTCTTGGTTTTTAGTTTTTACGAATTGTTAAAATTAACTATTAACCTTTTAAATAAGTCTAAGAGGTTCTATGATTTTTTGTTTTGATGGACTATTTTTAAATGAAATAAAACTTTAACAGTATTCATACAACTATAGAGTAAAAGTGTAAGGCTTTTAAATTATTAATTAATATAAGAAATTATTTAAATTTTATTAAATATAATACAATAAATTAATTTAATATTTTGTTATTATTTAAAAAATATAAATTTTAGTTAATAAATATAATTAATTTTTTTAATAATGTATAGATGCAATAAAACAATTTAGATTAAATTAAACTTCAAATGGTTGTTTAATAGAAATTTAAATCTATTTTTAATTCACTTTAGAATGTGACTATTCAATAGAAGACTATGAGGTTATATGAGCCTTACAAGGACTTGACCTCATAATATATCAATAATTAGGAATAAATAATCAAAGTAGTATCTTCATAGTCATAAGATTTAGTGTGAAATTAAAAAAAAAATTAACTATATACAACTATAGAATGAAAATGTTCATTAACAAAATGAAATAATGATAAAGATGCAGCATGTTTCTTAAGTCTGATATCAATTTCCACTATTATTCAATTTTTAAAAAATATTAAAAATCAATTAATAATAAATATATGTATTTTTTTCTAGATATATGTTGAAAAAAACATTTAAAAACCAAAAAAGAAAAACCTGAAACTATTAATTAAACAGTGAAACATCATTCTAATCCAAGTTTTTTAACTCTTATACTCTACTATATTAAATTTGTAAGAACAACTATTCTTCTAAACATATAAGCAGGCCTTGCAGTAGTAATTGGTATTTGGGCTTTATCTGTGTAATATATGTTATACTTATCATAATTAATGTTTAGTTTCGCTCATTTTTTTATTTAAATGGTTAACAAGTTAAAGATTCAGGATCTATAACTATTTTAAGGAAATATAACAACTCCTTTGATGAGGATGTTGAACCCGTTCACACATTAAAAAAAATTAAAGAAGGGCTTCATTAATTCTTCTAAATTATATAGGTGGAAGGAAAAAAATTAGCTAAAATAACAAGAATAATTCAGCGCATCTATTCAATGAAAAAGTAGAGCAAATCTTCTTAATCTTTTGTACTCTCTATTCAGTGAAAAGGCAGGGTAAATCTGTTATAAGCGATACTTCTTGTGATATGTTAAACTAAAATAATTTGTCAAACTCTTATATTAAAATATGTCACTTTTATATTAAACATCTCATTAAGAATAATCATATCAAAATAAACAAAAAGAATAAATAAAATACTGTAATTAATTATTTAGAACTTGGAGAGGCTGAGTAATTGCATAAATAATTTCCTTGGAAATATAAAAGTAATCCTTGAAATAGCTTGAGGTGGAATCTGGAAAGACTGAATAATTACATAAACCTTGGCAAAATTGCCACAATTACTATTATTGTTAAGAGACAGGTAGAATTCTAAGAAATCTGGAGGGTCTGCTCCATACTAACTAGTTTCATATATAAGAAATTACAGGAAAGATAGAGTTGATTAAGAGAAGAGGGAACTACTTCGTTGAAGGAGCTGTAGGCGAGGTAGAAATGGCTAAGGGGGGGAAGGGGCAGAAAATGGCGGGGTGGGAATGGCTTAGGGATGGAAGTGAGTAGAAAATGGCGGAGGAGAAAATGGTAATGGAGAAGATGGCAAGTTTGGTAGGGGTACAGTGAGTGGGAAAGGAGGAAAAGAAAAAGGAAGAGGAAAATGGGCAATTTTTTAGATTTTAAATAACAACAATTATGGGGCATTGTAGAAAAATATTCAATAAAATTTTTACGTGCAACAAATTTAACCTATGGGGCACTAGATACGCATTACAATGGAGTAAAACACAACTAAAAAACCAAGAGATTCACTAAAACCGTAGCAAGTGAATCACCTCAAGTTTCTTTCTTCACCAATGCTCTGGTTCCGCCTACTTCTTCGCTATAGAGACTTTTAAAACACAGCTAAATCTCATCCAACTAAGAGCCATTTAAGGTTGCTCAAGGTTGCTTCACATTTATTGCATGGAGCGAGCTTTGGTGGCCTATTAAATGGCAAGGCAAGCACGGAAACATCAAGAAATGTTGTGAAATGGCGCAGCTGCATTGGGAGCCATACCTGATCGAGACAGGGATGAGGATGCAATATTTAATGCTGGTAGTTCATTGTGTAGTGGGCATGACAACCTATACAACACTACTAAGTAAAATAATTTGTAGAAATATGGCTCCTAAATCCCCCATACGCATATGCCACCTGGCTATCACTAACATGTAAAACCCCTTAAACTAGGGTGTGGCATGCTTCAAAGGAGGAAACATCTTGTTAGGCTGGCAGAAACAATACCACATTCTTTCACTGGCGGGGTTCCTCCTTCCAATGACATTTCCGTCGATGGCATCGCCACCAAATAGGTTGTTGTGGACGAAGAAACTAGAGTCTCGATCCACATTTATTTGCCTCACATGGCCCTAGGTTAGGGAGCCCATAAATTGGGTATGGCGATCCATTTTCATGGTGGAGGTTTCTGCATGAGCTGTGTGGACTGGAAACTGTACAATCACTTACTCGCGCCTCATGATGGCCTCCAAAGTAATCTGCCTCTTTGTGGACTACAAGCTTCAAAGATGAAGACATTAAATTTGTGGGGCTCCCCGTATCAACTATATAAGTCGACGTTCGTGGGGTTCCCGCCGGCGTCAGACTGGGGGAAATACCGGTGGGGTTCCCCAACATAAAAAAGCCTATCGGCTAACAAGGAAAAAAGAGAGAAAGAAAAATTTCCTTAAGCACAAGAAAATCCTCTTCACCAAAGAAGATAGTCACTCATTCAATGAGAGTGATGAAAGAATATTCAATAGTGATAGAGAAGAAAATATCTACATGGAAATATAAGAAAAGAGTAATTCCTTGGAAAAGGAAGACAAAGGAAAAGAGAAAATAGATTCAAAAGGGGAAGAAATTGTCTATGTTGATGGAGAAGTGGATCTTGAAGAACTCATTTATGCTTTGAAAGAAATCAAGAAGGTTAAAAAAACTAATTAGAAGAGAAGGTTGTAACTGCAAAATATGAAAAAGAGGATCATGTTTGAAGAGAAAATGTGTTGTAAAGCCTGGAAGAAGTAGAAAAGACTATTATAATCCTGAAGATTCAACTTCAAGAGGAAAAATAGATAGAATAGGAAGTGGATATTTAAGCTAAAGACTAAAGTAAAAGAATATGGAAGACTTGAACCTAAAATATTTTCCTTGAGAAAGGAACTAGATGAGGAAACTACCAAGTTAAACAGAAGCATGAAGTTTGAAAATATCAGAGAAATGATAGATAAAATTATCAATTACCAAAGGTCACCATTCATAGATATTGGACTTGGTTTTGAGTAAAATAAAAAGACTACCAAAGAAGATTCAAGTTCTAAGGCTATAGAATTATTGAAGAAAACAAATGAAGAAAAGTCTAAAGGCTATGTCGATGCACTTAAGATCTCTATCAATAGTGATAGCACCAAGAAGGAAGGAAGTGGTATCTCACATTTGACCAACATCACTACAAGTACAATAAGGAAAAATTCAAAAGAAAGTTCCCTCTAAGGTAGACCCACAAGACTAGGTTTCAAAACTCCTCATTTGGTTTTTTTTTTTCTACAATTAGTTTTCTCATAAAGTAATAGATTGTAGGGTACATACAAGAAATGATGTTGGGTTCTTAAAAAGAAATTACAATTCATAAATTTTCTCCCTTAATAAATTTGGAATTTATGTTCTATAAGTGGAATAACTATGGTCATACATCACATTTCTATAGAAGTGGTTTTATGGAACCCCCTAAATAAAATAATAAGGATACTATGGCTATAAAAAGGATGGAAATTCAAAAGTATAGAAAAATAAATAAGAGAATGAGAAAAAGAGATTCATGCTTGTGCAAACAAAATTTCATGCCCAAAATGAAGGAAATCAATGGTATATTAATAGTGGATTCTCAAGCCATATGACAGGTGACAAGAGCAATTTTATCTCTTTGAAGGAAGTGAATGGAGGTATGGTAAAATTTGGAGACAATGATAGAGAAAGGATAACAAGAAAAGGTACTATTAGTATTGAAAATGGGAAGACAAAGACATAAAAAACCTTATAACTTAAAGGTTTGAATCATTGTCTTCTTAGTGTGAATCAAATGTGTGATCAAGGACACACTCTTGTTTTTCAATGCCATTTGTTGTGAGATAAGGATGGTAAGTACACAAAAAACTAATGTATATACAAATAGAACAACAAATAACCTATATATTCTTAGTGATATCAAGAAAGAAAAATGCTAAATGGGACAAACAAATGAGAGTTGGTTATGAAATAGAAGAATGAGCCATATAAACTTTTATAATCTTGTGACGATCAATACAAAATTCATCTTAAGAGATATTTTGAAGATTGCTAAGCCCTCAAACACTCATTGAAATAATTTAAACATGGGAAACAAACAAGAACAAGCTTTAAGTCAAAGGAGTCCTCAATGACAAATCCTTTGGAACTTGTTCATGCAGGCCTCTATGGGCCAAAAATGATCAAAATTTATAGGGTGAAGTTATTTCATGTTTTTTAATGATGATCACTCACGGATTGTATGGATTATCTTCCTAAAATGAAAATTTCAAGTATTTGAGAAGTTTAAAGCTTTCAAAGCCCTAGTTGAAAATAAAAATGGGTTGAAGATTAAAATTGAGGGGGTTCAAGTTTACCTCAAATGAATTTGAATGCTTTTTTTAGCATCATGTCATAAAAATAAACTTTTTAGCTATAAGGACTCCATAGAAAAATAGAGTTGTAGAAAGAAAGAATTGAATATTTCAAGAGATGGCTATAACAATCTTGAATGAATTATGAAAGGGGAGACCAATGAAAATAAAATAATTCATTTTTTTTGGAAGTACTACATAAAAAAGATGATAAGGATTTGGGAAAATATGACTCTATATCTCATGAAGGAATCTTTCTTGGTTATTCTTCAATAATTAAGGCTTATAGATGTTATAATAATGTTTACAAAGGTCATAGAAAGCACCAATGTAAGAGTGGATGAAGAAATAATTAAAAGGATAAAGTTCAAGAAAATTATCACCTAGAAGACTCAAGCTACAAGGAAGAAGAATGTGAAGAATCAAGCTACAAGGAAGAAAAATGTAAAGGCTCAAGTTGCATGGAAGAAGAAAAAGAAGTTGGAAAATTAGTTGGATGAAGAGATACAAATATACCATCTAGATTTGTTTAGAAGCCTCATTCAAATATCTAATTATTGGTGATAAATATATTGGGATACATACTAAAAGAAGAATAGAAAGTGTAGTAGAACATGAAAATTTCTCCTTTCTATCTAAAATATAGCCCAAACATTTTGTAGAAGCAAGGGAAAAAAATATTGGATTGGCACTATGGAAGAAGAGCTTAACCAAATTGAAAACAATGATACTAGGGAACTTGTCCCAAGACCAATGGTCAAAAATGTGGTTGACACCAAGTGGGCTTTTAGGAAAAAATTGAATGAATATGGATAAGTGGTGTGAAATAAAGTAAGGTTATTTTGTAAGGGATATGCTCAAGTTGAAGGCATTAATTTTGGAGAAAAAATTTCTCCTATTGCACAACTAGAAGGCATTAAAATGTTCTTGATATTTTCATCTTTTAAGTAATTTAAAGTTTATCAAATAGATGTCAAGTCTACCTTTCTTAATGGAATTTTAGAGAAAAAAATATATATTCAATAGCCAGAAGGGTTCCTCTTATTAGAAGATAAGGATTATGTATGCAATTTGACAAAGGCACTTTATGGGTGGAAAAAGCTCCTAGAGTATGGTACTCAAGAATTGACAAATATCTAGATCAATAAGTCTTGAAAAGACAAATTGCAGATAGTAATCTCTATATCAAAATTGAAATTGAGAACTTGTTGATTTATGTGGTTTATGTTGATGGCATTATCATTGGAGGAAACAATAACAAAATGTGTCAAGATTTTGCAAGGGATGTGTAAAAGGAATTTGAGATGTCTATGCTTGGTGAGACATAATTTTTCCTCTTTTTATGATTTCTCAATTTAGAAAATATATATTCATCTCCTAATATAGTTATATAAAAGAGATGTTGAAGAATTTTGGGATGGAAGATTCCAAAATAGTGAGTAACCATGGTCACAAGATGAAAGTTAATTAAATATGATGAATCTTTAGCAGAAAATAAAACTCTATATAGTTCAATGATTGGGAGCCTATTATATGTAAGAACTTCAAGAATTAAGATTATGTAAGCAATGGTATTGTGGTACAATTTTAACTAAAATGAAAATAAACTCATGTGCAAGTGGTAAAAAGAGTATTTAAATATCTAAAGGGAACTTTGGACTTTGTCTTGTGGTATATGAGAGGTAAATATTTTCCCCTAATAGCATTTATTGATGCAAATGGAGTAGGTAGTATTGATGATAGGAAAAGTATGAGAGAAGGGGTATTATTTCTTGGTAACAGTATTATGTCATGGTTCAACAACAAACAAACTTCATTTTCTTCATCTATAATAAAGGAAAAATATATAGCAACAATATCATGTTCCACACAAATTCTTTGGATGAACCAAACAAAGAAGGACATGAAGGAAAAATGTGATAATCCTATCTCTAAAATTTGTGACAACACAAATGCAATTAATATTTCAAAGAATTTGGTCATGCATTATAGAACAAAGTGTTTTCTTTATCAAGTAGCATTTCTTAAGAGAAAACGTAGAAGAAGAGAATGTCAAGTTGGAGTACATTCCTAGAAAGGAATAACTTGCATATATTTTCACAAATCCCCCTCCAAAAGAAAATTTTGAGTATCTCAAGCAAAAATTGGGAGTGATACAGTCTCATTAAGTCACTAATTTCTTAAAATAATTATGAATTTAGGGAGAGATATTTGTTTATTTATCTTTAAACTCCATGAAGACTTTACCATTGATTTCAAAGGGGGAGAGTTGTAGTAAGGTGGGGTATTACAGACAAGGGGAGAATTGTGTTCTTGTTGCATTCACATATTATTTCTTTGTAGGGTTAGCATCAATGACAAACAGGGAGATTATTGGAAATTTTATTGTCATAAATTTCAAATGAAACATCAAAGGAGAACTAATCACTTCAATCAAGGGTAGATCACATTATTTCATGGTGATAAAAGACATGTTTATAATTCTTAAGTGCTAGTTGATCTTCCTCCATAACACAAACTTGGAAAATTACATAATAATAATACAAATAATGCTTGTGATGTTGGTTGACCTCCTTCTCTTTGGTGCCTTTCATGGGCAAAATTAAATACTTAAAATAAATTTTATTATGTAAAATATTGGTCGACCTCCTTTTGGTGAATTGCATGAATTGGATATAAAACAAGTTATTGTGGATGTTAGAAAGAAAGTTTTTCAATGTAAAATAATTCATTTTAAGAGTAGAAATTAGGAGAAGAGGAGAATATTTAAGAAGAAAAAGAGGAGTATATTTATAGTAGATTTTCAAGGAGATTTATGGCAGATTTATAGCAGTCTTTCAAGGAGATTTATGGTAGATTTCTAGCAAAATTTCAAAGAGATTTGTGGTAGATTTATTGAAAACTTGTAAGGAGATTTATATAAAATTTATAAGCAGACTTACAAGAAGATTTTATTAAGGAGATTTACAAGAAAATGACGCTTTGAAGAAGCAATATTGTAGAAGATGAATGTTTTATTCATTTGGAGATTGGTGCATCCTATCAAAAGAGATTGGTGTCTCTTTCTAGGTAGGTTCTTAATAATGAGGATTGATGTCTCTAGTGGGTTGGTGCCTACAAAATTTGTAAGACAATTTTCTTTTATTTGTGGTTGGATTTAGATAGTAGATCCAAGTATTTTTTTCTCTATGGTTTTATCTTGAAAGGGCTTCCACATAAATATTGTGTATTTGAAGTCATTTGAGTTATTAAATTGAAAAATTAAAAATAGTTTCATATTGATTCACCCCCCTTATTATTATAATGGTGTGCTTATCTTATGGAACAAATACTCAAATTAATATTTTTTATTATGATTCCTTTCTAACTTAGCCCTTGGAAAACATCCTTTATAGATAATTTAGTCAACTATATGTTTTCAATTGACTATATTGATTGAACTCATCATATTTTTTCTTAGGTTTTAGAGTTTTGAGTGCTAAAGGACTTATGTATCATGATCAAGTCAATAATCTCTTGTTTAAGTTATGGAGTTGGTTGAGGACATATTAATTTTTATTTTATTTTATAGAATGAAGATCATTCTTATTTTAGAATTATTTATTCTTGATAAGGGTTGACATGTGGGTCAATATAGGTAGGATCTTCATTGGTTTCTAGATTAGGATCCAAAAGTATTTATAAATTGTTTAAGGAATTAATTGATGATAGATGATAGGTTTTATGGAATTGGATTTATGAGTTAATAAATGGTTAGATGGATGGGTTTTTTTGACTTTATATATGGTTGGAGGGTATGTGCAAGATCATCATGGAAAAAATAGGGCCCTTAAGTGGCAAAAAATTTAGAAAAATCAGAGTTAAGCAACTTGACGTAAACATTTGAATAAGTTATCTATATTATTTCAAAAATATGTAAGAATAGAATCTATAGAAAATTGAATGTAGTTTCTAAACTACTAGGTTTGTTTAAAAAATAAAAAATTCTATTTGGTGAAAATTTAAATTTCAATGCAATGGTACTTAAATTTCAGGGAAAAAATAAGAAGTGGTCTGGACCACCTAACCACAATAAAATGATAATATTTTTTTATAAAATTTTAGATATGAGTAGAGGACTCATGTCCCGATGTGATGCAAATTTTTCTGTAATTTTTTTCTAAGTAAATAATTAATTATGAATTATTTACTACAACTTTTAAAAAATATAAAAACTCGTATGTCTGACCACCTTAACTTTGTTAAAACTTCATGAAATTCAATTTTTATTTTTTTAATCCTATAGTATGTGAACCATAGAATGTGATACATCTTATGGATTCAAAAAATGTGATATTGTTTGAAAGCTATAGATGTTTTTCAATCAGCCTATCAATCAAAACTTTAGTCATAATTCAAATAGAAAATGAATAATAATTACTTATTAAATTCAAAGTAAAACATAATTTATATTGATGGAAAGCTGAGAATATCCTTTAAAAACCCTTTTGTTTCATCAATTTTGGGTTAAAAAAAAGTCATCAGCCACATAACCATCATATTGCCACTTTTTGGCCCATCATGATCTTGCACATACCCTAGATAGCTCAATATCTTTATGGATGGAGAAATACTTGAAATGGGTAAGGATTTATAGTTATTTATATAAAGGTTAGATGGATAAGGACTTGTGCAAATTTAAAGATGGCCTATTGGATGATGATAAATATGGATAGAGGTATATATTTATGGGTAAGGATAAATGGGAATTAATAGATTTTTTTATGGATTGTGTCATGTCCCCTTTTCTATAAGATTCTTGATTGGCTTATGATCCAATCATGAAATTGTCTTTGGGTAGTTAATTATGAGTAATAGAATCTAGGTGTCATAATTATTAGTGGTTGGCACAATTGAGTCCTAGAATTTTTCCTACTTCTAGTGAAATAATATTGATACTAGGTTTAGTAACCTTGAAGTATAATGGAACTATGTAAGTTTTCTTTATCTAATATTATAGGCATAGTTGAAACTTATTGAGAAAAAAAAAATCTTCTTGATTTTTTTGTAATGATTTTTGCCCATGGGATAAGGGAAATTAATATACTGAAATGTAACTATTTATAATGGGTATTCTTATTATGGAACTATGAACTCCATATACCAAATTTGATCATTCTAATATTTTTTTCTAAAGATTGTGTGCAATTTTATTTTTGAGGGAAAGGAAAATAATTTAAAAATTACATATTTAATAAATATTTTTTAGATAAGACATTATTGGTTACCCATTGATTTCACTCAAATATATTAGACATCCTATTTGTGTCTCTCTTAGTGCCTAGGAGTTATAGTTATGTTTTTATATATATTCTATATTTTTAAAATAATATTGTTGTATTTTATTTTAATAGTTTGGAAAATTGAATTATTTATAAGAGAAATTATTTTTATGATGAGAGGACTAAAATTTACCATAAATTTTTCTATTATTATTTTTATTTTGTAAAGGTTTATTATTGATTTTTGCATATGATGTTGAGTATATTATTTGTTGTAGTAGATTTTATTTTAAATATATTTATGCATTAGTTTCTTATAGAGTTAAAATTGTTATAAATATAAAATATACTTAAGTAGGAAATAACTATGGTACACCAACCTTGATCCTTCCATCTTTTGGATCAAGATATTATATGATTTATGGTGAACAAAATGGTGTATAGAAGGATGTGTGAGTTGATAAATGAAGAAAAGGATGAAGCCCGATGTGATGCAATGATCAATATTCATGAAAGATAGATATAAATTATCAAGTACTCAAACATTATGGAAATTTCGGTCTAATTTATGTAAGGTCAAAAATATCCTTGAACTATAGAAATGCATGCCAAAAGGTAAAACAATTAGGGGTTAATCAAATATTATTATTTGCACTAAAAATTTGAACTAAAATAATTATAAAGAAGATAATGTTAGAAAAAAGAAGAGGTAGTTGAGTTTATTGTAGAATTTGTAACCCTACACTCTAAATAAAAATTCATAGATCAAGATATTTAAGATGATCTATAATTGTATACATTCTACAACTTCAAATTCTAAAGTGGTCCTCAAAATAAGAAGAAAATGCTCAAAATTAGACAACCAAGGAATTAGAAAAATATTTTGACAAGGTTCTTATACCTATATTTCATGGGATAGAAAATTATTCATCCCATGATTGGATCAAAGAAATAAACACCTAGATCTAAATTGTATGTATAAAAAATAATCAATCAATTTTTCCTCCCTCATAGAATGGGTAGCCCATGAATTGTGGTATCATGGTATAGTGACAAAATGTATAGTATCATTACTAGTATCATTACAAGGTTTATCTAGAGATAGAATAATCCTTCAATTTGAAAAGTTATAGTTTGAAGAAGAAAACTATATCACATTGTCACATCTTAAAAGATATATTAAAAAAAATTTAAAAGGATAAAAAGACATTTCAAAAGACTAGTCTGATAAAGTATCAATTAGTGGTTGGAGCCATATCATATAATTTATTGCATCTAGGAGATCTTGTAGGTCTATCGATAAGATTATAATTTTTCCACAAACCACATTCCTACAAATTGTTTAAGAGGTATTAATTTAATTAATAAAATATATAAATACTTATTATGTTTTTGAAAAGGAAAAAACAAGTTTTAAAGGGACCTAAAACCGCAGAGTTTAAACAACAAAAGATAACAAAATAACTCCAAACGAACAAATAGTTGTCCCACAAAGGAAACGACAGCAAAACAGATAGCAGGGTCCAAAAAAGGACCACCCAAAAAAACCAGAAACAACAACGACCGCACTAATCCAAGGTGTTCAGCAGCTCCTCAGCCTCCATTTCAACATCCCTCATATCATGTAACCCCTGCTTGAGGATTTGAGTAGTATGTGACGAAGTCGAGGTCTTCCTCTTAGTGTTAGCCCGTGTACGAGTTGAAATCCCTTCACCAACAGATCTGCAGCCACCTTTGTCCACGTCCAAATCCACAACCAGCGAACCCTTTTGATTTTTTTTGAGCTTTTGCACCATAGCATTGATGATGATGGTGTTATGCTTGGAAATTTTGTGATTGTTCGCCACCGTGGCCCTAATATTTTGGCCTATCTTGGATATATTGCACTCGATACTCGTCAATCTTTCCTCCTGCGAAAGCTGTCTTTTCCTTGGTAAGGGGGTTTCCTATCCTTTAGTCTCTTTACAACTCCAACTCATCTTCTGCTCCAAATCCATGACCCTGTTGCTTAGGTCCATATTACGGCCTTTCAAATCACATATTTCCTTCTGGGTCCACTTGAGAACAGTGAAAAGACCATCTGTACTTTTCTCCGCCACACCCACAATGTCCTCAGGATTGAGCTTATTCAAGGCCGAATTAATTTCATCATGATTAGGGGAATCATAAGGGGAATTCCCAAATCTACCAGATGCAGGGGCACTAGGAACTAACTCCTTACTGACCATAGGTTTATCAGAAATAATTTCCATGGAATTCCCAAAATACGAGACAAGTTTAGTAACAGAGGTGCCATTAAGACCAAAGACCAAACCCAGAGTAGGACAGCCGGGAGGTGGCTGGGGATTAAGACAGGGTGGCGAAGCAAAACCCGGGCTAGGGCACTCAAGCAGAGGCTACAACTTAGGACAAGACGGCAGAGCAGAATCCTTAAGGGCCTTCCGAAAAGACTGGGACTGGGGAGTATAGGTATTAGGACCATTAGGGGTACAAGCAGGGGGGGGCTCGGGGGTCGGTCTCCCTACTACTTTCAGTTTCCTCATCATCCAAATCTCTGAGATCAACAGTTTTAGGAAAAGTAGGTAAATTTTGATAATGCTCAAATATGAGCCTAACAAGACCAAGATGAATAATAGCATTCTTCCTAGGGTTTCTTTCAACTTCATCAAGGCAATTCTTCAAAGAAGAAAATAAGTAAAAAGGTAGAGAGATACGAACCTTATGACGGAAGTGGTTCAGAATAGCAAAGTGGTAACCATACACTTTAGTGAAGCGCCCGTCAACCATATTATACTCCATAATAACTCTTAAGACTTTTCTCCATATGGATTTGATGGACTCCACATCAAAGTAGCTATTGGCGACCTTAACCAGCTTAGCTTTCTCCTTGTATTTTTTAGGAAATTTAATGACCGCTTCATCAGAGAACCGATGGTCCCGATAAAATTTCACACCCTCTGTCAAAAGACCAATTATTTCACCGATTAAATCCTCATTCAGCTTAACATTCCTGCCAAACAACACAATCTCTCCATTTTTCCAGTTTTTAACAAAATAGTCCAGCATCCCCTCGTCAGTACCATGGAGCTTTTCCAAATACGGGACTAAGCCTCCCTTCTCAATTCTTTCCCAAGCTTTGTCATTCTTTTTATGCTCCTTAAAGCTACTCGGCTCCACATGTTTTCTTTCTCCTCCCATTTTCAAAGCTCTGTTAAACAATACCCTACTGTTGCTCTAGGTCCCGATAAGGCATATTTTGTTAAACACCCAGAAAGCATGCTGAAGACTCTTCTTGAAAAGGAAAATGACATCTGTCCCATCAAATCTAATGAAATTGACGTACCTAATCTTTATCTGCTTCATCATGATGAAGAAAAACTTCTCTTCCATGCACTGAATCATAATAAATTAGCGCTTTCACATCAGGGTGGAGGAAGTCATTCTTCCTCCACGTGTTTTCCCCGCCCTTCTTGACCCCTTCATTGGTGAAGTAATCAGCCACTTTATTGGCTTCTCTATAGGCATGGGACACTTTCACTTTATCAAATTTACTTAATAGGAATTTATTTTCTATGATCCACTTTTTGATGGTCCATGAGGGAGGGGTAAGCCCTAAAATACAATTTATTATATTCATTGAATCACCCTCCAACCAAAGACATTTCGTGTTCATCTTGAAAGCTAAACTTACCGCATGAAAATCCCCAATAGCTTCTACAACATGATTATTTTGGGTGTCGATGTCCACAACAAAAGCTGCAATAAAAGCCTCGGAGTTGTCCCTTAAAACACATCCACTACTAGCTTTCCCGGGGTTGCCTTTAGCTGCCCCATCAAAATTGGCTTTCACCCAGCCCAAAGGCGACAACAACCAACTTGCATTCTCTCTCCCACAAACAACAGGTTTGATGACATTTACCCCAACTAATTTTGAATTCCACTTTTCAGCTATGGCAAAGTCGTAACAAGACCAATTAGCTTTCTCAACCATTTTTTTTGGAATTAAAGATAAATTTTCCTTTATAGCTCTTATGATCTTAGCATGCAAGTCCCCTTCCAGCATCTCTTTATCCCTAAACACTCTGTTGTTCCTTTCCTTCCAAATATTCCAAGACACAAAAGGTAGAACAAAAGACCATACCTTTCGCACAAAAGGATTTTTTCAAGGAGCTTTCCATTGCATGAAGAAATCTTCAACAGAAACAGGGGAAACCCACACCACATCAAGAAGCACAATAATTTTACCCCATATATTCAAAACAAAAGGGCAATGAAGAAAAAGATGATTAACAGTCTCAGCATCATTCCTGCACATATAACACCTGTTTGGTAATTGAATTCCTCTTTTTCCAAGATTATCCAGAGTGAGAATTTTATTTTGTAGCATAATCCAGTGGAACATATTTATTTTAGGGGTCAAGTGATTAATCCAAGCCTTAGCCTAGAAGCGAGGAGGCTCCACCGGACTCACCAACATAGAAGTGGCAGAAGAAACCGAGAAAATACCAGATGGGTTGTTTAACCAAACAACTATATCATCCTCCTGGTGTAGCCCCGGTCTTAAGGCCCTGAAGGCCAACTGAACAGGGCTAAGATCTGGACTAATGGTCTTCAGATCAACCCACCCCTCGTTCCTCCAGTAATCTTTAACCAAGACACCAAATTCCCTTTTACAATCATTCATCCACTTACTGAATTTCTCAATTCTGATCAGAGGATCCTTAAAAAGCCAACTGTCTTCCCAAAACCTCACACAATTTCCTTTTCCAATCAACCAACCAATTCCCTTTTCCAACATAAATACTTATTATGTTATTTAAAAATATTAAATAGTAACAATTAGATTTTATGCATTAAAAAAATTATAAATTTAAACACATCTAAAAAACAATATTTTTTCGATCTTTATGGATTTACTTGAAGACCTTGAGTGAGAAACATTAAATCATCAAACATTCACTAGTCTTGAGTTAATTGTTTGGATTTTAGTTTATAACTTTTACTTTATGTTCAATATTTCAAATGGTTTATATTCATGATCCTAAAAATATTAAATCTCTTACTTACCTAGTGTCCCTAATTTTCGTAGTTCAACTCTAGGATTACTTTCATGTAGAACAATTTTAGAGATGATTGGTTTTAGTTGTTGATTTTAATTTTTTGTATGGTGTAGAATATTTATAAAATATAAAATATAGTTCATGTGTTTCTATTGTATATTACTATATTTGGATGAATAGTTTTGTATTTTTAAAGTATACTATAGAAATCTATACTACTATTATAATAATAAACATAAGTGGTAGAATTATCTATACCACTAAGATAGCAATATATAATATAAAATTATATTATATATTAATTATTAATATAATAAATTATTTAATATATTAATTATTAATTATATTTTTATTTTTTATTAATTATAGGTCATAAACATCAAAATATAAGGTTTATTGTTTTGTTAAAAAATAGTAGATTTTATTGAAAAAAATAGAAAATAATATAATGCACCATAGAAGAGGTTTCATTTCAAGATGATATAACTTTTTTAACTACTCTATATTAATATCCAAGATAAAAGGTGGCATCCCATAAGAATATTTATGTTTCTAGTATAGTCAAAATTTAATATTTATTTATAAAATTATTTATTAAAATGTAGTAAAAATATTTCACTAAATTTTAAATTTATAAATTAAAAAGAAAATTGATTTTTTGGATAAATAAATAAATTTTACTATATAAGTAGTGGTAGCCTACTAAAACTTATTATTTAGCATTTCATTGGTAGCTAAATTATAGTGTCAAATTTACATAGAAAATTCTATTCAAATAGTTTGTAATATTTTTCTTCAAATATAAACATAAAATATAATAATAATTTTAAATTTTTTACTATACATCATTTAAAAATTCAAAAATTATGTCACCTTCTAATGATTCCAGTTAAAAATTTAAGTCAATGTTAGTCATTTACGATAGAAAATTATAACACATCTTTGAACTTTTACCCATATTGAACTATATACTGAAGAATACTTGCAAAATTTTGGTGTGTTTGTTTCCTAGTTGATTATTAGAATGTTTGACTATATTTTTTCTAAAAATCATATCACTTTACTCAATCATTTTTTTTATTTTAAATTAGTAGGGTTGAAATGAACTTCAACATTTATGCTTGTTTAATTAAATTTAAATAACTAGAAGGTTTTCCACTACTTTGGTGATCACATTTGATATTGTAAAAGGATTCTTGAAGGTTAGCATAAAAAAATTGACATTTAATTTTTTTACATTATCGACCTATTTGGCATCAATTAGGTCTATTTTTATTGTATAATTTAGAATTTATTGGATCTATTGCAATATGTCTATTTGACATTGATGAAATTTTCCTTTCATATATTAGTTTAGCCTTATTATTTGTAAGTATTATTGATCATATATACATAATTATCTATGATTTTAAACTAGATGGTTGGATCCCAATGAGTTCAAAATTAATTTCATAATATTAATGTTCTAGGCTCTATACTCTCACATTTCCTACAATGTGATCTTTGTGATAATAAATAATATTTTTTTTCTATTAACTTTAAAAAATAGGTGAAAGCTAACTAGCATTTCTATAAAAAAAAATTATAGTTATATTAGAATTGGTAATCTTGCTAGCTTGTGAGAAGATAACTTTTAATTTGAAAAGTTTCACATGCATGATAGTGGTAGGGAGTACCAATATTACAAAAGAAAGAAAAATAATGGTATATATCAACTAAGGAAATGGTTATTAAAATGGACTTAGAGATTGTGTTACAAACAAAGAAGAAAATTATGGTAGAAGGTGACTAACTTGATGGATGGTACAAAAAAGTTGTACAAGAGAAAGATGATCTTACAAATATCTTTTATTAATAAATTTATGTAATTTAGAACAATATGAATGTTCCAAGAAATTATAATGGTGAAAGGAGGTCTTCAAGAGTTAGCAATAATCATAATAAAATCCAAGAAACCATTCCTGGTTCTGCTACTAATGATTCAACCCTAATTTATTTCATAGGGATGAAGTAGTTCTTGAGTTAGAAGCATAAAATCCAATGTTGAATGGAATTAATAATTTTTATGTTTAATACACAACTCTTCAAACATATCTTACAAACTTCAATAATTTGACAAAAAATGGCTCAAGAATTGAACCTAAGCCTTAAATAAATTAGAGACGTATTTATAATAATTGAAAATGTTCAAACATTCTAAATTTGATGGATCTAAAAATTCTACATAGCATGCCTAGATACCATTTTTGGAAGATGGAGACATCAAGCTTGATAATATTTACCTTGAAAGCATAGTACATGAATGGTGGTATCGTTAGATGATTTCTCAAGAACATATAATTTAATAAGTTTGTATGATTAATTTAGTAGGAGGTTGATCAAGATATTTTATATAAAATTCCCTAAGGTTCATTTCTATGAGTTGGTATAACTCAAATAATATGTGATAGTGAAAAACAATGTAACTAAATTTCAAAATATATAAGTAATAATTCATGATGTAATGAAAAAAGACTCTTTTTCTTGTATATACAATGATTAAGTAAATCTCTAAAGGGATTATTAAAATATTTTGATCCTATATCCTTAAAAGATATTTTCAAAATGACTCTAGACTTTGGAAAATTTAATATCCAAAAATAATCTTTACTCATAGACAACACCATTTGAGCAATCAAAGAAAAAATTCAAAAATAATAATTGCATGCTTATCCCTAGAAAACACTGCCACCCAAAACAAGTAAAGAAAAGGAAACCAAAAATAATCTCAAAAGGAAAAAATTATGCTTCCATTGTAATAAATATTGTAGAGGAATTCATAGATGTCTTGGAAATTAAAATACATTATATTTAAGTATTTTTTTTTTTGATGAGGAGGACGAAATAAAAGAACCTAAAAAGTTAGTAAAGGAGAAACAATCGAATCTAAAATTTCAAGGTGGTGACACCAATGTTTGTAAGCTTGCTTCTATCTTAGGATTCTCCTTTCAAATTTTAGTGAATTCTATGGTTTCATAATCATAATACTCATTATAGTGGAAATATCCACAACTACATTTTATGAGGGCTTAGTAGTCAAGGTAGGATGTCAAGTAGAAGAATTTAAAGGTTTTGAAGTACTAGTAATTGATAAATTTATCACCCCCTTGAAAAGGATATCTAGTTCAACATATTCATAGATAAACATAATATTTTTGATGATTTTTATGTTGCATGCTTAGGAGACTCTAACATATTTTATGGTTGGTAGTGGTTATATTCTCTTGGGCATATTTTCCAAAAACTTTCAAACTTAAAAGGGTTAAATTTTAATCTAAGGGAAGGATGTGTTACTCAAGAGACTTCAAAATATGCTTGAAAAAAAAATGGAAACTTCCAAATATAAATATAATATAAAACCATGGTTAAGCTATTTAATTATTATATTCAAAATATTAAATATGATTATACTATGGTTTTCAGTGGATTAACTTTGTGAATAGAATACGATACAAGACCCATACACAAATAGTGTCCCAATTATATGATTTAGGGAGAGGAAATAAAGGATATTTTTATAGGATTATTAGCTCTCAATTATATTTGTGTGGTGTACGAGAAACAGGAATAAGAAAAACTAGTAATTAAAGAGTTGGTAGAAGCTTTTTAGGTTATTTTTGATATGGGAAATATAACTTAAGGATACTACTTTGAATGAAGACATCCTACAATCAAAAACTTTTTATAGATGGTTATGAAAGGTACCAAGCATGATTTAGGATCATGGTATTATTGAGCTATTTTTTAGGATTGTCTTGTCCCTTTTCTAGGGAATTAATATTTAGGAGTACCTTATCCTATTATTTTATGTTCTATAAGAGTGTAGGGTGTTATAAGGGAGAGAATTAAATAGTTTAACTTAATGTATTAATTTTATATTATAAAAAGGTAACTTATGTTTAACTAAATTTAAAAAGTATTTTTAAAAGAAGATAAAAAGGTGTCACTATTAATGAGTTCAAAAAGTGATTATTTCAAAAAAAAAAAAAAATTGAATTTTATGTAGGAGAGGTTGTGCTGATAAAATATCCTTTTTTTTCATTTTATCAATTTCTACATAAAAAAAAAATGAATATCAGTTCTTCCTCTTCTACCTAGGAATTAAAACCTTTTGGCAAGATGGTTTTAAGGGTAAAAATACTCCTATCCATTAGATTTATTCAACTCTAAGATTACCTTAGTGCTTAAATATTTTGAATATTATCAATTTTAATTATATATTTTAATTAATTTGTATGGTATAGAATATATAAAAAATAGTAAATGTATTTTATGCATTTACATGGTGTGCTTTTAGTCTAGATTACTATATAAATATAATGAATATTTTATAATTTCTAATCAATTTTACAATAATCCATAATGCTTCCACAGTAATATGTACTACTATTTTAATAGTAGTTTGGATGGATTCTATATTGGTTCATATTACTATAAAACTATGGTATAATTGCATATTAAGTTAGTGTGTAGATTTTTAAAGTTAGATCTAGATATTTCCTATTGCTTGAAGTTTCAATTTTGAGGGAGCTATTGACCTAATTTGATAATTCAAATGTAACCATTTTTATTGATTCTTCTAACTATCGATCATACCTCTTTGTGAAGATTTTATATATACAATATTTCATCAGATATTTATTGTTAAAATTTTATCAAATGAACATTATTTTTTATCTAAGATTCCCTATTTTGGTTCATACGAAACCAATCACCTAGTTTCAAGGATATTATTTTCTATTTGACCTAGGAACGAACTATCTTTAGAGGATTTATATGGTACAGACCTCAATATAGTTTCCTAATAGAAAAATCATTATCCTTTGTGATCTCAAAAAGCATACTAATGCATGTAACTTGTATATCATTATCACATTCATACACTTGGTAATTGTGGTTGTGTCATTTTCAGAATTTTACACCCCTCAAACATATTTTTTAATTGATTGGAGTAATTTAAAATAATTTCATATTGAACTATGCAATGAAGAATATTTGTAAGTTTTTGACTTATTTATTTGTCAATTGATTCTTGCAAGAAAGGATTTTGTATTTTTTCTCCACTACTCCTATCAATTTATTTAATCATATTTTTATATTTTAAATCATGAATATTTGGTGAAATTTTAGTATCCACATTAATTTTATTAAATTATAATAACCAGAATGTTTTCAACTAATTAGTGATTGCATTTAACTTTGCAAATGTAGTCTTAAGGAAATTTTCTAAATTCCATAGTTAAAATTTGCATTGTATTGTCTATCAATTTGGCATCAATTAGGTTTACCTATTATCTACTGATTTTACATTGATTAGACCTATTGTAATCTTCCTATTTAATATTGTTTGAATCTATTTCTTATTTGGTATTGATCAAATCTACTTGTAATCTATCAATTATACTGATCATATCAACATACTTATCTTTAATTATAATTAAAATAGATTGTCATTAGTATTCTTAAAATTAATTAATTTTCCATATCTCCATTTCTTTATCTTCTACCTTCTCCATAAAGAGATCTTGGTCGTAAAAAGAAAATGTGTTTATATTGATTTTAAAAAAAGATAAAATTGAATTAAGATTCCTATTAGGAACATTTAAAATGTATATTCTTAAATTTGATTAATCACTTTTTCTATTATATCATTCAATTTTTAATAAAAATGTGTATTTAGTTATTGAATATAATAGAATATAAAAAAATATAAATACTTTTAATATAGAATTTTATGTATATTTGACATATATTTAAGAAATAAGATATGAACTATTTTAATAAATATTAATTATTTGTAAAATATACATCATAATTTTTTATTAAATTATATATTTTTTATATAATTAAAATTAATTTTATAAATTATTAGAGATAATGAATCATAAATAAAAAAAATTTAATGCTCATTCTTTAAGTTTAAGAGCATATAGAGATAAATAATTTATAATAATTAATTTATTATAATACTAATTTTTGTTTTTCTATGAAAAGCCTTAATAGAACTATTGAGAGATACAAGAGGACTTGTACAAAAGGGAAAGAATGTGAAGCAAATATAAATTCAAACATAGAGGTATGGGTATTTTTTAATATAATTAGAAATTAAATTTATATAAATTTATTTTACTTTTATTATATATATTTTTTTGGAAATTATATCTTAAATTTTACAAATATTTTATGAAATATTTGTGATTTATCAATATAATTTTTTTAATTGAATGCAAATGTGTACTTTAAAATGTAAATTTATTTCATATTTTTCAATTGAATTAGTTGTGTTAGGTGAGTTTATTTGATTATTCGCTTGTCAATGAATTTAGCATTTGAAGGTGGAAGTAATGAACTTGAGGCACCAAGTTGATATTTTAATGAATGAAAAGAGGTTTGTTCATTCTATACTATTACAAATAGTTTTTTATTTCTATTTATTTTATTAAAATAATTATGTTAATTTTATGTATAGATTAAGTATTTTTTTTGTAACTATTTTGTTAAATTTAAAATTGATATTTTTAAATTGTTGATAATAATTGACTGTTGAATATTAAATAGGAATTTAGAAGGTGAAAATATTTCATCTCTAGACATCAAGCAACTTAAACAACTTGAGATTTATCTTCAACAAGGACTTGATAGTGTGCGATCAAAAAAGGTAAACAAATTGAGAATGTTCCATATATTTTTATATAATTAAATTTAAAATACACTAAATCAAAATTAAATATTTTAGAGACATCTTACTGACATTTGGTTTATGATATTTTTGAAAACATCAAGGACACCATTCTTCTTCAAGAGATTGAGACAATACAAAAAAGGGTAAGATATATTTTACCGAATTATTATATTTTCAAAATTTCTTAATATAACTTTATTCTTATAATTTTACGTCATATAATTTAAAAATAATATAATTTAATTATTTAAATGTATTAAATATTGTTTACAGGAACAGTTTCTACTATATCAAAATCAATTACTCCATGACAAGGTGCTATTTCATTATATATTTTCTACTTCTTTTATACATATTTTTTTGTTACTTACATCTCTAATTTTATATTTTTTGAATTTATAGATATCACACTATGAGAGTGCAAAACTTAGGAATGCATCACATTACTCCAACAACTTCTTGCTTCAAGGGGATCCCAACAAAACTACTATGAATGGAAACTTAATTGAAATGGCACCTCATTATTCTAGAGAAGATTCAACTAGCACTCGCACTGTCCTCCAACTCGGAGGTGGACATTACTAAAGTTTAGCCGAGTTGGACATTACTAAAGTTTAGCTACCATATATTTTATCTAAGGTAGGATTGTTAATCTAAATACTTAATTTAATAAACATATTTTAGATAAATGTATCTATTAAGAGGATCTGTTAAATGATATGACCATTAACAATCTAGTTTGCAGAATATATAAATTAACAAAATAATGTTGCATTATCAAATAATATATTTGATATTATTATGTAAATAGATTTTATATGGATTTATTTAAAAAATAAAATTACATTGTTAATTTAAAAAATATAATTTGATAGATTGATTAAATACAAAGAAAATTTTCAAATAAAAATAAAACTAGTATTACATGAGATTATGTAGAAAAAAAATAATATATTCCATGTTTTTTAGTAATATTATTTAAAAATAAATATTTATTATTTATTATTTGGTTTTAAAATATTATATAGAAATCAAATTTATTATGATATTTGGATTTAATATTTAAAAATGATTTCTTGAATTTACTTTTGCTCTATTTTTTTAAATTGTAACATAAACTTTTTGTTGATTTAATTTTAATTTTAAATTTAAAAGATTTCATACATAAAAAAAATTACAAATTATATTTGATTATTTGTTAGAATAAAAATAAATATCTAATTATTTGAATTTCTGTCACCAAAATGATAATAATAAATTCAATTATGTATGAAATAAATTTAGTCTTGGTGTTAATGTACCTTTTAGTAGACTAGTTATCTTTCGAGCCATATTCACACCTAGTTAGATAATGTAATTAGAAACCTTTTCTTTTATCTTTTAATTCTTGTGAATGTGAAACATGATAGATGCTTTTCATACACTTATCAATTGCACACGAGGGATAAAGATTTACTTGAACTAACTTCTTTCTTCTCCCTTGCTTTATATATAAGGGTATCTATGTATTTGATATTGTATCAATGTTGGACACTATAGAAAAAAAATCCTTATCTCTTGTAAAAGATTGTTTTGTATTGTAGAAAATTCTTGGTTCTTATGCATCTTTTGTTTCATTCCAAAATAGTATCATAGCCTTAAATTTTAAATCCCCTCGACTTTGTTTATGATATTTTGTTAATAATTTTTTATAAGTGCATTGTGTCTTGAATTTGATCTCATTTTTAGTCCAAAATATTTACATATTTATGTATTTTATAGTAAGATTGGTAGTAAGATTGGTAGATTTTTTATTGTTCTTAGGAATGGAATCTTTGAAAACCTATATTATCTAATTCATATGATAAATTTAGCTCAATATTGTTCAAACAACATCTATAATACCAATGTGCACTTGTAGTACCATTTTTTTTATCATTGTATAGATATACAACCTCTATGTCATACTATGTTATTAAAATGTAATGGTATACCTCCTTCCACATATTTTAAGTTTTCTAAATTAAAAAATATTTTTATTATTTATAGTATGGGATCGCTTAATTCTTGTACCATTTAATCCCGTGTAGTGCACAAAAAATCTCATATTCATTGTGTGCCTCTATTCACCATTTTTGGGTAGCTTTGGTACTGTAGTTTAACATTGTAGTACCTTGTGGCATCCTTTTTAATATGTTAAGGCCATATGCCCTTTTTTCTACCTAGTGCTTAGTTAAACATTATATTCTTAGCCACAACACTCTAAGAAAGGGATACCATTACTTTCTAATCAAATTTCTACTCTACAACTATATTTTGCAAGTCACTCTTCCTAAATTTTGACACTAGTTCTCTAGTAACCCAATGGTGGCACTTGGCCTAACCCTAGGGAATACTTTCTTAAGAAGAGGAGCCTTTTTCAAGGCATAAATTTTTCCCAAGTGGTTGAATTATTAGCATTTTATAGAAATTTTAAATATCTCTTCACCCTCGTCATAATGGTCCAACTATTATTTTTATTTTACTAAAAATAAGTATGATTTTTATTATTAATCCCCTAATTTCTCCCTTTTTTACACAATATAAATTTCTCTAATGATTATTCGAATTGGATTATTTTAAAAAAATGTATTCAAAAACTCAAGTATTACATTTATAATGTAAAAAAATTACTTTCAAAAGTATCTCATTAAATTTTTATTAATAGTTAGCAATAATCATAATAAAATACAAGAAACTATTAATAGTTCTACTACTAGATAATTCAACCCTACTTTCTTACATAGGGAAGAAGTAGTCCTTGAGGTGGAAGCATAGAATCCAATGTTGAATAGAATTAATAAGTGTTACAATTTAATACACAACTCGTCAAATAGATATTATGGATGAAAAATATCTTAAAAAAACATTAATTTGACAAATAAATGACTCAAGGATTAAACCCAAGCTTCAAATAAATTTGATACATCTTTACCATAGTTCAAAAATGTTGAAACATTCTAAATTTGATGGATGGATCTAAATATTATACATATCATACCTAGATACCATTTTTGGAAGATGAAGCCATCAAGCTTGCTAATTTTTAGCTTGAAGGCATAGCATGTGAGTGGTGGTATCATTAGATGATTGCTCAAGGACATAATCCAATTAGTTTGATTAATTTAGTAGGAGGTTGATCAAGATATTTTATATAAAATTACCTAAGGTTCATTTCTATGGGTTGGCATAACTCAAATAGTATGAGATAATGAAAAACAATGTAGCTACATTTTATAGAATATAAGTAATAATTCATGATGTAATAAAAGAAGACTCAATGTATTGTATATAGAATGATTATGTAAGCCTCCAAAGGTCTTATTAAGATATTTTGATCCTATATACTTAAAAGATATTTTCAAGATGGCTCTCAACTTGGAAATTTTAGTATCTAAAAATAAGCTTTACTCAGACAAAATCTGTAGATGGTGAAATCTGCAAATTGCTAAAACCTCCAACACACATTAGCATGGTTAGTTTAAAACAAAGAAAACAACATCTCTATGAAATAATACATCAATGCTTCCAAATGCAAACAAATGACAAAAAGTAAGCTAAATAAGCATATGAAAAACATGAAGTATGTTTATCTCATAGTGGATTGGTGCTATTGTGGAAAATAGCCCTTTCCCAACCCTTGATAGATAAACTAGATGATGGTGGGAAAAATCAGTTCTCCTGAAGAGAGTGACTTTACATGAATGATTGTGGAGGATTTGATGAAGAATGAAGGTTCTCATTTATAGATTATTTTGATGAGAGAAATAGCCAAATGGATGAATGGGGGACTAAAAACAAACCAATGAAAAGAGGCCACTTGTCAACTTGCCATAGGTTGAGGGATGTGCAAGTTTTTGCCAATGTGCCCAAGAGAGGGAAATTTGAAATTTGAAATTGTGAAATAAATGTTGAGTGGGAGACATGAAAATAAGAAATTAATGCAATGTTGGAAGGGACAAGTCAACTTGTCATCATTTTCAAATTTGAAGGAATATTCTTTTTTTTATGCCAAGTTGAAAGAAAATAAGGATTTTAATAAATCAATAAATTGATTTATTTGTGCAAGTGGGAAAAGCTAGAGGATGTGATGGGTGGTTAGGTTAGGTTAATTAAGATCTGGTTAGCTTAATTATGATTATGATGTTTTGACCCTTTTGACTTGAATATTTGATTTATTTAAATCAAAAAGGGAGAAATATGACTTTAGGCTTTTAATTAAATAAAGTTTAGTTTATTTAATTAAAAGGTTGATGTTTGATTTTGATTTAATTTAAATGAATAACCTTAGGAATGAATTAAATAGTCTTGATTTACTTGGTGAATGGATTTGATGAGCTTGATTAATTTAATGAACAGGTGAACGTGAACTAAGTGCATGATGATAATTTTGCATGTCTACAAAATCATTTGAGCAATCAAAGAATAAATTCAAAAAGAATAATTTAATATGTGTTTCTAGTAGATCTTGCCACCAAAAACAAGTAAAGAAAAAACAAAAAATAATCTCAAAAGGAATAATTTGTGTTTTTGTTGTAAAAAATATTGTAGAGAAATTTATAGATGTCTTGGAAATTAAAATTAATTATATTGAAGTATTTTTTGATGAGGAGGAAGAAACAAAAGCACCTAAAAAGTTAGTAAATGATAAACAACTAAATATAAAATTTCAAGGTGGTGACACCAATGTTTGTAAGCTTGCTTCAATCCTAGGATAATTTAATTATTTTGCTTCCCAATTTTATTGAATTCTATATAGTTTTGTTGATGGTGTTTTTATGCACTTCTCAACATAGGCAGTGCGTAGGTGCACTACCTCTTTTGAAAGACAATCTCCCACAATCGAGTTGCAGAACACTATCCTAAGGTCTCTCGGGTGTCAGGTCATGACAGTGCTAAGATACCTCAGTAGTTTGATGTGATTTGCTGGAATCACAAGGCGGTCTTATAGAAATACAAAGTATGGGCACAAAGCATGAAGTTGGATCTTCGAAAAGGGAGTTTTAGCATGAAAGCAGTTATGTGTTGGCTGTAGGTTCAAACAGCAATCTCAAACTCCATCTAGTTGTTAGTTTTGGCTTTATAAGGTGTAATGAACCTTGGTATTGTTCAGTTTCTAAAGAAAGTGAAAAAGAGCAAAGGGGAAGAAAAGTTCCTAAGCCTAAAACTTGCTGCGAACAGTGATAATGGAGTTCCTGCAATGGACAATTCTTTAAACTAATATCCCACTTAACCAGGGATTTCACAGTATCATGGAAATTGTGCTATCTTCTAAGGGCTGCAGATTTTTATCCTTCATCCACCACATATATGCATGAACTAAAGATAAGTGTTTGGGCAGCTTTAATCAAGTCCAGGCTAACTTTGCACAGCTGTCTACCTTCAGCAAACAGCAAAAAGTATGGACTAAGGGATCATCAACAAAATAGGAATTTTCACAATCAGCCAACAGCATTCCTAAAATTATCCAAATAACATGAACAGCTAACTAAACAGCAAAGAAATCTAAACTAAACATCTAATATTGGAAAAGTGAATCAATTGATATGAGAGAACATAAGGAAATGCACCAAGTCAATGCTATTTCTCATAAATTTCAGCAGCATGCCTTTACAACAACTCAACTCTCACTTTTGCAAATGAGGGGAGTGCTCTATTTATAGTTTTTTAAAAGTCAAATGAATGGCCAAGATTCATTACAGTTGTGTGGCCAAGATTTATTACAAAATAGGGTTTCACCTACCCCCAAATAGATTTACAATTAAAAAATATATTTTGTCTCTTCCCTATTTTGTCATCTAGTGGATTACACTATTTTCCTTTTCGTCCTGTAGCTAATTGTTGTTTCTTTGGCTGTAGCTACTCTTCTGAGAGGTCCTCTTCCTTGGCTGGGCTGTCTTGTTGCTCCTCGGAGGCTGCGTGTTCAATATGCTTGAGGATTACGGCCTGGAGCTTGTCAATCTCAAAGACATCGCATCTCAACGCCTGATAGCTCCATTCTTTGGTGTTCTCCTCCAGCCGCTTCTAGTCTTCATCATACTTTGAGCCCTGATCTCTAAACAGCTCTGATCTGTCGAAGGCATGGGCAGTGAAACTCAGGAAGTCCGTTGTGATATCTCCGGCTGTCCCGTCCTTCATCTTTTCCTCAAAGTATGACCTGACCTTTTCTGCATCCAACTGCACCGTGGGCATATCATGGCCCGTCATCAACTTGAGGTATTCGGTGCATTCCGCCCGGATTTCTTTAATCCACTTGATATCTGAATCCACCCTGCTCTGGATTTGTTCCATCTTCTCCTTTCGGTTGACGAGGTCTCTGCGCCATATGTCTACCAACCAGTGATCCTCCTTCTTCAGTTCTAGCTTTTCTTCCCACGTGCTTTCTGGCATTTGAAGGATGGCTTCAACCTTTGGGAAGGCAGAGTCGTAGATCGCCAGGAAGTTGGTGCAGAGTTTTTTCGTGCCTTCCAAGGATTGAACCAGGTCCAGGAACTTGTTGGCTATCTACACAGCCAAGCTGATTCCTATGTTTCTGATGCTTGCAACCTGCTGGAACCAATCCTCCGTGGTCTTCTCCAAGTTTTTCCTCCTCTCCAGCTTATCTATTTGTTCCTTGGAGAGCAGCTGTGGCACGGGTGTAGAGGTAGTGGGGAGGTCATCTATTGAAGACCATTACTGGATATAGTCGGTCAAGGCAGCAACCTACGCCTTTAGCTCGTCTTTGGTGACCTTGTCTTATTTAATCAGATGCACCATCGTGGCCACTGACTCCTCCAGATGTCCGACCTTCTGTTCCCTGGTTGTTGTCCCCAGGTCAATAGTGGAGATGTTGTAGCTTACTCCAGCCTGGCTAATAGTTGGCGTTGCTACTTATGCAGCCCGGGAGCCAGAAGCATCCATGGTTATCCGAGAACGGACCTTAGGCTTCTTCTCCTTCTTTGTTACGGTCAGGGATCGAGCCAAGATGGCTTCCAATCTCGACTTCAGGTCGCTCAGAATAGGAGTAGTCTTTTCGAGCTGCTTTTCCAGTCAGTCGGGCATAACAGATTTGTCCTTGGGTGTATCATGGCTGCCTTCACCCATCTCAGTCAGAGGCAAGAATTCTACCGCCTTTTCCTTTTCAAGCTCTTCCTTTTCCTTGGCAGCATCCTCCTCTTCGTCAGAGTCTTGATAAAACACGAGGCTTTTGACGGGCAGCTTGGTGGATAATATCTGAGTGGGATCCTATTCTTTTGTTGCCTCTTCTTCCTTCTTTTCTTCAGTGGCCTCGGGTTCTGGGCTCTTCACAATGTGGGTCTCGACCTCAGGTAAGTTCTTTTCAGGTTGCCCCCTAGTGGCCGTCCCTCTTCACCACGTGGCGACTGTTCTGCCTCTTCTCTAACATCTTTTAGCTGCTGAGCTGACTCTTCCTCGACATCCTCATCAAATGTCTGAACAATATCCTTATCACCCGAGCCTTCCTCTTCATCCTTGCTCTCGGAGGAGCCCGTCTCCTCCTCCTCGTAGGAAACCTTGTCGATGGTTTTATGCTCATATTCAGGTTGCTCATAATAATCATTGGCCTCCTCTTCAACGGGCTTTGAAGCCTCCTGTTCTATCTCTTCCAACTCTTTAGAAATTTGCATCGTGGCCTCCATGGCTGGCAGCCCTGTTAGCAGTTGCGAAGGCTGAGATATTGCGAGGGCCTGGGCCAGGGCTGCTTGGAGAGCAGGGTCCATTAAAAGCTGCGAGAGCTCAGGAGGAAGACTCTGCAAGTGCCGTGTAATAGCCTCGGGCACGCTAGAAAGGGGAACAGGCGATGGTATTGTTGCCAGAGGCAAGGAGGTGATGGGTGACATGGCAGCAGCAGAGGAAGGGGAAGTAGTCATGCTAGAGGAGGAATCGATGTTGATTATGGACCCGGCCGAGGGCGAAGAGGCAAGGTGGACCGAAATGTCCACCACCTATGGAGATGAGGTGGTTGCGGTCTGAGAGGTGGGCAGCACATCAGTCGAGGGAGGAAGGAGCAATGGAGGCTACGCCTCTATTGTGATTACTGTCCTTTTAAGCTTCTTGGGAGATGGGCCTCCCGTATCCTTCGTTGCTTGTTCTTTGGGGTCCCCGGACTGTGTTGTTTCTGCTTCTTTTCTCTTCTGGGACCTGGTGATGGGAGGAGACTTGGAAGTCTCACCAGCTGATGGGGAGGCAGCAACGTCCTCCGTGGTGCTTGGCTTGCTCTTGAGTTCTTCGTATGTTAAAGCCACCCCTTGTAGCTTCAGTTGTGCTACCTGACCATCAACCCACTCCTTAGTGTGAGCTATAATTGGCTGCGTGATAGTATCTAGGTCCTCGACCTCTTGCTCATCCCAGTTGATGGAGGGGATTGCCAGGTCAGCAACCGTAGGGTACCTTGGGTGCATAAGGGTGGACTCATCCTCTTCGAGTTGGTCTGGTATCGGAAACAGCTGCACCTTCCTCAAAAATTGTATTGTCATTCGCATGTAGTGTCTCTTGCGGACCTCCTTATCATCTTTAGAATCTGCCTAGAAATCTTCAACATGGTACTGGTGGGCGTATGCCGGCCCTATCGCCTTCCTAACGTGGCTGTGGGGGTCCATTCGTGGGCGAGCCGTGTACCATTCAAGGTTATATTCTTTAAGTTCCTTTTCTGAGTTGTCGGTGCATTGAGATGTCTGCAATCGATACTGGCCCTGGCCGAGGATCATGGGATAGGGGATCCCTGCTACGTGCTTCTGGCCAAAGACCGTTTGAATATGTTGGAGCTGTCAAGAAAGCTCTAGGAGAATGATCCTATTGTTTGGGTATCTTGGCAACTTGTTTGGCCGTTCCGTGAATCCCTGGGCACAAATGTAAGTGAACTTGGGGAATTGAATGTATAAGAAGGCATACTCCTTCAAGAGTGCCCTGGCGCTGTGAGATACCCTTCTCTCGAAGTCCCCAGCTATCAATCTGATAATGTGGCCTATGAAGGCATCATTGACCCGGCGGTACTCCTTTTTGAAGTAGCGGTACTATAGCTGAGGGTACCGATCAAAAGGCTTAAGCCCTCGTTTGTGATCCCCATCCAGCACCATGAAAAGTCCACTATATTGCCTCTGATCTGCCAAGGAGTACACTAGGTACGAGGTCATGTAGAACTTGTTTCTTTTCTTGACATTTACAAACTGCTCATGGAAGCAGTTGCCGATGATGCTCCCCTAGTCGAACGAGATCTTAGTTTTCACATTCTCATTTCCTCGTATGATTTGCTCAATATAGTAAGCCATCCACTCCTGGAAGTAGGCGGCTGCTGGGAGGCCCATGACCCTACTTAGCATAGTCACCAAGTTGTGATAGTCCTCGTGGAAGTCGCTGTGGAATAGCTCCTGGGGAACCTTTGCAACACTGCCCCGTCTCTCCTTTAACCAGTAAATGTTAATTGACTTTTTGCAGCCCAATGGATTGGCATCCCATGCCACTTGACACTACTCCAAAGTAGGGACTTGCATATGTGGGAATGTAGGAATGTGGAATGTTTTTGTGATTCCCTCCAGAGACATGTCAGCAAGGATATTCCCTTCTTTGTCCATGATTGTTCTGGTATCTGTTTGGTAGGCTTCTCGGCAAGCCATTACCAGTTCAGGTGCTATCAGAGAGGGAGGGAAGCCGACAGCTTTGCCAATCCCGCTTTGGCGTATTAACCAGGCATTTTTTGTTTTAGGGTCAACCTTGACCCTCTGGGTGAACTCATCTATGTCCACCTCGCCTATATTGGTGTCTGAGATCTCTCTCCAGTCAGTCAAGACCTTTGACTGGAGCGGTTCACCTTGGAATTGAAACTTCATTTGGTCTTTATCGTCCTTTCCACGAGCGGCCCTTCCAGATTTTTTGCCCTTGTCTTTTTCAGAGGAGGCCCCTGAAGTTCCTGCTGCTGATTCCATATATCCTACAGGCAAAGGGCGAAGTCAGCACAAGAAAACACCAATAACGTTAACGTTAGTCCGCATTGTGAGCATATCATCTAAATAACCATTCCAATACATCATAAATTTAATCTTCAGATGATATCGATTTCATTTTAGGGCAATTGAGCAATCCGGGCCCAGAGGGCCGGACTTCCCTGGCAGGAATGCTGCCAGGAAGGGAAAACACGACCGAAAGTTCCCGGAGACCCCCGTTGGTCAGATTTTGATGTTCTAAGAGACCCATGATGGAGAATGGCATGATTTAGGACGTGGGTCAATGTTAGATTTTCAATTTGAATTGATTCGGATCGATTTAAAGGACCTCGGAGGTTTCAGGCCGAAAGGCAGTCAGGCGAAGGAAGCCGGCGGCGGCGGACACCGGACGGAAGTCCGGCAGCGGAAGCCCGAAGGCCGGAACCCAGGAAGCAAAAAGACGGCCGATTCAAGGTTTGGTTTAACAATTTTAGACAAGACGGCACTTGGAGCACCGGGCCCCAGAGGCCGGGAGGACGCTAGCTAACGGCCGCTGCGTAATCTTTGATCGTTTTGAATAGCGGCAGTGAGGAGAAAACTGGAGCCCGGAGGGTGGGGAGCTGACGGCGGTTCGCCGCCGATGGACATTTTAACGCGGTAGAGTGCGAAAGGCACTCCGGGGACGGAATCCCGATGACTCGGGCCCGGTTAGGGAGGCGGCCACCGGCATGCATTCATACGCGGAGTGGAGCGGCGAAGGAGGGGACCGGGCCCGAGGGGGCCAGTCGCCCTGCGTGAAGAACAGCCACGCAACGGGCAAGTTCCGAGCCGAGAGGGGGGATCATTGCGTTGAGTTTAGGAAATTTTGAGGACATGGGTTTGGATCGCGACGGGGTGATGTTCAATTTTATGCAATTTAATTCATTATTCACTTTAACGAAACCCACAAAAAGATCAAAAACAGCGGGAGGGCGAACGAGGATGGCCTACCTCCAATTCGCTAAGCGGGAAGTCGATGGGATTCACCGGCAGGGTTGACGGAGCGACGTTGATGCTGATGATCGTGATGATGCAGATTGCAGCGGGCTCCAGATGTCGGCTCTATCAATTCGCTCAAATTCGCAAAGTTAAAATGACATTAGGGACCACGGTTTATATACCCTATCGGTCATTTAATGCTCACATTTATTGCACGTACGTCAGCGCGAAAAGTTTGTGAGATTCAAATTCAAGTCGGCGGCGATGGTGAAGACTTCGAGATCCGGCAGGCGGGAAGCCGTGCAATGACGGCCGCCGCGGAACTTTACGAGGACTTTGAACGGCGGCGGCGAGGGGATGCTCGGATCCCGGGGGCGGGAGGCCGAAGGGAGATCGCCGCCAAGGGCTTCGCTTAGCACTTTGAGGGTAGCGGTGAGCACAACCCGGGAGCCTGAGGGGCAGGCGGCCGCCGGAGGATCGCCGTCGTGGACGGCGATCCCAGGACGAAAATCCGGACGCGGACTTCCGGAGCCCGGGGCCCTAAGGAGCAGGGGCCGCCCAAGAAATCCTCGAAGAACTACGAACGGAAAATGACAGGGCGGGCCCCGGAGGGAGGAAAGATGCCCGGGGAACACCGCCGTGGTGGCGAACGAAGCGGGGAAACCCGATAAGGGAATCCCGGAGGCCCGGGCCCGGAGGGGCCCGGGGCCGCCCCAGAGCCAAAAAGGCCCAAGGAATCCACGAGGCCCCGGAGGGCAGCAAAAACCAAAAGGGAGAACGTAGTCGATTTTATGATGAAACTTTAGGATAATATCGACCATGCAAAATGTCAAAAAAGAGGGGCACGCAAAACGAGGCAACCCTGAAAGATTTGACAAGGCAAAAGAAAAGAGGGTCCCCATTCTGAACGGGGCGTGTGTGCTGAGGGCACAACAAATGGCGACTTCGCTGGAGAATGCTCCGAAGCATTCTAGGGATAAATATTCATTCAGGACCCAGAATCTCTGGTTTCGCAGACTAGAAACGGCTTCCAAGGATGAATCCGGGAGAACGAGATCCTTAATTGGGTTAGCTTACATGACATCTCGAAAGTGTGTGCGAAGTGAGTTCATTCCTTTCCTAGGGATAGTAACCAGGGTTATTACTTTAACCAAGTGAGCTACGTAAGTTGCCTAACACCAAAAGTAACCTAGACATTGCCCCGCTGCCAGTCAGGCGTCCATAGCCCCGGCAGAGTTGTCGCTACAATCTCATGGATTTTGCTCTACTACTGGCCGGGCGTCCATAGCCCCGGTAGAGTTATCCGAACGCCCATACGGTCATTTATTTTCTTTCTCTGAGTTTCTTTTTTTCTCTTTTGCTTTGATACTTCATTTCTCTTTTACCGTTTAGCTTGACTAGGTAAGCATTGAAGCCTATAATGGGTTTGAGACTACAGTGGTCACTGGAGTATACTTAAGATTTTTCACTCACTTGGGTGTCGTGACAACCATAACACGGTCCTTCAGAATTTATTAATATGTAATTTGTGTGAGATCCGAGATGTGGGTAAGAAGATCCGGCGAAGGGTCAAGTTCTGAGCAGAAGTCAGACAGGGAAATCATTCACGGATAGCTCTGCAAAGACTGATAGTCTAGAGTGAATGTTTAGCCAGAGAACAAAAAGAATGGACAACAAAGTGAACCGCTTGTTAGGAAAGCACGGCCACCACAAAGGAGCGGGAAACCTCTTTCGAAATAAAACTACCGGGAGGGAGAAAGCAAAAAGCGACGCGAACAAAACGCAAACAAGCAAGAAAGCAACTACTCTAACCTATGCATAGTTATTTACAGCAAAGAGCTCGAAGGAGCTCAAGCTTGGAAGTAATACTTCAGGTGCTGCCCGTTGACTAGCAACGGGACGTTTTCACCAGTTAAGTTCTTTAAGCGAAAGGCATTATCTCCCAAAATCTCAGTTATCTGAAAGGGGCCAAGCCAGAGCTTGTCAAATTTATTGTGTCCCCCTTTCTTTTCATGGGCCTTGTCCCAATAGAGGACCAAATCTGCAATCATGAAGGCCTTAATTTTGGCTCGGCAGTCAAACCATCTCTTCACTATGCCCTGATGTTTGGCAAAATTTTCTATTGCGTGGTCTCGAACTTCCTCCAAATGTAAAAGTTCAGCTAAACGAGCTTCCCTACTATCCCCTCCATAAAATTCGTTGATAAACTAAAGAGTCAGAATTTTTAGGTGGATGGGGAATATCAGCTCAAGGCCATAAACAAGATGGAACGGGGAATCACCAAGGGCAGCCTTATGGCGGGTGCGATCAGCCCAAAGGGCGAAACGGAGCTGGGTATGCTAGTCCTTGGGGTTCCTATCTAGTAGCTTTTTGATCACAGTAATCAAATTCTTGTTTGTGGACTCGGCAAGGCCATTGCCCTGAGGGTAGTAATTGGATAAAAATTTGAGGGTAATCCCATAGTCAAATGCCCAGCTAGCAAATTTCAATGAGGCGAAGGCAGGTCCATTATCACATACCAAAGCATATGGACAACCAAAGCAATTTAAAATGAAACTTTCTAAGAAATTAGTAACTACTTCAGTTGTACAATGCTTGCAAACTATTGCTTCTGTCCATCTAGTACAATAATCAGTAGCGGTCAGAATGTACCTGTGTCCTGCAGATGATGGAGGGCTTACCGGACCAATGAAGTCGAGACCCCATTGTGCAAAAGGCCTTACCTCTTGCACGGGCTGCAGTGGGACAGCAGCATTTCTCTCCCTGGTGGTAGCGGTTTGGCACGTATGACATGAATGAACATGGCAATGGGCATCTTTGAAGACAGTTGGCCAATAGTACTCTGCCCTTAATATCTGATGTGTCGTAGAAGAACTCGAGCCATGGCATGTACCAAACTTATTGTGAAACTCCCTCAGAACGCGTTCCGCTTCCTCCTTGCCGAGGCATCTTAAATAAACTCCCTCATGATTCTTCTTATAAATAATGGAACCTTGTAACATATAACCGTTGCTTTTCAATCAGAGGGCCCTCTTCTGGACTCCTTGCGGATGCGGCGAACACTTATGATTGAGCAGATAATAAACGACATCTTGGTACCACTTTCCCAGGGAGACATCTTCAAGCTGATATTGTTGTACCGTGAGTTCAGGTCCAGCCTCTGTTGCTATTTCGGCCATTGTACGGGTGAGTGGTTGCCCTCTTACCAATTTCATTGGTTGGATCTCCATATCATATTCTTGGAGTAGGGTGACCCACTTAGCCCTCCGTTCGCCCAACTCGTTTTGCATGAGAAGTATTTTGACTGCTGGGTCGGGGACGATTGTGAACACCTTGTTGCATAGAATGTAGTGTCTAAATTTCTTTACTCCCCTAATGAGAGCGTACGCCTGCTTTTCTATGTTGTGGTAATGCAATTCAACGTCTTTGAGGGGTGCACTCATGAAGGTGATCGGATGCTCATTTCCTTCGTTGTCCTTTTGGGTCAACATACTAGCACAAGAATGCTCCAAAGCAAATGAGTAGATATAGAACGGCTTCAGATAATCTGGACTGACTAACACAGGTGCCTCAGCAATGGCCCGTTTGATTTCCTCAAAGGATTGTTTGGCCTCTAGCGTCCATTCAACTTTAGCGTCCTGCTTGAGCATGGCATTGAGAGGTTTGATGATCTCCGCAAAACCCGTGATGAATTTCTGGATGAAATTGATCTTTCCAAAGAAAGACTTTAATTCCTTCTTACTGCCCAGGGGCTGAATCTTGAGTAACGACTTAATGCACTCAGGATCAATGGAGATTCCTTGCTCCGAGATGATGTGTCTGAGTAGTCTGCCTTCGGTCACTCCAAAAATGCACTTCTTGGGGTTGAGAGAAACCCCAAATTCCTGGCATCTCTGAAATACTTTGCATAGGTCGGAGACGTGATCACCTCGCTTCTTGGAGAATACAGTCAAATCATCCATATAGATGATTATACATTTGCCAATCAGGTCCTTGAAAGCGATATCCATGGTGCATTGGAAAGTGGCACCGGCGTTGATGAGCCCAAACGACATTCTTCTATATACAAATGTCCCCCACTTAGTGGTGAATGCAGTCTTGTGGCGATCCTCGTATTGTACCATTACTTGATTATACCTGGAGTATCCGTCGAGGAACGACATCATCTGGGAGCCGTTGACGATTTGCAGCACTTCATCTAGTGAAGGCACCAGATAGTTGTCCTTTTCTGAGGCGCGATTGAGATTGCAAAAATCCATGCACAATTTGATCTCTCCATTCTTTTTCCTGACCGGGACCAAGTTAGCCACCCACGTGGAATGCCTAACGGGAAAGATGATTCTTGCTTAAAGCAATTTCTGCACCTCCTTATAAACAATAGGCTCTAGCAAGGCGTTGATAGGGCACTGCCGCTGACGGAACGACCTCACTTCTGTCCTCAGAGGGATGGTGTGTGTGATGACAAATGTGTCGTATGTTTTCAAGTCTTCGTAACTCCATGCCACCATGTCAGGATATCTGCGCAAAGCATCCGTGATTCCCCTCTTCTCTTTGGGCGTACATACCTTCCCAATAAAAATATTCTTGGTATCCTCGGCCATTCCCAAGTTGTGAGCATTGCACTGGCTGCTTATAGTCTCCTTTTTTGTTTGCCGGTCTTGATCCTTGATCTGATCCAAATCGAATACACGCTCCAGCTGAACCATCCCTCTGGGGATCGTGTTGGTTTTCAGATTGATAACCCCTTCTATGTCCAATTCAGCCTCCTATGGATCAGCTTCATCGATTATCTGGGCAGCAAAGATGTCAGAGCTTGTAATGAACTGGAGGATATGCTTGTCATCATTGAAGACCTGTAGGTGGGTAACATTGTCCTGGACTGATGGCGTAGATGTCAGCTCAACAGTGAACTTCTTGAGCCCAGACAAAGAGAGGGGCTGTAACGTGCTGGCTGCTTGAGCCAAGGCATCAGCTGTGCGATTCTGAGCACGAGGGATCAATTGTATGTTGACCGCATCTAAGCCCTCTAGGAGATCCCACACCCTGTGTCTATAGTTGGTGAGTCTCCGGTCATGACAGGAGTACAATTTTCTGACCTGCTTAACCACAAGTGCGGAATCCCTGAAGATTTGCAGTACTTTCACATTTTTCCTCATGGCCATAAGAAGGCCAATGACTAAGGCCTCATATTCTGCTACGTTATTGGTGCAATAAAACTGCAACCGGTGGGTAGCGAGAAATGTCTTACCCGTTGGACTGATGAGTTCGACCCCTGCTCCGGCTCCTTGTCTAGACTTCGATCCATCAAATCAGAGCGTCCAGCATTCAGAGGATTCCTTATCTTCGGGTCTGACTGAGCCTTCATTCTCTTTTGGCTGGACAGCGGGCCTTGTGATCTTAGGACGGCTTTCCGGGTCGAGGCACTGATCAGCAGGTGGTTCTGGTGGTGTCTCCTTTGGTGTTCCTATCGGAGGAGCGGCTGCTTTCTTAACATGCTCGACTACTGTTTGACACAAGCAACAGTCAAATTCAGAGTGAGCAGCATTATGTACCCTACACCAGTTCGGCAATAATAGGTCTTGAAAATTCATTCTAGCTCCTAGGCTGAGCTGATCTCTCGCACACTTTTCCATGAAATCTTGGAAGCCATCGAGCAATCCCCAGTTGTCATCTTTATTCGGCTCATCATCAGCTTCTACCAACATTCCTGCATCTGGAGGCATTTCCTCGGAACCCACCGAGGGACTACATAATACCAGCAATACCTCATCTGCCCGTTCTTCCTGAAGCTCAAGCTCATTTTGGTAAGCAAAAGGGTGATAATTCCCCAAGTCGATCTCAGCGAACAGCACCTCGCTGAGATTATTGTATTCCGTGATCATATACTTCATCCGGGGTTCACGGTCAATACGAATCTGATTTGGCAGCCCCTTCCATGGCAGCCACATGTGAGAAAGGTCGGTGGCGGTGTATCCGTTTAGCGCCTTAGTGAACTCTCTCCCTAGAATAATTCCATAAGCATCGAGAATATCTGCCACTTGGATATCAACAACCTGCTGTATTCGGGGGTCCGCAGCGATTTGCATGGGGATATGGTTTATTTTGCCCATGATATTAATCTCTGTTTTGTCTAGTTGGGTGACCTTTCTCTTTGAAGGTGTGGGGGTGATGCCAAGAGCCTTGCATACGGCCAAGGGCATGACGTTGGCAGACGCGCCTGAATTGAGCAGGCAATTGTGCAAATTCTTGCCAAAGACCCTAATAGTAGTTAGGAACGGGGGGGTTTCCGGTCTCCCTTGGAGGATGCCCACGGGTGTGTCCATTTGAGTTATTTAGCCTTTGTTCCTATCACTGCCTGTATCCTTGGTTTGCTTAAATTGCTGGTCCTTGGGAGGCTGTCTACTAGCCCTTTCTGGCTCCTTTTCGATGTATCTACTTGCCGATTGATTCATGGGCATATTGTTCATTCTTCCGGTGTTGTCCTGTATCTCTTGTTCTTTCCTGGGTTCCTCAAAGGTTACCCTCTTGGCTGGAGTCTCTTGTGTCGTGCTAGATGAGGGAGTCCCATTCAGAACCCTGAAAAAGGCATGCCTTATGGCAGGAACCTTGAGCAATTTGAAGGCTGACAAACTAACTTTGACCTTCTTGAACTCTTCCGCCACATATTCACCCATTTGCTCGATTTCAGAGCTAAAAGCTTGGCCTATGGGAGAACTAGGGGTTTGAATCTTGGTTTGCCTAGGCAGATTTCGGGGTTGGCTCTGAGGCTGACCTTGTGGTTGGTTTTGGGATTGGTTCTTGTTGAGATATAGGGCGGGTATATGAGGGAGCCCCGGGTTGTTACTAGTATTTGGATCAGGCAGGGTGGTGAAGTTGTTTGGTGGGGTAGAAGTTGTGAAAGGTCTGCCAGCTTGTCTATTCCTAAGGAAATAGGGACTTGACCGTTGATGGAACATGTGGACCTCATCCACAAATGGCTCTTCTCCATCCACCGGACCGTTATCTACCGAATCAAAAAGTTGAGCTAAGGTTGATTCATTACTTACCTCTGGCGCTTTCTCATCCTCAATAGGGGTGGGCTCGGCTTCAGGTTTGTTGCTGTCTCCTCGTGGAAATGGCACCTGATTGACCACCAGACATGAGGAATCGTAGGGCTCCGATGGGACGATGTCCCTACAGATGGCATTATCAACAGCATTTTGTACCTCCACCTGGAAGATTTCAGCAGCTGTCTGAAACTCAGGACAGTCCAGCTCAAAATGCCTGCTGGTTTTGTGAAGTTGGCACCATCCGGACAAAGCTGCTTCGGCCATATACACACCACTGGATGTTTTATCGTTGCTTGTTGGTTGATCAAATGGTGTGGGGACACCACCGTTGTTGGGTTTGGTATTCCATATGCAGTTTTTCCTCTAAGAAGGTCTTCTTTTTGTATTTTGATTGGAGTTTTGCCCCCTCTCATAATTCTGCCCAGAGGAGGTGTCCACCTCTCGATGATCTCTGTTGTCTCTATTGTCTCGAGACTCTCGACTGTCCCTGTTGAGATTGGCCTGAAAATTGCATTAGGAGGCCTGCAACTGATTATTTTGGTTCTTCAGATGCGTCATTTATGTGGACATCTTCTTAATCATTTTCGTTAGTTCCTCTAACTTGTCCTTCTCGGCCGCACCTCAAGGCAATGGGGCTGGATTTTGGAGAAAAGAGGGCGGGGTTGCCGGCTGATTTTGATATGCTGGAGGAAAGTCCGGTCCTGACAAGTACAATGGCGCCTGGGGCTGTTGGGAATATGCTTGCTGTTGCGAAGCTATCTAGGAATAGTTGTACTGCTGCTGGGGCTGCAAATAAGATGTTGCGGGAGGCGCATAATTCAACGGCTGCCCCAGGTGCGGTACTATAGGCAATTGAGGCACCTGGTTCATGAGAGGAGTTTGGTGAGCAAACGCTTGATTGAGCCCCTAAATTTGCATTGGGTGGGCAACGGGCCCCAAAGAGGGCAGTGGGCTAGAGATATTTTGTCCCAAGTCCGCACTTGCAATGACAGCTTCTGCATAGGCGGTCAGTAAGGTAGCAGGCGGGGGGCGCATCCTTTTTACCAACACCACCGTGAGGTTATCCAGGGCCGCGTAGTAGACTGGTAGAGCGGCCGCATCATTATGGAGGTACGGATCTTGAAGCCTCATGTGAGCCCGATGGAAGCGATCATTGAAGGAGCCAATAGGTTCGTTGACCTTCCTTCTGATGGACATGAACTGCTGGTAAAGGTCAGCGGGGTTGAAAGGAATCTTGTACTTCTACAGGAAGGCATTCTTCATAAGGGTCCACGAGGTGATCGATCCCTACGGCAGATTGATGTACCAGTAGAAGGTCTCTTCTCCCAACGAATGCAGAAAGAGGTGACACACCACATCCTCGTGACCCACCTACATTTCGGTAATCACCGTTTTGAATATCTTGATATGCTCTTCGGCTATTCTTTGCATGTCGTGGAGATGGAACTTCGAACAAAAGCCCTCTGGATTCTTGGGCATATCATTATAAACAGTGAAGTGTATCGTCGAAGGGTTATGCACAAGCCAAGCCATGGGGGGAGGCGGAGGTGGCACTTGCTGTTGGAGAACAGGGATTTGGGGCTGTATTGGCAATACAACCACGATATGGGGCTGCCCTTGAGCTATGGTTGCCTGGACTGTGCTTTAGGCTGAAAGGGCCGGGAGAGGAGCGAACCCCTGGCTGCCGGAGGGAAGATGTGCAAATGTTGTTTGAGATGGTTGGGTGGAAGACGAAGGCCAGCCAAATGAAGGTGGAGGTGAAATGGAGGCGGATGGAATGGAGGAAGAGGAAGAGGCAAAGCTGCTTCCTTGTGCTCATTTTGCCCTCGTGGGAGGCTACAATTCTTCAAATTCTCCCTTATTTGGTGTTAATCGTAGAATCCTTTGAAACCTTTCCGGGGAGAATGATCCAATCTGATACAGCTTCGCTTTATCCCGTAGCTTAGTATTCCGATCGCTACCCTCCTTCTAGCGCCAGTTCTGTTGATGGCGTTAGGAGGAGGAGGGAATAAAATGAATCACTTCCAACTTTCAGTTTTGCATTCCCAACGTGTCAGCCCTCCTTCTAGCGCCAGTTCTATTGATGGTGTTTTTATGTACTTCTCAACATAGGTAGTGCGTAGATGCACTACCTCTCTTGAAAGACAATCTCCCACAATCGAGTTGCAGAACACTATCCCAAGGTCTCTCGAGTGTCAGGTCATGACAGTGCTAAGATACCTTAGTAGTTTGATGTGATTTGCTGGAATCACAAGGCGGTCTTACAGAAATACAAAGTATAGGCACAAAGCATGAAGTTGGATCTTCAAAAAGGGAGTTTTAGCATGAAAGCAGTTATGTGTTGGCTGTAGGTTCAAACAGCAATCTCAAACTCCATCTAGTTGTTAGTTTTGGCTTTATAAGGTATAATAAACCTTGGTATTGTTCAGTTTCTAAAGAAAGTGAAAAAGAGCGCAGGGGAAGAAAAGTTCCTAAGCCTAAAGCTTGCTGCGAATAGTGATAATGGAGTTCCTGCAATGGACAATTCCTTAAAACAATATACCACTTAACCAAGGATTTCACAATATCATGGAAATTGTGCTATCTTCTAAGGGCTGCAGATTTTTATCCTTCATCCACCACATACATGCATGAACTAAAGATAAGTGTTTGGGCAGCTTTAATCAAGTCCAGGCTAACTTTGCACAGCTGTCTACCTTCAGCAAACAGCAAAAAGTATGGACTAAGGGATCATCAACAAAACAGAAATTTTCATAATCAGCCAACAATATTCTTAAAATTATCCAAATAACATGAACAACTAACTAAACAGCAAAGAAATCTAAACTAAACATCTAATATTGGAGAAGTGAATCAATTGATATGAGAGAACACAAGGAAATGCACCAAGTCAATGCTATTTCTCATAAATTTCAGCAGCATGCCTTTACAACAACTCAACTCTCACTTTTGCAAATGAGGGGAGTGCTCTATTTATAGTTTTTCAAAAGTCAAATGAATGGCCAAGATTCATTATAGTTGTGTGGCCAAGATTCATTACAAAATAGGGTTTCACCTACCCCCAAATAGATTTACAATTAAAAAAAATCTTTTGTCTCTTCCCTATTTTGTCATCTAGTGGATGACACTATTTTCCTTTTCGTCCTGTAGCTAATTGTTGTTTCTTTGGCTCTAGCTACTTTTCTGGGAGGTCCTCTACCTTGGCTGGGCTGTCTTGTTGCTCCTCAGAGGCTGTGTGTTCAATATGCTTGAGGATTACGGCCTGGAGCTTGTCGATCTCGAGGACTTCACATCTCAATGCCTAATAGCTCCATTCTTTGGCGTTCTCCTCCAGCTGCTTCTAGTCTTCATCATACTTTGAGCCTTGATCTCTAAACAGCTCTGATCTGTCGAAGGCACGGGCAGCGAAACTCAGGAAGTCCGTTGTGATATCTCCGGCTGTCCCGTCCTTCATCTTTTCCTCAAAGTATGACCTGACCTTTCCTGCATCCAACTGCACCGTGGGCATATCATGGCCTGTCATCAACTTGAGGTATTCGGCGCATTCTGCCCAGATTTCTTTAATCCACTCGATATCCAGATCCACCCTACTCTGGATTTGTTTCATCCTCTCCTTTCGGTTGACGAGGTCTCTGCGCCATATGTCTACCAACCAGTGATCCTCCTTCTTCAGTTCTAGCTTTTCTTTCCACGTGCTTTCTAGCATTTGAAGGATGGCTTCAACCTTTGGGAAGGCAGAGTCGTAGATCGCCAGAAAGTTGGTGCAGAGTTTATTCGTGCCTTCCAAGGATTGAACCAGGTCCAGGAACTTGTTGGCTATCTGCACAGCCAAGCCGATTCTTATGTTTCTGACGCTTGCAACTTGCCGGAACCAATCCTCCGTGGTCTTCTCCAAGTTTTTCCTCCTCTCCAGCTTATCTATTTGTTCCTTGGAGAGTAGCTGTGGCACGACTGTAGAGGTAGTGGGGAGGTCGTCTATTGAAGACCACTGTTGGATATAGTCGGTTAGGGCAGCAACCTGCGCCTTTAGCTCATCTTTGGTGACCTTGTCCTGTTTAATCAGATGCACCACCGTGGCCACTGACTCCTCCAGATGTCCGACCTTCTGTTCCCTGGTTGCTGTCCCCAGGTCAATAGTGGAGATGTTATAGCTTACTTCGGCCTGGCCAATAGTTGGCGTTGCTACTTATGCAGCCCGGGAGCTAGAAGCGTCCATGGTTATCTGGGAACGAACCTTAGGCTTCTTCTCCTTCTTTGTTACGGTCAGGGATCGAGCCAAGATGGCTTCCAATCTCGACCTCTGGTCGCTCAGAACAGGAGTAGTCTTTTCGAGCTGCTTTTCCAGCTAGTTGGGCATAACAGATTTGTCCTTGGGTGTATCATGGCTGCCTTCACCTGTCTCAGTTAGAGGCAAGACTTCTACTGCCTTTTCCTTTTCAAGCTCTTCCTTTTCCTTGGCAGCATCCTCCTCTTCGTCAGAGTCTTGATAAAACACGAGGCTTTTGACGGGCAGCTTGGTGGATAATATCTAAGTGGGATCCTGTTCTTTTGTTGCCTCTTCTTCCTTCTTTTCTTCAGTGGCCTCAGGTTATGGGCTCTTCACAATGTGGGTCTCGGCCTCAGGTAAGTTCTTTTCAGGCTGCCCCTCTGGTGGTTGTCCCTCTTCACCACGTGGTGACTGTTCTTCCTCTTCTCCAACATCTTTTAGTTGCTGAGCTGACTCTTCCTCGATATCCTCATCAAATGTCTGAACAATATCCTTATCACCCGAGCCTTCCTCTTCATCCTTGCTCTCGGAGGAGCCCATCTCCTCCTCCTCGTAGGAAACCTTGTCGATGGTTCTATGCTCATATTCACGTTTGTCATAATAATCATCGGCCTCCTCTTCAATAGGCTTTGAAGCCTCCTCTTCCAGCTCTTCCAACTCTTTAGAAATTTGCATCGTGGCCTCCATGGCTGGCGGCCCTATTGGCGGTTGCGAAGGCTGAGATGTTGTGAGGTCCTGGGCCAGGGCTGCTTGGAGAGCAGGGTCCATTAAAAGTTGCGAAAGCTCAGGAGGAAGACTCTGTAAGTGCCGTGTAATAGCCTCGGGCACGCTAGAAAGGGGAATAGGCAATGGTATTGTTGCTAGAGGCAGGGAGGTGATGGGTGACATGGCAGCAGCAGAGGAAGGGGAAGTAGTCATGCTAGAGGAGGAATAGATGTTGATTATGGACCCGGCCGGGGGCGAAGAGGCAAGGTGGACCGAAATGTCTACCGCCTGTGGAGATGAGGCGGCTGCGGCCTGAGAGGTGAGCAGCACATCAGTCAGGGGAGGAAGGAGCAATGGAGGTTGTGCCTCTGTTGTGATTACTATCCTTTTAAGCTTCTTGGGAGATGAGCCTCCCGTATCCTTCGTTGCTTATTCTTTAGGGTCCATGGACTGTGCTATTTCTGCTTCTTTTCTCTTCTGGGACCTGGTGATGGGGGGAGACTTAGAAGTCTCACCAACTGATGGGGAGGCAGCAATGTCCTCCGTGGTGCTTGGCTTGCTCTTGAGTGCTTCGTATGTTAAAGCCACCCCTTGTAGCTTCAATTGTGCTACTTGTCCATCAACCCACTCCTTAGTGCGAGCTATAATTGGCTGCATGATAGTATCCAGGTCCTCGACCTCTTGCTCGTCCCAGTCGATGGAGGGGATTGCCAGGGTGGCAACCACAGGGTACCTTGGGTGCACAAGGGTGGACTCATCCTCTTCGAGTTGGTCTGGCACCGGAAACAGCTGCACTTTCCTCAAAAACTGTATTGTCATTCGCATGTAGTGTCTCTTGCGGACCTCCTTATCATCTTTACAATCTGCCCAGAAATCTTCAACATGGTACTAGTGGGTGTATGTCGGCCCTATCGCCTTCCTGACGTGGCCGTGGGGGTCCATTCGTGGGCGAGTCGTGTACCATTCAAAGTTATATTCTTTAAGTTCCTTTTCTGAGTTGTCGGCGCAATGAGATGTTTGTAATCGATACTGGCCCTGGCCGAGGATCATGGGATAGGGGATCCCTGCTACGTGCTTCTGGCCAAAGACCGTTTGAATATGTTGGAGCTGTCGAGAAAGCTCTAGGAGAATGATCCTATTGTTTAGGTATCTTGGCAACTTGTTCGGCCGTTCCGTGAATCCCTGGGCACGGATGTAAGTGAACTTGGGGAATTGAATGTATAAGAAGGCATACTCCTTCAAGAGTGCCCTGGCGTTGTGAGATACCCTTCTCTCGAAGTCCTTGGCTATCAATCTGATAATGTGGCCTATGAAGGCATCATTGACCCGGCGGTACTCCTTTTTGAAGTAGCAGTACTGTAGCTGAGGGTACCGGTCAAAAGGCTTAAGCCCTCGTTTGTGATCCCCATCCAGCACCATGAAAAGTCCACTATATTGCCTCTGATCTGCCAAGGAGTACACCAGGTACGAGGTCATGTAGAACTTGTTGCTTTTCTTGACATTTACAAACTGCTCGTGGAAGCAGTTGCTAATGATGCTCCCCCAGTCGAACGAGATCTTAGTTTTCACATCCTCATTTCCTCGTATGATTTGCTCAATATAGTAAGCCATCCACTCCTGGAAGTAGGCGGCTGCTGGGAGGCCCATGACCCTGCTTAGCATAGTCACCAAGTCGTGATAGTCCTCATGGAAGTCGCTGCGGAATAGCTCCTGGGGAACCTTTGCAGCGCTGCCCCGTCTCTCCTTTAACCAGTAAATGTTAATTGACTTTTTGCAGCCCAATGGATTGGCATCCCATGCCGCCTGACACTGCTCCAAAGTGGGGACTTGCATATATGGGAATGTAGGAATGTTGAATGTTTTTGTGATTCCCTCCGGAGACATGTCAGCAAGAATATTCCCTTCTTTGTCCACGATTGTTCTGGTATCTGTTTGGTAGGCTTCTCGGCAAGCCATTACCAGTTCAGGTGCTATCAGAGAGGGAGGGCAGCCGACAGCTTTGGCAATCCCACTTTGGCGTATTAACTGGGCATTCTTTGTTTTAGGGTCAACTTTGACCCTCTGGGTGAACTCATCTATGTCCACCCGACCTATATTGGTGTCTGAGATCTCTCTCCAGTCAGTCAAGACCTTTGACTGGAGCGGTTCACCTTGGAATTGAAACTTCATTTGGTCTTTATCGTCCTTTCCACGAGTGGCCCTTCCGGATTTCTTGCCCTTGTCTTTTTTGGAGGAGGCCCCTAAAGTTCCTACGGCCGATTCCATATATCCTGCAGGCAAAGGGCGAAGTCAGCACAAGAAAACACCAATAACGTTAATGTTAGTCTGCATTGTGAGCATATCATCTAAATAACCATTCCAATACATCATAAATTTAATCCTCAGACGATATCGATTTCATTTTAGGGCAATTGAGCAATCCGGGCCCAGAGGGTCGGACTTCCCTCTCAGGAATGCTGCTAGGAAGGGAAAACATGACCGAAAGTTCCCGGAGACCCCTGTTAATCAGATTTTGATGTTCTAAGAGACCCATGATGGAGAATGGCATGATTTAGGACGTGGGTCAACGTTAGATTTTCAATTTGAATTGATTCGGATCAATTTAAAGGACCTCAGAGGTTCCAGGCCAGAAGGCAGTTAGGCAAAGGAAGCCAGCGGCGGCGGACACCGGATGGAAGTCCGGCGGCGGAAGCCTAGAGGCCGGAACCCGGGAAGAAAAAAGACGGTCGATTCCAGGTTTGGTTTAACAATTTTAGACAAGACGGCACTTGGAGCACCGAGCCCCGGAGGCCGGGAGGACGCCAGCTGACAGCTGCTGCGTAATCTTTGATTGTTTTGAACAGTGGCGGCGAGGAGAAAACCGGAGCCCAGAGGGCGGGGAGCCGATGGCGGTTCACCGCTGATGGACATTTTAACGCTGCAGAGTGCGAAAGGCACTCCGGGGACGGAATCCTGATGACTCGGGCCCGGTTAGGGAGGCGGCCGCCGGCATGCATTCATACGCGGAGTGGAGCGGCGAAGGAGGGGACCGGGCCCGAGGGGGCCGGTCGCCCTGCGTGAAGAACAGCCGCGCAATGGGTGAGTTCCGCGCCGAGAGGGGGGATCATTGCGTTGAGTTTAGGAAATTTTGAGGACATGGGTTTGGATCGCGACGGGGTGATGTTCAATTTTATGTAATTTAATTCATTGTTCACTTTAACGAAACCCACAAAAAGATCAAAAATAGCGGGAGGGCAAACGAGGATGGCCTACCTCCAATTCGCTAAGTAGGAAGTCAATGGGATTCACCGGCAGGGTTGACGGAGCGACATTGATGCTGATGATCGTGATGATGCAGATTGCAGTGGGCTCCAGATGTCGGCTCTATCAATTTGCTCAAATTCGCAAAGTTAAAATGACATTGGGGACCACGGTTTATATACCCTATCGGTCATTTAATGCTCGCATTTATTGCACATTCGTTAGCGCGAAAAGTTGGTGAGATTCAAATTCAAGTCGGGGGCGGCAGTGAAGACTTCTGGATCTGGCAGGCGGGAAGCCGTGCAACGACGGCCACCGCGGAACTTTACGAGGACTTCGAACAGCGGCGGCGAGGGGATGCTCGGATCCCGGGGGCGGGAGGCCGAAGGGAGATCGCCGCCGAGGGCTTCGCTTAGCACTTTGAGGGCGGCAGTGAGCACAACCCGGGAGCCCGAGGGGCGGGTGGCCGCCGGAGGATCACCGTCGCTATCCCGGGACGGAAGTCCGGACACGGACTTCCGGAGCCTGGGGCCCGAAGGAGCAAGGGCCGCCCAGGAAACCCTCGAAGAAATACGAACGGCAAATGACAGGGCGGGCCCCGGAGGGCGGAAAGACGCCCGGGGAACGCCGCCGGGGTGGCGAACGAAGCGGGGAAACTCGATAAGGGAATCCCGGAGGCCCGGGCCCGGAGGGGCCCAGGGCCGCCCCAGAGCCAAAAAGGCCCAAGGAACCCACGAGGCCCCGGAGAGCAGCAAAAACCAAAAGGGAGAACGTAGTCTATTTTATGATGAAACTTTAGGATAATATGGACCATGCAAAACGTCAAAAAAGAGGGGCACGCAAAACGAGGCAGCCCTGAAAGACCTGACAAGGCAAAAGAAAAGAGGGTCACTGTTCCAAACGGGGCGTGTGTGCTGAGGGCACAACAAGTTTCATAATCATAGTACTCATTAATAGTGAAAATATCCACAACTACATTTATGAGGGCTTAGGGGTCAAGAGATGACTTCAAGCAGAAGAATTTAAAGGTTTTGAAATCCTAGTAATTGATAAATTTATCACCCCTTTGAAAAGGATAGATAGTTCAGCATATTCATAGATAAACATAATATTTTCAATGACTTTGATGTTGCATACTTAGTAGAATCTAACATAGTTTACGGTGATTAGAGGTTATATTCTCAAGGATATTTCCAAAAAAAATCAAACTTCAAAGGTTAAATATTCTCTGGTTACTCAAGAGGCTTCAAAATATTCTATCCTACCAAATTTTAGAAAAAGAAAAGAATCAAACCTTCCAAATATAATTCTAATACAAAATCATGATTAAAATATTTAATTGTTATGTACAAAATACTAAAACTTATTATTTTGTTGTTTTAAATGGAATATCTTTGTGAATAACATAGGATACAAGATCCGTACACAAATAGTTCCCCAATTATATGATTTAGGGAGAGGAAATAAAGAATGTTTTATAGGATTATTAGCTCTCATTATGATTATTACTCAAACCTCTATATCATATTTTGTTAGTGTGAATGAGATTATTTCCTAACTAGATATTAGTGAGGACCTATTCACGTCATTAATAAGCTTACTTAGGAGTTAGTTTCCTAGGTGGAATTCTAGAAACTAGTATTTGATGGGACCATGTCTCATTAATAGGCATGTAGTTGCATAGGCATTTAATATTTCTCTCATACATTTATATTTATGCATTAGGCATTTAATTTTTTTGTAACTAAGGTGGTTATCCAATCTCCTCTCTCCTTTCCTTTATAAGCAAGGATCTTGTACATTAAATCATCTCAAATATTCTAGATCAATTCATCATAGATCATCATTTGATCAAGTTGTCTTCTTGCTCATGTTGCAACACTTCTTTAAATTCATGTGGATGGTATTCTTCTTGGTTGATCCTTTGAAGTGTGTGCAACTTCAAGTTGGTTATTGTTCATATTTCCAACATGGTATCAAAGCTTAGGCCATAGGAGATCCATCTCATATCAGGAAGTTGATCTAAGGAGACTATCGCAGGTTGAAGGGTTTTCATGAAGGGCTAGTTGCTCTCATCCGAGAGGAAACTGATTTCTGAGGCACTTTGGGTTAGATTTGACTCATCATTATGTTCAGAAGTCTGAAAACCTAAGGATCACCTACCCATTCGTCGAAATTCGACTTTGTCATCTAGAATCCATCAAAGTTTTTTTGCAGTGATATTGAAGGGAAAAGGTACAGATTGTACAGTTGCAAAGGAAAAAATTTCCTCCCCCTTATTGCAGAATATATATATATATTGCCCCTAGTCAGCAATTATCACTTGTAGGTTTTTAATAAAATTTATTATTTGGGTTATTTTTCTATAGTTACAAAAAGAAAATAATTATTTGGGTTGATATTAATTCAAGTCGACATATATTATTATTCAATGAAAAATATTTATTTTATGTGGCATTTTAATAATCGATGGTCATTTTTATTGAAAGTGGACTTTCATTTATTTGAGCGGGTTTAATTTAAATATTTTTGGTTGACCTTAATATTATTGCAAATCAGGTTTGAAATCGACATATATTTATGAAATTTCGATTGCCATATTGGCAACATTGAAATTATGTCATTAATTTGGCAAAGTATTTATTTATTACTGTGGGCATATAGGGTATTAACTCCACTACTGAATAGTGCTCTTAGTCAGCTACATTCTTTCTGATCGTTCTCACCCGTAGATTCTTTCCACCATCAAACAGTTCTCATCAAAGGTGTCGTCACCTCTGCTTGCCCCGCCACCACCACTAGAGGCATGTTGTTTTTTTCCAACCAACCCTCCACGGTCATATCTATGACCATTCGCCAGTCTAAAGGGGCTTCTTTTTTTGCTCCCAATGCCTAATTTTTGTGCTTATTTAGCCTTAACCCCCAAATTGGGTAGTTTTTTTTAACAAAGTGTAACTTTTTGCCAAGATATCAGATTTTTTCAAAGAAGATATCATCCAAAAGTTGGCTTTATGTACTTCACAGCTATGTAGAGTATTTTTCTAGATTTTTGTGTGGATATAAACTATACCTATTTGAATTCAATGCTTCTATTTGGACTCCTGAGCTCGTATCTTTTCACCATTTTGTTTGATTTTGGAGATTACAATGGTATTATGAAGGTGATTGAGAGTTATATCATTCAGTCCATCCACCTTTTCTAGATTTAGCCCCAAGTATATTCTATCATGTTTTTGTAATTTGTGGTATTTTCTTGATATCTTGGACATATTGCAATTTGGAAAAGGTTTGTTTCCATGGTGGATTTATTTTCAATGGCATATCATATTTGGGAGTTTCTATTTGATAGTGAAGGTCAATGTCTTTGTAATCTTGGAGATCATTCATAGTATGTTATGGGGTTTTCATTTCATCCTTCACTGATTATGTTGGGAAGGGAAAACTATAAACAATGGAGAGATTTCATCATAAACCATCTTCAATCACTTCATTTGTTGCCACATTTGTATGGTTTTGTTCCCCCTCCTAATAAAGGTATCCAAAAATTTGTTTGAAGTTGTTGAAGATCTGATGTATTAGAGGTTATTGCAATGCATGTTGATGATGATATTTTGAAAGGTATTGATCATTGTTATTGTTCTCTAAAACAAAGAAAATAAGGGTGTGCTCCACCTATTAGGAGATGGAACACACAAAAGGGGGCCCTATTTTACTCTATTTCATTCAAGGAAACCATAGAGATCTCAATCCAATGGTCCAAGTGAGAGAAGAGATCTGATATAAGGTCCCCTAGGGTGTGATTAAAGATGAAAAGGGGGTTCACCACTAAGCAAAGGCTTAGAAAGAAAGGGATGCAAATTATATGCAAATGTAACTATGTAACCTAGATTATAAAACTCAAAATTAGAATAATGGAATGAGAATGAATAGTGGTGCACCTCGAAAGCTGAAGATGTTTGAAACAAGATCTAAAATCCTAAAATGTTGACTTTTGATGCACATTGGGACTCATCCACCAATTGGTGCAATTTGGTCCTAGTTTAGAGTTCCAAGTTGAATCCATAATCGATAACTAGTAAACCAAGATCTATAGAAAATGTCTGAAAACTGGTATACTGGACTCATACACAACAAGTGGTGATTTATTCCTAGTATTAGGACTGATCTAAAACTTTGATATATCCTCTAGTGATCTACTATAGCTTCTCTCATCCATATCTTTGATTCTAAAAGATTGAATTTTGACCTATAGGTGACTTTTCGTGATCTCGCAAGAAAGGTGACAACTTTGACAACTTTCTCCAATCTTTCTCTTCAATGGATCTTCAACCTAAATCTGCAAATCGCACATCAAAGAGAGGGGAAATTTTTTTTTTTTAGTGGATAGGGGTTTTCCTTGGTCAAACCTCATTTTGGTAATCAAACCTCGAAGTGAAATCAAATACATGGAATGAATGATGAATGAACAAATATGCTATGTTGCAACTCACCAAACCCTTGTAACAAAGGCTACAAACTTGAATGAAATGGCTAGCATGAATGTAGATCTTAACACTTTATTGAATGCTATGGATCTTTACTTGAATGCTTGCTTGAATCATAAGAACCTACATCAAAAATGTTATCTCAAAAACACACATGATGCATGATGAATTTGACATGATGCTTAATTCTTGAATATAGCTCCAAAATTCTTGATAATCAGCTCTTGAATGCTCTTGATCTCATAAAATTGCTATAGGATTTCTTGAATAAAACTTCTAAGAGAAAATATGTGAAATAACCTTGTATTTATACTTGTTTATGCCAAATTTCCTAAAATTACAACACTGCAAGCTGACATCAAATCTAGGAGAATAAAATCCCACCAAGAATTTGAATTTAAAATAGGTCCAAGCTAAGTGAAACTCATACACCAGTTGGGGTGTATGAGTCCTAGTAGGCTAAGCTTGGGACACAAATTTTAAGAAATGTTAAGTTCAATGCCAAATTCAGGTTCAGGCCCCAAAACCTAGATGGGACCCATATGTCCATGGTGCTGTATGAATCCTAGATCACTAAATCTAGAACACACAACCCAAAAACATTAAATTATGATTGGTTGTTAGTTATGTGTCAAGATTATCCTTAGAAATATGCATTAAATAAGGCTTGTGGATGCAAAATAGGACCAAATGAAGCATAAAGAACCCCAATTTTAGTAGGGAGGACCCAAACAAATGTGAAAATGTAGAGGGATACATTTTTTTACAATGAATTCTCATAATCTTTGGACTAATATTTGGGAGATACATGGAGATCCTGGTACTCCACCATTCCCCAATGATCATGATTCAGAATGTCATGAGCTTCTTCATTCTTCGGACATGATACCCTATGATGATAATGCTATGCAAGAGCTTACATATTTGAAATGCTTTGAATCTTCAGATAAGGATGTCAAGGATTCTTTAGATGCTTCTTCCCCATCAAAGATAGTTGATGTAACTTTACCTCCTATGATTCATTGTCTAGATTCATTGATTGAGGCTTCCATAATTCCTATTCAATAGGAACATATTTAGTTTTCCAGACTTGGGATCATAGGATGGCTTTGTTTCAGGTATTGCATACTTGGGTACTTCTATAGGTTTGGAGGAAATTCTTGAGGTTATATCTCTTCTCTATGTAGATTCTACTTTGGAGGGTTTTCTTGAGTCTCCACACTCCATAGTTTTGACCTTAATCGAGGATCCTGATCTTGGTGAGACCACCTTGGAGGCACTTGATTCCTTTTCAGATATTTAATATATGAGGCTTCTTCCCTGCCATTTCATTATGGAGTTGAAGTTCCTTTAGCATCTACCATTGTATTTTCTTCTTCCTAGAGGGATACCTATGGTTTTTCATCACTGGACACTCTTTTGGCTTCAGACTTCTTTCAGTGGTTTTGAGGACACTTCATTCAGGGGGGGCAATCTAGTCTCCATGTATTCCTTCAATGAAGCGATCATTGTATTATCTTTAGATCTTGTTCAACATTAGTTTCCAAATAGTCTTGCTTTGTCACCTTCTTCATTGATTGGGCATGTACTTGATTTGATTGTGGCATCTTCATCTTCCTCGAGCAAGGAGACACATGAGTAATTTTTAGAGACATCATCATCATCATTCACCCTTCCTTTATTTAATTCCTATCTAGAATGGGAAGCATCTATGCATTTGTACTTGGTTTTATTTCTTCCAAAAGGGGGAATGTAAGTTATTTTTTGACATTTGATCATGTTTTGTCTTCAGGAACTTACCATTTTTGCAGGCAATTACACATTATGGGAGGGCTATATAGTCTCTATATTTCCCTCTTATGGGGGGGCTATTTCTTATTGTATTATTGTGATCAATGTAGCTCTTGAGGGGAATTTATGTTGATACCTCCATACATCACTTCCATTACTTGTACATGATTAGCATTAGATTTTTCATTATATCTCTTTTTTGGGGTGGAGTTTTGTCCCATGAGGTTTTCTCCTTTTCTCTAATTGTAATAGATTTCATTTTCATTTGTACATGGGTAACTAACATGGCCTAGTGGTTGAGACCCATCATTGCATCATATTGCATCATTTTCATCATAACTACACTCCCAAGTTGTACTTATGGGAGCTCATTTTAGTGTGAATGGGTTTATTTCCTAACTAGATATTAGTGAGGACCTATTCAAATCATTAATAGTTTTACTTAGGAGTTAGTTTCCTAGGTTGTATTCTAGAAACTAGTATTTACTGGGACCATATTTCATTAATAGGCATGTATTTATCTAGGAATTTAATATTTATCTCATGCATTTATAATAATGCATTAGGAATTTAATGTTTGTAACTAAGGTGGTTGTAGACATGTGAAATTAACATCATACATCACGCATATTTAATTAAATCATATTTTCCTAATCAATTAAATAAATCAAGTTTAATTGATTAATCTCCTAAGGTCCTCCATTTAAATTAAATAAATTCTTCCTTAGTACTAACATCATCCTCTTTGATTAAATAAATCAAATCTTTACTTAATCAAGTCTTTATCATTTTCCATCTCCTTTTTTATTTAGTTTAATCCATAAATCTAAAGAAAAAAGGTCAAATCACCTAACATCCACTTATGATAGCTAAATCATGATGAATCTAATCCTAATCACCTATCACATTCTCTAGCTTTTCCCACTTGCACAAATAAATCAATTTATTGATTTATTAAATTCTCCATTTTCTCTCAGCATGGCATCTTTGAGGAATATTTTCCAAGTTTGAAATCTCCCCCCGAATTAACATGTACATCCAACAAAGCATTTAAGAGAGCTCTTGCATGTCTCTTGCACAAGTCAAACTTAGCATTTAACTCATCTTGTCATCAAATTCAAATTTCAAATCTTCCCCTCTTTGGCACATTGACAAAAATGTGTTCATTCCTCAACCTCTCACATGTTGACAAGTGGTGCTTTATCATTGTCTTATCTTTTGTCCCACATCCTCTATATCTTTCAATCCTCCATCATCATTTCTTATAAATAGAGATTTTCTCTATTGTATTACTCCTCCACAATATTATGCACAAATTCATCATTATTTATATCCATAGCATCTTCAAAGCAATTTCATCATTGAGCTTATCAAAAAGGGGTTGGGAAAGGGCTATTTTCCACTTTAAAATAGCACCAATCCCCCCATAAGATCAAGTATTTGCTCTTTTTTAGAATATGAATAGTTATCTTTGTTTGTATTTTCTCAATTATTTCAACTTTTTTGTTGTTCTTTAACAATGCAAATCAATTTTATGGGGAATTCTTATTCTAACCTTGCATTTTTGGCCTAACAATGTGATTTTTTTGCTTTGTTCGTGCAAGTGTGGATTTAGGGTTCACATTATGGCACCCACTATGGGAAAAAAAATCCATTCAATGTTTCGAAGCTCCCATATTGGCAATAGGCAGGGAGGATGCTAGCGAAGGTTGTGGAGTGTGGATTTACACCTGCCAGTTGCATTTTCTTAAAAGTTTCAAAATTCCTTTGCAACAAACCCATTTTTTGTGCATATCCTGGAATCAACGCATTCCATGAGACCACGTTTCTTTGAAGCATTTTGTAAAATAATTGACATACCTTCTATATACTTCCACATCTAACATAAATGTCTATTTGTTTATGTTGGGAATTCAACCTTACACCTGCATATTGCATTTAGCATACATTGGATCAAACATTTTTGCAAACCCATGAGTAGAATTAAGATGGATTTGAAGAATCTTATGGTGGTTTCTAAAGCCTCTTCAACAAACCCATTCTGTGTATATCTTGCAATAATTGCAGTTTTGGGACCACATTTCTTCGAGTCATACCATCAAATAGTTCACATGCTTTGTCTATGTTATCGCTAAGTACATTTGCATATTCTATCAATAATTCACTTCCTTGACTTTGCTTCCATAGTTTAATCGTATATTTACCCAGGCATTTGCTACAACATCTTCGTAATTGCTCATGGTAGCTTCAGTTTCCTTTTTACAACATTCTTTTTTGTTCCTATAACTCAATTGTCATACGTACTTTATCCTAAAGGAATGTGACATAATATAGAAGCATAGCAGGTTAGTGATGTTTGAAAGAATCTCAAGCGAACGTAGGCACGGATCTTGCACCTATCAACTACATTTTCTTTAAAGTCTTTCAAGGTCTTTTGAGTGAATCCATTTTGCACAATTAAGTGATTATGTCATTCCCTAATGTATGATCCATGCCTTGTCAATGTACCGCTACCATTGTTAGATGTGCCCATCTACCATGTAGAGTTACCATTAAAAGAATAGACACTCGACACACTAATCTTGAGAGCTTCTTTTTTTTTGTGCAGGCTTATATTATGAATTTTGGCAGATTTGGAGTCATGATTATTGAATACTATTAAGCAGATATTTGGAATTAGTGTTAAAAATTTGGAATCATTGTTATTGATTATCATTTTTTTTGCTTGGAGTCAAAGCCTAAAATCTTGATATTCTAATCTTCAGCTATGTGTGTAGACATTCGAAGGGAAAAAGTCAGGGGTTATCTTTTTATTTTCTTGATAATCATTCTTTACTATTAATTTTTGGTTTATGTTTAACGTATCAGTGATTTGGTGGGTTATCTAAGTTTCTAATAATTTTGTATTGTTTAGAGGATAGGTTGACATCAAAATCAAGCATTGGAATCAAGTGAAAACAAAGTGAGATTAGAGTTGAAAAGGAATTTGGCAATAAAACTTGAAACCAACAAAGCATTTTTTTAATGCTTGGAGCTTCTATCCTATGCTTTAATTTTTTGTTTTAGACTAACTCACTTGTTTTTGGGCCTTAAAATGAACATTAAAAAAACTTTCAATTTTTGTTGCAAAGGGTTAAAATGAACATTAGATAAATTGACTAGATTTCGTTTGAGGTTAACAATTGAACAAGGCAACTCTCATATCTCATTTTGGTGCTTTAAATGAACCAAAATCATTGCCTTGTGGACTTAAAATGAGCATGTGCTACTTTTATTTTGTGATTTCTTACTCAAACTAATGCCATTGAAAAGACGTATGCGCTTCTCTGACGCCTCACGGCGATCTTGAGAATAAAAAGGCTTTTTGGTGGTCTTAGGTTGGGATAAAGTAATTACCTCCACACTTCATTTTGGGAACTACAATTGAACAAAAAACTTTGCGAGTGTGAGTAGACCTATTGCATGTGTTCTCCCTTTGTTTCTAAATGAAGGTTGATCAAACTATGCATATGTTTGCTCGCTTTTTTTATATTAGAGGGCCTACCTTGGGGAAAATTACTCACCCAAGGGAACAACTCAACCGGTAACACTCTAAAGCCAAGAGTATTTCTAGCCAAGATATAAAAGTGGGTACTAGAACAAAGGTCAGTATCACGTAGTTGGTTCCGACGAGAAGGGAAGCAATGGTCTCTCACCTCAATGGGTCAAGTCCTACGAATGAAAAGTCTGAATTAAAACCCTTGTTGTAGAAAGGCAAAAATCCCTATCTATTTGTTGGTACAAGAACGGTCGTTCTGAAGCCACCCCACATTTTTATGGTCTTTAGTTGAAATGGAAAGCATGCCATGGGAGTTTCATTGGTGTTGATGCTTGGTTGCCCTGTATAAGTGAGTGTTGTGGAGGGGAGCCAGTGGGGTCAAGCATCTAACCATTCGCTAAAGATAGGCGTAGTTGGACTTGTCCAAGTGGGGACTCAACAAATATAGTCTTTCACATCCATAAGGTTGTGCTTGTTATTGGTTACAAAATGCTTTTTTTTGTTCCAAAACATTGGGAAACACACATTCAACAAGAAAATCAAAATTCCAAACCCCTTAGTTAGAGAAAATATCTTTGACAAAACCCAAGAGCTATTGCTTACTCTAGGGATTACATCCCTAGAGGTTCCTAAGTAATTGGGTTTACATCTTAATTTTCTCTTACTAAGGTCAACATAGACAACCATTGTCTTGATTTCTTCAAAATTCCACATAGCAGTTTGTCAGACGAAAAGAAGTTGTGACATTGGACATTCAGTTTAAAACATAAGAAAGAAGTGTGTTTGTGGTAAAAGCAAGTCATTAACCAAGATTAAATCAATTGAACCCCACACATGTGCTTGTTTACCTTTTTATTATCTTTCGAGCAAACATTGGTCTTTTGGTTTGAACTACTCTTAGAGAAAAGCATGTTCTTCAATATCTCGATCTAGTAAAAAATGTCTCTATAAGTCTCTTAGGATCAAAATCAAAATTTTCATTCATCCCCCAAACATCAAATCAACATCACCTCATAAACAATTTTTGGAAATCTTTGAAAAATCCTTCTTGTTAAACTTTGGGCAAATCATTTATCATCTTGTTTGATTAGATGTGTGTAGATGCATCCTTCTCCACACATTTAAGTCAGATTATCAATCCTTGTGAACAAGTATATCCCTTGATAATATCCAACATCTTGTGGTTTATGAGTTCACTATCCAAAATCCAAAATCAAAAGAAAATCATCTTGTTTGGTTAGGTGTGTCTAGATGAATCCTTCTTTACACATTTAGTCCAATTAGCATCTTGTGGACAAATTTACTCTAGGGAAACATCCAACCTCTTAGAGTTTATAAGTTCACTATCCAAATCAAATCAAACCAATCCCAAATCAAATCAAACATCAATCCAAGTCCTAAAGTTTAGTATCCTCTTCAAGGTTTCCTAAGAGTTCCAATAATTCACCAATCACCCATCTTTCATATCTCATCACCATCCTTTTGATCCTTAAAATCTTAGACTTTCTTTTTTGTACCTAGAGTTTAGATCAATCCAAAGAATTAGAGGTTCACCTCCCACATTCTTGAAAATTGATCCTTATTTTATGGTCCAAGCTAGACCTCAACACAAGAAGAACATGGAATATAAACTTGATCCATACATTATGAGCGGTATAAACCAACCAAACTCTCAAAGCCTTACAATGCCGATTGATTATCAACACTCACATTTATACAATTTATGTGCATAGGATCATTATCTCCTACAAACCTCAATGGTACAACAAATGTGAGTATGCCCAGTTAAAATCTTGGAACACCTTTTCCAATGGTAGATTTAAATCCAAGTCCAAACCTACAAATCTATCAACCAAACACCCAATGCATGAGCCTTCCTCAAAACAACATCATCCCACCAAATACATACATGCCAAATGTGAATAAACCAAGTACAAGTTTTCCAAACATGAATGTTTCAAATCCACACTTGGAAAAATTTGGGATAAATATGTTTGCAAATCATACAAATTTTGTTCAAATTCCAAACAAGATTTTAATGACTCCATGTATTGATCCAAGTCAAGGTAACACCATGCAAAATCAAAGTTACCTAAATCAAGGCAATGTGATTCCCAAACACAACAATGTTCAATTTTAACCTATAATGCCAAATCTAAACGTCATCCCAAATTAGAACATTGTCCAAAATCAATTTTTCCATGATCTCATATAGACACCACAAATGTACATTTCAAATCCACTTAAACAAAATCCAAATCAACTATATCAAGGGTACCAAGATAAAAATCAAGACCAAGTTTTGCTAGACCAAATTGCTTCACTTGATAAACTAACTAAAGCCTTGAAACAAGAGACATTTTAACTCCAAAATCAATGTACTCTACCATTGATTGAACCATGTCATCAAAGCATTAAGTTGTGGCCACAACCATGTCAAGAACAATATCTCCAATGTCAAGAAGTTCGATACCAAGATCAACAACAAATCGAATCACCACGTATCCAAAATCAATCACCACAAGGTCAAACCTCACAAGGTAACAAACAGAAATGCATACCACTTGGGGGACCCATTGAATTAATCATGCAAAAGTTGGTGCAAGAAAATCTCATTAAACTCCCTATTTATGAGGATTATCAAGAGCCCTTAGTTAAACCACCAAGGTATAATGAGAAGCACTTTTGTGGCTTCCACAAAATAAAGGGACACACAACATCAGATTGTATTCGACTCAAAAAGCTCATCCAAGACCTTGTTGATCAAAATATAATCACTATTGGGGACAATGATCAAGATCTATCCATCAACATGAGGACCTTGAATATTTTTCCACCTCATCCAACGATCAAATTAGCATACATCAAAAGTCACCTTTTAGTCATGATCAAAATCCACCAACAATGATCCAATTCAAGAAATATTAACATGATTTGACCCTATGATTGAAGACATTCACAATCTCTCTGCCAAAATGGTTGAAAAAAATGATCAAGATCTCTCCATCGATGAGCACATTGAAGATGTTTCTACCCCATCTGATGATCAACTCACCATACATCAAGAACCACTTTTTAGTGATCTATTTCAAGGAGTGTTAGAATTATTTGATCCCATTGGCATAAGCTATGATCCATCGACCAATGATCATGTTGAAAATATCTCTACATAGCCTTATGAGTTAGAGGACATATCTGAATAATTTATTCCAAAGCATGATCAGCATCTTTCACCAAAGTCTAGCAATGATCCTTTCAAAGACATATTGACATCCTTTGACCTCATGGTTATAGATACTGAAGGAATCCTCAACTCAACAGTTGATCCAAGTCCACTCAAAGATCAATAGGATATTGAGCCACTTCCAATGCCTAATGAAGATATCCAAGAACCCTTTGTAAGCAATCCTTCCTTTGAAATTGACTCATGTCAAGAACTTGATCCAAAGCATGTCAAAAGCAATTCTAAAATCATTCAAGATCAAGAATTTGTATCTCCAAGATACTATAATGATCTAATGGACACTCTCCTATCTATGCAAGATGTCACAAATGATGATCATATCCACATAGCACATACTCCTCCATCTACCCATGAGATGCTTTCTTTTTATGGACACGTATATGATCATTCAGAACAAGATTCCTTTACTCTTGACATTATTACACAAAAAGAGTATGTTATCGATTCCTACAGTCAAACTGAGTTGTCAACATCAGGATCAGATATATTGTAATACCCCTCATGTTGTTGATACTCTTTGATACTTTTATGTGTTGGTTTGATACTGGTTTGTGATGGTGATTAGTTCAACGACTTTGTTGTGTGTGGATTCATAGTTTGATTGGTTTTTCGCACTTCACATTATTATGATGATTTATGATACTTTATGTGGTGGTTATATTATTTGATTATGCTATGGTTTTCTTTAATATTATATGTGACGATGTTGTGATTCTATGATCTTATGTTTTCTGATGTGTGGTTAGTGAGTCTTGGTGAAAGGATGGAGTAGCATCACTCGCTTGTGAGCACCCTGCTACCTCGCGATTTCCTTTCACAGTGTGTCTGCAATGGAGATTTACATGTTACTTGACGTTTGTTTGTATGCAGGAATTGCAGGAATAAAGTCTTGATTCCACCTGCTTTAGCAGGACAGGGCGAGCATTAAATTAACCCAATGGGTATGATGTTGAAAAATGGAATTGATAACGAAGTGTCCCCGTCCCAAGTCCATCACCTCATTGTGAGTTTTGTAGTGTCATGGTTTAGGCTTTGTCCTTGTCTCTGTATTGGTTGTTGTTGTTTATTTTTTTTAATTGTGGTTAGTGGTTATTTAATTTATCTTTATTTTATAAGATTAATTAATTTTTTTTGTTGATTTTATTAATTGTAAGTTTGTTAAATGTTGGAGTTAAATGTTGTAAATTAAAATTCATTTAATTAATTAAAAGACCTGTAAGTAATTAATTTAAATAAATAATGATAGTGATAATTATATATTATCTTTTTCCTGATATTAAATTAGAAAATCAGAAGAGAATATCTTGTAAGGATAATAACATGAGAAAATAATGAATTTTTAATTAAAAATTGTGAGACAAGTGTGTGCTTTTAAAAGCAAGAAAAGAACCAATGAATGGAGAGGATTTTTGAGGAAAAAGATGAAGAGAGCTTTATTTATTATTTTTTTTATTTTTATTGTGGGGGAGTTTTTAGAAACACAATAGTTTTTTCTAGTTTTTGTGTGAAAAAGAAAAGAAAGATAGATTTTGTTTTGTGCTTCTTGGTGAAATTTGTTCTATAAGAAAAGATTAAAAAAAAAAAGGATTGATTTAGAAGTGAGCTGAAGGAAGGAAATTGAGAAGAAACTTCAGAGGGGTTCTACTTTCGAAAAAGGAAGAAGGCTACTGTGTTTTAATTCTACATCGAACGAAGAACTCCAAGTTCTTTTAAATTATTATTTCTTTAGATTTAATATTCTGTGAACAAAATCTTGTCTGCCATGTTTGGAAATTAATTTCTCTATGTTTTGAAAGAGGTTTTCTATGATTGAAAATTTGTGCTGTTAAATCTTTGAATTTTTCTGTTCAAAACTATAGTTAAATCTTTTGTAGTTCATCAATAAAACTTAGTGGTGGAAATAATTGTTTTGAAAAGAAAATCATTTTGTTAGTGGGTTGAATTTGAATGCCCAGATTTATATTGGGTCTGATACAAAACCAGTTTATCCATATTGTTTATTTTATATTTATGGGTATATATATATATATGAAAATATATATATTCATATATATCTACTTGTTCATATTTTACCTTCTGTCTTTTCTTTTAAAAAACATATAAAAATATTTATATACATTTTTCGGGTTTCGTAATCTTCTTTTGTGATGATCAAGAATGTCACAAATGATGATCATATCCACATAGCACATACTCCTCCATCTACCCATGAGATGCTTTCTTTTTATGGACACGTATATGATCATTCAGAACAAGATTCCTTTACTCTTGACATTATTACACAAAAAGAGTATGTTATCGATTCCTACAGTCAAACTGAGTTGTCAACATCAGGATCAGATATATTGTAATACCCCTCATGTTGTTGATACTCTTTGATACTTTTATGTGTTGGTTTGATATTGGTTTGTGATGGCGATTAGTTCAACGACTTGGTTGTGTGTGGATTCATAGTTTGATTGGTTTGTCGCACTTGACATTATTATGATGATTTATGATACTTTATGTGGTGGTTATATTATTTGATTATGCTATGGTTTTCTTTAATATTATATGTGACGATGTTGTGATTCTATGATCTTATGTTTTATGATGTGTGGTTAGTGAGTCTTGGTGAAAGGATGGAGTAGCATCACTCGCTTGTGAGCACCCTGCTACCCCGCGATTTCCTTTCACAGTGTGTCTACAATGGAGATTTACATGTTACTTGACGTTTGTTTTGTATGCAGGAATTGCAGGAACAAAGTCTTGATTCCACCTGCTTTAGTAGGATAGGGCGAGCATTAAATTAACCCAATGGGTATGATGTTGAAAAATGGAATTGATAACGAAGTGTCCCCGTCCCAAGTCCATCACCTCATTGTGAGTTTTGTAGTGTCATGGTTTAGGCTTTGTCCTTGTCTCTGTATTGGTTGTTGTTGTTTATTTTTTTAATTGTGGTTAGTGGTTATTTAATTTATCTTTATTTTATAAGATTAAATTTTTTTTTTGTTGATTTTATTAATTGTAAGTTTGTTAAATGTTGGAGTTAAATGTTGTAAATTAAAATTTATTTAATTAATTAAAAGACCTGTAAGTAATTAATTTAAATAAATAATGATAGTGATAATTATATATTATCTTTTTCCTGATATTAATTTAGAAAATCAGAAGAGAATATCTTGTGAGGATAATAACATGAGAAAATAATGAATTTTTAAATAAAAATTGTGAGACAAGTGTGTGCTTTTAAAAGCAAGAAAAGAACCAATGAATGGAGAGGATTTTTGAGGAAAAAGATGAAGAGAGCTTTATTTATTATTTTTTTAAATTTTTATTGTGGGGGAGTTCTTAGACACACAATAGTTTTTTCTAGTTTTTGTGTGAAAAAGAAAAGAAAGATAGGTTTTGTTTTGTGCTTCTTGGTGAAATTTGTTCTGTAAGAAAAGATTAAAAAAAAAAAGGATTGATTTAGAAGTGAGCTGAAGGAAGGAAATTGAGAAGAAACTTCAGAGGGGTTCTACTTTCGAAAAAGGAAGAAGGCTACTGTGTTTTAATTCTACATCGAACGAAGAACTCCAAGTTCTTTTAAATTATTATTTCTTTAGATTTAATATTCTGTAAACAAAATCTTGTCTGCCATGTTTGGAAATTAATTTCTCTATGTTTTGAAAGAGGTTTTCTATGATTGAAAATTTGTGCTGTTAAATCTTTGAATTTTTCTGTTGAAAACTATAGTTAAATCTTTTGTAGTTCATCAATAAAACTTAGTGGTGGAAATAATTGTTTTGAAAAGAAAATCATTTTATTAGTGGGTTGAATTTGAATGCCCAGATTTATATTTGGTCTGATACAAAACCAGTTTATCCACATTGTTTATTTTATATTTATGGGTATATATATATATATATATATGAAAATATATATATTCATATATATCTACTTGTTCATATTTTACCTTCTGTCTTTTCTTTTAAAAAACATATAAAAATATTTATATACATTTTTCGGGTTTCATAATCTTCTTTTGTGATGAAAGTTTTTAATATAAAAAAAGGCATATTATATGGGGAAGGGAGTGGTTGGCAGTGGCCATACCACCCCTGACCCTGGGTACTGGGTGGCAGCCACTAGGCTGTGCACAACAACCAACGGCTATTGTACGCAACCTAGTGGGGGATGCAGCCTCCCCTTGGGAGGTACGTAGTACCTCCCTACTGCGTTGGATCTGTGATAAAAGGTTCTTAAATTCAATTTTAATTAGTTCAAATTTTATTTCATTAAACCATTTTCCATTTGATTTTGATTTATAATATATATTTATATATATATATTATATATATATAGATATTTAAATATATATATATGTATATATATAAATATATGTGTGTGTGTGTATTTGTAAATTTACTGTGCATTATAAAGATAATTTTTATGATATATTTTAAATGCATAAATTTTAATATATGTTTTATTTATATATATATATATAAAGGGATTTTATATGCTGAGAATATGAATAATTATATAATTTCATATGTTGCAATGTTATAATGTAATTGTGCAAGTTAGAAATAAACTATGTGCTTTGAATTTAATCGAATTTTCTCGAGTTATTGATTTATTAAGTTGGTGAAATTTATTGTACATCGTAGTTTGTTTGGCGTTGTTCTATGTTTTGTTTACTCTCAAGATTATTCGTTAAATCAATTGTGGTTTTCTTTTATTAAGGTTTATGTATTGCCGGAAAACCCTAGAGTTAGTTTATCCTATTATAGGAACTTAAGTTATTGATTAGGAACTTCCAAAAGAGGGGATACTGATGTTATATTTGATCTTGCAATTTGATATTTGGCCTATGATTTGATTATGGTTGTGATTTTAGTTTACACTTGGATTGTACCGTTTTGTGAATGTTGTTCATATGATTTTGGTGAGATGGTTATGCCTCATGGATGTTCCATTTGTTGGTTCAGTAATTCTTGTTGGTACAATCCTTTTGTGTTGGATATTTTTTGTTTTGGGTATCTAGGGAGAGTGGCTCTAAGTGGGGGCCGGTGCATAAAGGGGCTGTCAGGGTAACCCACATAGAGTTAAAGTAATAAGTGATAACCTAAGTAATTAATTATGGGTGGGTGGATTAAACATTAATAAGATAATCATGGATTGCTCGTCCCCTGTTAGTGCTATCATAGACTAAAGGTGGGCCGAGAAGGTCGTGGTTGGCAAGATCGTTGCCTTGTCTTCATGAGAGGTTAACGATTCTGCATGAGTAACCCTATGGAGTGGCGCCTTGAGATAGGCTGTCAAGAGAACCATAGATGGAGGTGGCACCTTGTGATAGGTTGTCTGGATAATCCATGTGAAGCCATGCGATGACACTCTCCTCTAGCATTTCATTTGAGTTGTTTTATTGAAATCCTCTAGAAGTGGTCCATTGTTATGACTTTTGATGTTTTTTCATTGTTTAGTTTTGTGAGTGGTCTTTTGATATTATGTTATCTTGTCTGGAGTTAGCCTTGTGTTACTGTTAGATGTTCTTGGTTGTGGATCCTTTCTTGTTTACTCCCAGCATGGGGGTGGTTGGGTGGAATGTGCTACGCACCTCGTTAGGTCCCCTTTGGATGCAATTGTACCATTTAGTGTAGATTTTTGTAGATGTTGTTGATCCAGGATTCATATGTTACCAAATGTATTTTATTTATTGATGTATCAGTCCCACGTGTGTTGGGAAGACTTTGATGTAGTTTTGTATATGTCTTCATTATGATTTACTATCAGACTGATGTAATGTATATGCTTACCATGTAATCATTTGTGATCTACCATTTGTAATTACATATCAAGTTATGTTGTATCTGTGGAAATATATATATTTAATATCTTCATGATTAATTTATTTGTGATTTGCATGTATGGTTTTATATGGATTACTCTTATTAATGTGGTTATCGTTAATGGATGTCTTAATGATGTTGTGGATGAATGGATTTATGTTATTGGTTATTTAATTTTTAATCTATTATCTTTGTTATGGGATAGTTTATGGTAATGACCTCGTGTACCCCAAGGGATTTAGTTGTGCAACTTAGAACATTGTTATGTTGGAATACTTAAGTACATTTATTATATTCTTTTAAAAAAAATTGTTGGGTTTTTGCTTGTTCCTTTAGGGTTTGCATGATGGAGCATTACATATATCCCAAATTCAGACTGAGGACATCATGTATGAAGATATCCATCATTATCCACTCAAGGAAACAGGTCAGGCAGAACAGGATATTCTAGAGTCAACATAACAACAAATTGAAATAACATCATTTACAGTGGTCATTTATCAGAGAATGCATTCTAAACTAGAACTCTCAAAACAAACAGAATCAAAGAATAAAGGTACTACTACCACCATACTAGGGGAAACTGTGTCCCAAGCAAATGTCAACATAGGGAGCACGAATAATCCTTATGATGAAACCGATGCCAATACTACAACCAGCCACATCATGAATCTTCATCCACCCATCACCCCATCCAAAAAATGGGACCAACATTAAAAGAAAGATTTGAATCAAAGCAAAAAGAACATCATCAAAGAAAAATAAGTTAAGAAGCAAATTGAACAAATCAAACACAAGTGGATACCAAAAAGTACAAAGAAAGATTATCCCTATCAAACTCCATTAGTCAAAGAAACTATGGGGAAAAATAAGAAAGGGAAAAGTATCCATCAAATACGTCCACAAAAGAAAAAATAGGCTTCTCAAGCAACGTAAAAAGTATATCAAGTAGTTGGTCCTAATTCCACGCACACTTCCATATCCACCCATCATTGCTCATCTTCCCAAGTTTGGAGAATCAAAGGTTCCAAAACATCAACTAATCCATATTTTATTCCTAAACACACTTTGTCCACACCCCAATGCATGGTATCCAATTCTCACATTGACCATGTATTGGTAGCAACCCTTCATCAGAAGGATTCAGAGGGCACTCTATCACGATGTGCGCACAAAGAAAAAGTTAACTCTGGTATCAACAAAGCAGATCAGAAATCTCAAAAGTTGCTTTCAAGTGCATGTATCTTGGCAAAACAACTTCTTCAATCAGGATATTGATGGAACATTATGATAGAAGCATCTACATCGACAACACCAGGTGGTTTAACATGAGCTTAAAATCTTTCAAAAAAATAAAAAAAACAAAAAATATGAAAATCCAAAAAAATTAGAAAAAAGGATTGAAAATAGTAAAGAAAAAAATCATCCTCTAGTGAAAACTACTTCGGTGGCACTTTGGGTAGGTACCAGGCATCATGCGTAGAATCAAGCATCTGTGTGCACTAGTTCAGTTGGAAGCATCTCATCCCATCCATAATAAATCCAACATTCCATCCATCTCATCCATAATAAATCTATTCATCCATGAACCATTTATCCAATCCATTTTTCCATTTGCATACATAGTCCAAGTTATCTTGATCTTGATGAAGTTTGGTGCACACTTTACACTTGCTTATGGTAAACATCTTGACATGGGTCATTTTCATTGATCCTATCCTACCCAACATTATTTGATCCATGAAGCATTATCCAGTGAAGCATTCCTTTGTTTGAACACCTTATCTTATTGCAAGATAATCCATATACATCCATCCATGGCATTCCACACATTGCTAGAAACTAGGGGAAAATATTTACATCTTGCTTCGAGAATAAATCTTGATCTATATCTTTGAACTTATGTGGTGATCTGAACAGGGGCAAACATGAAATCAAACTGGTCAAAACACTTGTGAGCAAAAATTCCAAATCACTAGCCCATGGCATATTTTGACAAGAACATGTTCTTTATCAAGCATTATCTCATCAAACATCAATCCAAACAATCACTATCAGTTGCATCTAATTTGCACTTCAAGCGTCACATCCAATCATTCAAAACATCTTTTGTCCCAAACCAAGCTTCGAAATCTCAATCAATCAAATCTAATCAGTCCATCATCATCTCAGGAAATATTTCCCAATCCTTGTGTTACTTAACACTATCCTTGCATTGTTGTGTATCCTCAATAATGTTATCATCATCAATCCATCGATTCAATTAGTCAACCTTAGCTTCGTTTTTAGCAAAATCCCAAAAAGATCACTGATATCATCAGAAATATCCATATCCAAATCGTCGAAATCATGTGAAAATCCAAAAAACACTCATAAAATTTAGAAAAATGTGAAGAACATGTTATCTGAACTACGTCATCTCTGAGCTTAAATGTAGGCAAGGCTAATCTTTGATTAGCCCCTGAGACATCAAAATCCAAAAACATTCATCAAAATCTCAGAAAACCCCAAAACATTCAAAAAATAAAAAATTAAAACATTTGTAAAATCTTGAAAATACCAAAAGAGCCTCAAAACATTCTAAAAACATCAAAAACATCCAAATATTTGAAAAAATTCATCTGTCTCATCTCACTTTCACCCACAATAATCAATCATCCATAATAAACTAATCATCACCTTCATCCTTTGGCAAAACAAACAGAAACAACCACAACAATTGGCAAAAGCAAACTTAAAACAAAAAATCAAAGGAAAACAACAAACCTTTAAAACAAAATCAAACTCTTGATCATTTTCAAACATGTCAATCAAGTTTATATCAACAACCTATCAGTCAACTTATCAACCCATCATCATCCTATATAATGCATGTCCTAGGATATATCATTCTGACAATGGGCATCATTTTGGATATCACTTTGGATTCTTATCCTATCAAAACAAATCCCTTTGGCTAGAGATATGAAGAACATTGACTTGTTTGTGTACTTGATCTTTTCTTTTGATTTATCTTATTGTGCTCATTCCAATGACCTCTTGATGATGTCTACTCAAAATGATTTAGAGAGAAAGGAATGGGGCAATGATCATTATCTTTTGTCTAATGTGCTTGTTGGACGTTCTTGTAATATAACCTTGGTGAATACTTCCTCTATTAGGTATGTATGGAGGGTGTTTTGGGTAGCTTGTTGACTATTGCATTGATAGGTTATACCTTTCTGTGTTTTGGTCTGAGATGTTTGAAACTTTTGAAGTGCATCCTAGCAAGGTTTTCGTATGTCAAGTGTGAACAAGAATACTCCTATCTATTTTTCGAGTCAAAGTCCATCATACTAGATACAGTGCCATAATGGTTCTTTATACCTTGATGCATTGTATCTATGTGTATTATCAAACATAAGGTAAGTGGCCCTTTTAAAGTCCCAATCCCTGATAAGCAAATCATCATCATCATCATCTCTAATAATGTCTTTTTGGATCATGGACTTGTTGGATCCTCTTGTCTTCATCTCATTTCTTCTTTCTTCTCTCTGTACTAACATAACATCACTAATGCATTCATCATGCATATGCATAGGCATCATCACATCATTTGCATCATCGTTTCTTATAAATAGAGAGTTTCTCTATTGTAGTACTCCTCCACAATCTTATGCACAAACTCATCATTGTCATTTGAATCCATAGGATCTTCAAAGCAGTTTCATCATGGAGCTTATCAAAAAGGGGTTGGGAAAGGGCTATTTTCCACATAAAAATAGCACCAATCCCCCCATAAGATCAATTATATGCTTTGTTTTAGAATATGAATAGTTATCTTTATTTGTATTTTCTCAATTATTTCATCTTTTTCCTTGTTCTTTAACAATGCAAATCAATTTTATGGGGAATTCTTATTCTAACCTTGCATTTTTGGCCTAACAATGTGATTTTTTTGCTTTGTTTGTGCAAGTTTGGATTTAGGGTTCATAGTGGTTATCCAACCTCCTATCTCCTTGCCTATATAAACAAGGCTCTTGTATATTTGTAAATCATATTAGATTCTAGATCAATTCATCATAAATCATCATTTGATCAAGTTTTCTTCTTGCTCATGTTGCAACACTTCTTTATTCATGTGGATGGTATTCTTCTTGGTTGATCATTTGAAGTGTGTGCAGCTTCAAGTGGGTTATTGCTCATATTTCCAACATAATTAAGGGTTTCTAAATTTTAAAAAAAAATTATTACTTATAGTATGGGATCCCTTAATTCCTATACCATTTAATCCCCCTATAGTTTGCAAAAATGCCCCCATTCATTGTGGGCCACTACTCACCATTTTTGGGTAGCTTTGCTACTATAGTTTGACTTTGTAGTACTTTGTGGAATCCTTTATAATCTATTGAGGCCACATGCCTTTTTTTCTACCTAGTTCTTAGTGTAAACATTAAATTCTTAGCAAAAAAAATCTAAGAAAGGGGTACCACTACTTGCTAATCAAATTTCTACTCTACAAAAAAATCTTACAAGTAAGTCTTCCTAAATTTTGACACTAGTGCTCCAATAACCCAATGGTGGCACTTGGCCTAACACTAGGCACTATTTTTTAAGAAGAGGATATTTTTTCAAGGAGTAAATTTTTCGCAAGTAGTTGAATTATTAAAATTTTATAGAAATTTTAAATATCTCTTCACTCTCATCATAATGGTCTAACAATTTATTTTTTTCTAAAAGTAACTATGATTTTCATTATTAATCCCCTAATTGCTCACTTTTTTACACAATATAAATTTCTCTAATGATATTGGAATTGGATTATTTTTTAAAAATATTTACAAACTCAAGGATTACGTTTATATCATATAAAGGGTACTTTGGAAAGTAGCTCATTAAATTATTTTTAAACATAATTATGATTTATAAACAATCAATTTTTAACTTTGTACTTGTAAATTTTGGACTAGAATACACCTTATTTTTTTTTAGTAGATTTAATTTTAGAATTAATCAAAATTAGGCAGTTGAAATGGATGGTTTCAAGTTTCCATTTGTTCTTTATTTCACTCACTATATTTTTCATTGTAATGGTTCAATCTCAAACAATTAAAATCTTAAATCCACATAATTACCACACATGTAAATTAAAATTAAAATAGCTACTACAACTTAAGGAACTATGGAAAATGATAGTTGGATCTCCTATCACTTCACTACGAAATATAAAATACATATATACAAAATAGACATGATAAGGCCTCATGTTGAATCAAATTAGATTTTATAAATGTATTTCAATTTCACATTGTGGCAAAAATAACACCTAAGTAGGTATGAGATAAATTGAATAGTGTATTTGGAACCTCTAGAAATTTTCATGAATTTTGACTAAAAGTAAAATTGATATTACTTGATCTAGATGAATGTCCCTTGATTGAGAAGTTTCTTGTAATATTAAACTCCTCCTTATTCCAATTAAAGGATTGTTAGAAATAAAAATATGATGATAAAAATATATTATAAATTGTGTCTTAGTTCAAATAGCCATTTTAGGTCTTCAATTATAACTTTTACTCCATCATAGATGCCCTAAGAACTAATTTTAATCTTCTTAATATTGATCCATTTTTGTGAGAATATAACTAGTAAACAAGCCAAATTAATGCATGCGGATTATATTCCTTGATCCAAAAATTGAAGAATTCATGGATTTATTTTCCAAAGGAAAATATAAGAATAATTAATAACATGAAATTTAATCAATGTTAGCTAGTCACACTTCCTTCAAACCAAAGAAAAAATAGAAAAAAAAATCACTACATTCTCCAAGTCTTGTGAAATGTTCTCCATAAAAAAATGAAGGGATTCTTGCATTTCTATGGAAACAATATAAATAATGAGTCTCAATGGTTTATTAGGTAAGATGTACTTGAGTGTTCAATCCCCCTCTTTTCAATATGGTTGTGATGGGTAATGTTGATTTGAACAAAAGATCATTGTTTCAAGAGGTTTCGACTAGAAATGGTCCATCTTCCTCAATGCATGCAAATGCATTGAGATTTTTTAATAGATATTTGATTGGAGAGGTTCAGGTAGTTGAAGGGAAGGAAAATTGTTATGAGAATCTAGGGTTTAGGAACTATAATAACAATCTTCACATTCTTTCATTCAAGGATAACCCTAGAGATCTCAATGCAAAGGAGAAAGAGATCTTGAAATAGGGTTGTCCTAGGGGCTGATTATAGACTAATGAGGGGTTCACCACCAAATTAAGACTTGGAAAGAAAAATGCAATACAAGATTAAATGCTTAACCCTAATTTGTTGCAATCCTTAGCTAGATGACCTAAAAATGTATGAAAAACATAACAAAAATGTGAGATCTTAGAAGTATGCACTTGGAAACCCAAAGAACGCAGGAATAAGCTCTAAAACACTAAAAATCTTGAAATTTTGGCCTGTTGGGACTCATATGCCAGTCTAGGTGAATCAATCCCAGATTTGGGTTTCTACACAGGAATAGATTTCTAGAAAAAGGGTATCTGAATCTACAAAAATCATGAAAAACACTTGTAGTGTGACTCATTCGCCACTTCTGGTGAATCAATCATGTTCTACTTTTTCAAGAATTCAAAGTTCAGATCTATACTTCAACACCTGCTCTTTTCTCCCAAATTCATTTTTATATTTGAATCTACGAAAAGACCTACAAAATATAATATAAACTTGATTTGTTTATGGGGGGGTTTTCCTCAGTCAAACCCCTAGTTTTGTAATTAAAACTTGATATAAATAATGAAATGTGCATTTAAATAGGAATGTAAACCCTAACCTTAAGTGTGTCTAAGATTAGGAAATATGAAATGCAATGCAACCCTATGTTAATGTGCAAGAATGAGATGCATTAATGGAATATGAAGATGAATGACTCACTTTGGGAGATCTCTGATCACCCAAATGAGCCCTAATAATGCTTGTACCTTCCTTAGTCTGAATGTAGAGTGATAATGGAGGATGGAATCACTTAGGAAACAAGTCATTAGGCTTGACTTGATTGCTAGTTGCATCTCCCCAACCTACAATCCATCATGATTCACCATAGACAACCATGATCAACCCTTCACAATGCTAGATTTTGAATGAAAGTGAGCTTGAAGACCTATAAAAACACTTTAATGTTGCTTCAAGACTTCAACTTCGCTTGCTTTTAAAACTTGAATGCTCTTATGAAAGAATGCTTGAAGACTCTTGAATGCTTGGATCTTGAAATTTCTCTTGAAAATGCTTGCTTAGATGAAAAAAATGACTTAGAAGCTTTCTTATATAGGCATTAACACCTAATTTATTGTTATTCAGATCTCAAATTCTGACATCAACCAAAAATTTGAATTAAAAAAGCAATTTTCTAATTCAAACCCTAAAAAATCCCCAAATGGGACTCATACACCACCTTTGGCATATGGGTCCCACCTAGGGGGACTCATTCACCCAAGGTGGTGAATGAGTCCCAAACTAGATTTTTGAGGTGGGTTTTTGGAATTTTTGATGTTTTCGATGATTTTGTCAAGTTTTTAGCTGAAATAAGCCTTGAGGTATGAAATAATGGGTCTTAGGGGCCTATTAATGATGATTTTAAAGGGTACTTAATGCAAGGGTGCCAAAAATAGGTCCAAATTAAGTGTGAAATTGCATCACTTTCAAGAGCGTACAATTTTCTACACTACAGTAGTAAATGGGGGTCCACAGATCTCTAAAGTTAGTGGATTCTTGGAAAGGAGCCAAGATGGTGCTGGTGATTCAACCAACTTTAGTTGAAGAAGACATTATTTATTTGATGAATAATGCTTTGATCTGCAAGTTTATGGGCATTCGGGTTTCTCTCCCCTTTTTGGAGTCTTGGGTACGATGCACATGGAATCCTAAGGGTGAAATGGAAATTGTGCTCACAACAAACAATTACTTTTTAGTAGTTTTCAATTGCATGGCTAATCAAACTAAGGCTTTTGAAGGTGGTCTATATTTCTACAACCAAGTGGATTTGTTTATAAAACCATGGCATTTGGTTTTAACCCATCAAAGGAGTTGTTGTCTCGTATTCCTATTTGGGTTCATTTTCCTTGGTTCCCATTATAGTTTTGGAGGAGTGATATTTTTCATTCAATTGCTATGCTACTTTGAAAACTAGTGGGCCCTTCTCAACAAATGCTAGATAAAAAGGTAATTCCGTATGCTCGCATTTGCATTGAGATTGATCTAAATAAACCTTTGCCTAATTCTTTAGAGATTATCCTTGGATCCACCTTGTGGATTCAACAATTGTTCTACAAATCTCTTCCTTTTAGGTGTTGTACTTGTCATGAATATGCTCACCTTCAAAATAACTATCCTAGGGTTCAATATTCTGAGTCTTCTCCAAACCTGCCTTCTCGACAACCCCCTAAGGTAGATAAGGGGAAAGCTCATGTTTCAAGTGATGGACCTAATAAGGAGGTTTTTATTCTAGTTAAACCTCACAACCAACACAAAGGGTAGAAAATAACTCTTAAAGATAGATAGGAAGATGAGATCTTCAATTGTTTTGATGTTTTAGATGATTTAGGACATTAGAAAGTAAATCCTGGTATGTTGAATCTGGTGTCAAAGGGATTGGAGGTGGGCCAAGATTTTTCTAGGGATGTAGAGACTCGATTGATTTAGGAGGTTGGTATGGTAGATGCTAGTATGGTTGTGGATCATGTTCTGGTAGACTCTGGTGAACCAAATGTTACAAAGGCTATACGTAAAGCTATTGATTTGGTGTTAGATGCCAATTTTCTTCTTCAGGGTAAGGTTGATTTAGAGTCAGGGCAAGGTATTAAAGCTTCCTCCATCCTTGGGTTGCATCATAAGAGCATCAATAAGGGGGCAACTGAGAATTCTTTCAAGGTTGGTAGGAAGAAGAATGATCTAGATAAAATCAAGTTAATGGGTGAGACGTTGGAGTCAGGGTCAGTTAAGACTATTAATTCCCATTTTTCCAACACTCAAAAATGATTATTCTTTCATGGAATTTAAGGGGCTTGAAAAATGGCCCTAGACAAAAATTTGTTCAAGATTTGGTGAAAAATCATGTTTCGGATATCTTATTTATTTAGGATACTAAGTTGTTTGTGGACAGTATGGGAAACTTGTCTTTCAGAATTTGGTGGAGAAGTCAATTCGAATGTATTGGTGATCAAGGTAGTGTTAGGGGTTTAGCTTACTTCTAGAACCCAATGAAGGTTTCTCCACTTTGGTGGTTCTCTAGCAAGATTTCTATCTCTATGGTTGTGAACCCTGATTCCAAACTTGCATGAACAAAGTAAAAATCACATTATTAGATAAAAATGCAAGGCTAGAATAAGAATTCCCCATAAAATCCATTTGCATTGTTAAAGAACAAGGAAAAAGATGAAATAATTGAGAAAATACAAACAAAGATAACTATTCCTATTCTAAAACAAAGAAAAAACTTGATCTTATGGGGGGATTGGTGCTACTTTGATGTGAAAAGTAGCCCTTTCCCAACCCCTTTTTGATAAGCTCTTGATGATGGATGAACAAGATGTCAAATGATGAAGATTTTGCATCAAGATGAGAAATTTCTGGAGGAGTAATACAATAGAGGATGCCTCTATTTAAAGCCAAGAAGGATAAAAGAATTCCAAACATGGAGGATGTGGGACTAAAGATCCACCATGACAAGATGCCACTTTTCAACATGTGAGAGGTTGAGGAATGAGCACATTTTGGTCAATGTGGCAAAGAGGGGGAGATTTGAAATTTGAATTTGATGACAAGATGAGTTAAATGCTAAGTTTGACCTTTGCAAGAGACATGTAAGAGCTCTTAAATGCTTTGTTGGATGTACATGTCAATTTGGGGGGAGATTTCAAACTTGGAGAATATTCCTCAAAAATGCCATGTTGATGGAAAATGATGAATTTAATAAATCAATAAATTGATTTATTTGTGCAAGTGGGAAAAGCTAGAGGAGTGATGGGTGGTTAGGATTATATTAATCATGATTTGATTAATTTAAGATGATGATTAGGTGATTTTGACTTTTGACTTAGATTCTTGGATTAAACTAAATCAAAAGGAGATGAAAGATGATTCCATATTTAATTAAATAAAGATTTGATTTATTTAATCAAGGAAGGTGATGTTAAGATCAAATTAAATAAAGTTGATTTATTTAATTTAAATGGATGACCTTAGAGATAAATCAAATAGACTTGATTTATTTGATGAATGGACGAATATGAATTAATTAAATGCATGATGCTAATTTCACATGTCTACAATGGTTGTGTCTAGCCTAGAAACTGGTGAGATTATCCTTCTCTCTAATGTCTATGCTCTGACTAACATTCTTGGCAAGGCTTCTCTTTAGGTGCATATTCAACATATTCCATCAATTGTCCCTTTATACCCATGGATTCTGGCTGAGGATTTTAATGCTATTCTCAATTTGGAGGAAAAGAGGGGTGAGTTGTAGCTCCATTAGATTCATTGTCTACTCTCCTCATAGATTTTATCTCTAGCCTAAATCTTATGGATGTGAAGCCCAGTAATGGATTATTTACTTGGAACAATAGGAGGTGTGGTAAGGACTCAATCTCTAAAAGACTTGATAGGTTTTTGGTTTCTTTCTTTTGGATAGGTAGTAGTTGGAAAATCAGTTCTGTGATATTGGATTGGAGGGGATCATACCACTAGCCAATTAAGTTCTCATCTTCTCTAGCTAGGCTCTCCAAGAATCCTTCTTTTAAGTTTCACCTGATGTGGTTGTGTGAACCCCATCTTCATGATTTAATGGTTGACTACTGGTCTCGAGGAAAACTAGAGTGTAGTACTGCAATGTATTCTTTTGTCAAACAATTGTATTTTGTTAAGCTTCAACTTAAGAGATGCAATAGGCAAAGTTTTGGTAATATCTTTCATGCCAAGATGGCTGCCCAGGACTAGCTAGATTTGATCACCCATGAGATTAGAGATTCTGGTCTTCCAACCATGCTTCTAAAGGAGGATACTTCTACCTTAAAAGCTCTAGAAGAATGGGAGTTGCACGAGGAAATTTATTGGAAGCAAAAGGCTTGTTTAAAGTGGCTTCAGGAAGGTGATAGAAACACTGCTTTCTTCTTTAATTCTGTTAAGGCTTATAGGCTTGGGAATTCTATTTCTTCTCTTGTTTCTTCTAGAGGTGTTCAATTGGGTTCCTTATGGGAGATTTCTAGAGAGGCTTCATATTATTTTGTAGCCCTGTTTACAAATGATTCACCTCAAACTATTGAGGAAGAGAACCACGTTTTAGGTTGTATCCCCTCTCTTGTGACTTTGTGTACATGAATGTGAGTCTAATGAGACCTATCTCTTTAGATGAGTTGGAGGGAGTTGTCTTCTAGATGAAGGGAAGGCACCAGGTCTTGATGGATTTCCTATAGAATTCTTTCAGGAATTTTGGAAAATTATAAAGATGGTTCTTCTTGAGATGTTTCAAGAATCTCAAGTAAGAAAAAAAATGTTGAAGGCTATTGAATGCTACCATTATTTCTTTGATTCCTAAATGTGAAGGAGCTAATATGATGAATATGTTTAGAACACTAGCTTTATGTAATTTGTTTTATAAGATTGTATCTAAGCTTATTGTAAAGAGGCTCAAAGTGTGGATTAGTTGGCTCATCTCTGACGAACAAAGAGTTTTTGTGGTGGATAGGAAAATTTTGGATAGTGTGGTGATTGTTGTAGAGACCATTCACTCCATGTCTGTTTCAAAGGAGAAGGTTACACTTATTAAGTTAGATATGGCTAGAGGTTATGACAGGGTTAAATGGTCATTTCTTCAAAAAGTGTTACATGCCTTTGGGTTTGTTGAGGATTGGGTCTCCTAGGTTATGAGCTATGTTACTTCAACCTCCTTCTCTATTCTTGTCAATGGAGAACCCTCATCTTTATTTGGTGCTTCAAGAGGTCTTCAGCAAGTAGATCCTTTGTCACCATATTTATTTATCCTTATGGCTAAAGGTTTGAGGCATGTTATTAAAAGTCATGTATCTTCTGGCCTTATCGAAGGTTGGAGTTGTTGCAACAATATGCCTCCCTAGTCTCATCTGTAGTTTGTTGATGATATTTCTCTGATGGGCGTGGCTAGGATTAGGTAAGCAACTAACTTTTGTTGGGTGCTTGATGTTTATCTTATGACTTCAGGGCAACAAATTAATAAAGGTAAATCCTCCATCTTTTTCTTCAATTCCCCTTTTCTCATCCAATAACAGATTGCTTACATTCTCATATTCCAGATAGGTCAGCTTCCTATGATATATCTTGGCATTCCTCTCTCAATTGGATCCCCTCCATGGGAAACTTAGTAGGATATTTTGGATAAGTTTTGGTCATGGGTGAATCATTGGACTCATAGATGGCTGTCCTTTGTTGTGAGGGTGTTTCTTTTATAGTTTGTAATACATCTTCTTCCCAACTATAGGTGTATGCTTCAGGTGGCTCCTAGTAGTTTTATCAAAGATTTGGATACCCTTTTAAGACAATTCTTATGGGCTGGTAACTTGGCATCCTCAAAATGAAATCTAGTTAAATGAGAAACTATTTGCAAACTAAAACAAGATTGGGGCCTTGGTCTAAAACAAGCTAGTGTTGTCGCTCAGGATTTGGCTAGCAAGCTTGATTGGAGATTGTGTAATAATAAGGATTAGATTTGGGTGAGGATCTTTCCACCAATCATTTTTTGGGGGTGGAAAAAGATGAGGTCTCTTGAGTTGGTTTGGTTGGCAAAGGGTCTGTTATTTGGGATACTCTCAAGAAGGGAGCCAATCTGAGCAAGAATGGTTTATTCTGGATTTTTAATAGGGGTATTGAAGCCCTCTTTTTGTATGATTCCTGGGATGGATTTCCTCCTATCATGACTATGTACCCTCACTTACAAGATCTTTCTCATCAATTCATAGAAGCTGGATGGTCTTGGGTTGTGGATTTCAAATACATTGTGTCTCTGGGACAAGTGGAAGTCTCTGGATGGAAGGACCCCTTAGAATGTCCTAGTGGTGGTTCAAATGAGGACCATGCTGAGCTTCAGAGGATTTTAGATGGTATATTTTGTAGTTTTTCTAATGAGAAGGATACTTTGGCTAGGGGATCAAATCCTAAGGGGGTCTATTCAATGGCCTTTGGATATCATGAGTTGTACCTTTAGAAGTATGGGGGGTAGAAGTCACTTGGTGGGGAAATTTTTGGAATAAATTCTCTTGGCCTAAATGTAACTACTTTCTATGGAGTCTAGCATGGAATTGGTGCTTAACATGAGATAATCTTTGAAAGCGTGGTTTCTAATGCCCTTCTATTTGCATTTTGTGTGATAACAATGAAGAGGACTCTTCTCACTTATTTTTCTAGTGCTCTTTCTCTAGAGATATTTTGCATCTTTGGTGGGGCTACTAGAGGTAGGCTTGTGTTCATGCTTCCTCCCTGGTGGATTTCTAGATGAGTTTGGGTACAGCCCTCCAACATAGGCTTCCTTTCTTTAGATTGTGTGGTACATAGGTCCCTCTTTCATCCTTTGGAAAATTTGGCTTGAAAGGAATCAAATGATTTTTAGGGGTTGCAAGGTGTTGGTCCAACATATATGATAGAGGATTGTTGGTATGCTTAAGGAGATAGTGAATGCTAATTACGAGGTTTCTTCTCCCTTGGAGAAAGGGGATGAAGAGATTCTTTAGAGGCTAGGTTTACTTGGCATTAGGAAAGGGCACCCTTATGACAAGAGAAGACGTAATTCCCAAAAGAAAACCCAAAGGGAGGGTTGTTGGTTTCCTCCTGATGATGTTTTAAAAATTAACATTGATGTCTCTTTGAGGGGTAATCCTAGGAATGCTGGAATCAGTGGGGTTGGAAGAGATAAGGATGGCAATGAAATTTTTCTTCTTTTCTATATACAAGGGACAACAAAGCAACAACCTCATGGAAGGATTGGCTATTTTACATGCTATTGAAAGAGCTTGTGCTCTGGGTTGGTGTCAAATCATTTGTGAGTCAGATTCTCATATTTTGATTAATATGTTGAATAATCAAATGTTGGATGGTGTCAATTGGCATCTTGCCTCGGTGGTTAGGCAGATTCTTAGATTAACCTATAGGTTAGATGTTGTCTCCTTTAAACATATTCCATGAGAATGGAACAAAGTCATTGATTGTTTGACGAAATGAGCATCTAAGAATGTTGGAGGTTGGCAGGTGGAATATTTGGAGCAATTATCCCAAGAGTATTCTCAAGATTTGGTCAAGTTGATTACTACAGACAAGATTGAGTAATGGTCTTTTGGTTCGAGTTTTGTGGGTGTGGTTGCTTTTGGGACTTTTTGCACCTTTGGGTGGCTGCTGAGAGTCTTTTGACTCATTCTTGATTAAATAAATTTTTACCCCCTTATCAACAACAAAAAAAAAAAAACCTTATTATTCAAGTTTGGTAGATGATAAAGATTTCAATCAAAGAGACTATTAAGGTTGTGTTCTATTAAAGAATATTGTTCCCCTCTTGAGTCTCATATTTCTCGTTACTTGGGCCTTTTATCTTTAGTTTGTCATTTTAATGATATTGTTCATGTAAGGATCCTTAAGAAGGTGAACATGATTGGTAAATGGTCTCCTCCCCTCCCAATTTCTACAAAATTTAATATTGATGGCTTGGCGAGGGGTCATCCAAGGGTAACCAAGATTGGAGGAATAGGGTGTGATAGTCAATGTTTGACACATTTCCTTTTTACTACCCATATGGAAAGATTTACTAACAATCACATGGAGGCTCATGCTCTTCTTGTTGTGTTGTGAAAAAAATAAAGTGGTTGATTGTTTGGCAAAATGAGCTTCTAAAAATGTTGGCAACCAAAATGTGTCTAATTGGGTTATCTATCCTGAGATAAAATCCAAGATTGTTCTTGCAGTGATTCACCATGAATAGGGTTAAGTTCTCATTTTGAAAGTTTGGTGCTAGTCCTATATATCCTATCTAATTTGTTGTTTGTTATGTTAAGAAGGGTTGGTGGTTTCTTTAGAGACCCCTCTAGATTTTCCTTCTTA